>CAJNOJ010000057.1:0-345139 GCA_905250025.1 Adineta ricciae | reverse complement strand
AGAGAAGAGATTTGTGTGTGTGATAAATGATGATCATGCTTGGGACCTCCAAGCAAGTATACATACACCGTTGCTTGACACATGCCAATTATATAGCAAGCCAAAAGAGAAGAGAGAAAAGATGAGTGATGACAAGAGCGAAAAGAGATGCCATCTATTCTCTCTTTCTCTCTAATCTCCTCTGATGATGACGAAGTAGCGTGCCGCATCCTCTCCCTCGCCTCGCTATTTCCTTCACACAATCATCCATGTCGATGCATCGATCAACTGTCAATCGTTTCAAATCGATAGACAGGAAGAAATGATAAACGAAGGCGCATTGATACTTACACGCGATTGATGTCAATGTATGTTTTACAAATATAGTTCATTAAACGTCAAATCGAAATGAATTGAAAGAGAAGAGAAAAGATGTGATATTTGATTAATAGATTGCTGATTTCAAAATAAACATTAATCACTATTCACATATGTTGTTCTCGATTGAAAAAAAAAAAGAGACGGAAAGAACTGACAGGAGGTTGGTAATGAAGAGGACTCGAAAGAAAAAGAGAAAAATTATCTTTCAATCGATCTTATTATTAAATATGTTAAATAAAACTATCGATGATAAATGTGCTCATCAAAACAAAAATGTAATTTAAATGACATCTGTCAGAAAATATGAACATTACGTTGAATAATTAAATTTGAAGATAATCATCTATTAGTTTTTGATCCTTAGTTCTGACTCTGTGGAAGATCGTTAACAAAATGAGATTTGATATCAGTTTTGAAGTTGTTCTCTTGTGCTTGTATGAATGATTACATTGTCGACATCTCGACATCGACAGCGCAGACCTTTGATAATAAATCGCGCCATTTTAATGATGAATGGCGACAGTTGTGACAAAAGAGGCGAACTTCGCCATCGACTTGTCATCGCTACTCGCTGACCGACTGATGTTGATGATGATCAGTCGACTTACTGATGACATAAAACATGCACGTCTGTATAGCCATCGTCTCGACGTGCGCAAGATCATGATGATGTTGATCGTCGTCATCATCATCATCATCATCATCGGTCGCTCATTTGTCACTCACCCACACGAATGATGATCTTGATCGATTGCACAGCATATGAGATTTCATATCACATTGGTACAAACGAGCCGAGCTCTCATCATTTATCATCAATCGTTCTGTGTATGTCGTAATAACAATATTCTGACAAGCAGAAAGCAGTCAGGCAGCGGGAGAATGATTTATCGACGAACGATGGCGATGATGATGATGATGCGAAACATGACCTATCTCGACAAGCGAGAAAGCAAGCAAGCGAAAAGAACAAAAGAGATGTAAATGAGATAATGATAAATGAAGGAGTCAAAAGATATACATATACATCTATTTGTTTCAATACAAGAAGAANGTCGTAATAACAATATTCTGACAAGCAGAAAGCAGTCAGGCAGCGGGAGAATGATTTATCGACGAACGATGGCGATGATGATGATGATGCGAAACATGACCTATCTCGACAAGCGAGAAAGCAAGCAAGCGAAAAGAACAAAAGAGATGTAAATGAGATAATGATAAATGAAGGAGTCAAAAGATATACATATACATCTATTTGTTTCAATACAAGAAGAAAAATAGAAAATATCTGAAAGAGAAAAAGAAAGAAATAAACATCAATTTTGATTTCTCATCTTCGAACTGTCAATATTATTCCAAACTGTTCTAATTCTTTTAGCTAAATAGAAAATCATTCTTCAAATCAAATCCGACGGAGATTCTCAAGCAACACACTCGACAATGTTTAACCTTATGACAGTTTGATAGATATGTATTTTTCTCGTTTTCTAGTCATTTGACACTTCATTTCACTCATATTTCTTTCTCGCTATGTTTTATGACAAGAAGCAAGTATATACATTGACGTTGACGACAATGTTCGATATCTATCTTGCTAAATGATTGTTGTCGCCCCATCTGTATATTTGTTCTTTCATTTGACAACGACGTGCTCTCGTTCTAATCGATGCTGACAAATACATTAGGATACACACCAACAACCCCAATTAGAACACAAGCATGTATGCATGCATACATACATACATTCCTGTCCGAACCGATTACATGCACATATGATGCGATGTGATTCGAGTCAGAAGTCATCTAATCAATATGATCGAGATATGAAGTGACTTTGTGTCCTTGTCTATTTTTGATACGATGATGATGATAATCAGATTCGACACTTATGCGAAGTGAACATTATATGCTTGACTCTTCCTGCCTGTCTTGTCAGCTTTACTCATTTTATACATATCAATATGACATGCTCCATCTCTCTTTTGTTGCTCTATACACATCAATTAGTATAGAGATATGTCTATGTCGACAACAAACTCGAAGAACAAAGAAGCAACCGCCTTCGCATTATATTTGATGTATAGTTTAACAATGATCAAAGTAGATGTGCACATTCATTGTAATTAAAACGAAGAAGATAAAGCGCTTTTTTGCGTATCAAACAACCTAGTCGTATTAGGCAGAAGTGTGGAAATATAATTTATGCATGTCTTGTTGTTTGTATTTGATTAGATCGACATACATGCATACATGCGTATTCAACCGAGTTACAGTTTGTGTTTCACCGGCGTAACTTGGGAAAATTGTCATTGGTGTCGCTTGCTGATGAACGAGGCAAAAGTGTCGCCCTCTGATTTTCTATTCTGTTTTTTCCTCGCATGCATTTGTATCCTAGCAATGAAACAATTAATGGTGATAAGTGACACTGGTTAAATTTGTTAACTTATTGGTTGAGTCGGAGTAGTTTGTTTTTTTTTTTGAATGCAAGAATCTCAATTTCCAGGAGATCGAACAGCGCCAAAAGGTTCGCTACGACTCGAATGGATCTATGGCTATCGATCTGCTAATTGTCGGAGTAATGTTCAGTTGACTCAAAATGGCGAAGTAGTCTACTTTTCTGCAGCTGTGGGAATTGTTCAAAGTTTAAGCGATAAAACTAACTGTCGACAGCGATTTTTTCTCGGACATGATGATGACATTATTAGTTCTTGTCTTCATCCAGAGAAAACGATTGTTGCCACTGGTCAGATCGGTAAAAATGCACGAATTTGTGTTTGGAATACCGATGGTGTGATGAAACTAGAAAGTCTCTTACAAGGACATACGGATGGAGTTGGTGCCATGAGTTTTAGTATGGATGGCAAAGTAATATCGAGTTTTTCTGTTTGATTTTCGACATTCAGTGAATTGATTTTTTTCTCTTAGAAATTAGCCAGTGTAGGCATTGACAGTGAAAATACGATCAAAATTTGGCAATGGGACGCCGGGAAAGTTTTAGCAACGGTTGCAGGTCATTCGGAACGTGTTTTTGACATTTGTTATTTTGGCGATCGAGTTATCACATGTGGAGTTAAACACATTCGATTTTGGACATTACTAGGCAACACGCTGCAATTCAATGAGGGACAATTTGGAAAGTCAGAAGCACAAACTTTGTTGTGTATCGGTCATTTCGGTTGGAAACCAGAAGAATCGAAAGGAGCAACAGACGACGAGAATATATGTTTTACAGGCGCTATTAATGGAGATTTAATTGTGTGGAAAAAAGGGAAAATCGATCGTATTATTTCAACTGCACACAACGTAAGTTTTCTTCATAAGGTGTAAAAATTCTATTGATGAAATTGTCTTAGTCAACAATTTATTCAATCGAGACAACTAACGATGGATTTTTAACCAGTGGAAAAGATGGCTTTGTCAGAGCATGGACGCGAGGGTTCAATCCGTTTGGTCAACCTGTACGTATTCCAAGTTTGATCAGTGATTCCGAAAGTAAGTTTAAGACTATTCCTCAAGAACCAAACAAGTATTCTATTTTTCTTTTCAGTCGCTAGCGTCTGTAGTGTTGCATCACGAAACGGTTACTGTGTTGTGGGTACGCGCGATTGTGAAATTTATGGTTTTAAATTAGATGAAAATAGTCATCCTGAACTGCTTGTGCAAGGCCATCACGATGCTAACTTATCTGCATTAGCTTGTCATCCCCGAGAGAACGTTTTTGCCACAGGTGGAACTGATTGTTCACTGAGGTTCGTATGATAGAGCTAATTTGGTTTTCTCGACAATTAAATCGTCATTTTGGTAGATTTTGGAATGCCAATCAAATGTCATTGATAACATTTTATACGACACCTTTCGTCTCAATATCTCCTGCACCACCACTCATTCGGTCGCTGGCTTTTTCATCGAATGGAAATCAAATTGCTGTGGGATACGACAATGGCTATATCGAGATCTATCCAACTCCGTATGTTGATTTATTTTCATTTGATTTCACAGTCTTGTTTGCTTCTTTAGATCAAAGTCATCAAACGAACGACGAATTGAACCTGAGCAGAAAATCCACGATCGAACGGATGGTATACAATCCTTGGCATTTTCTCCGAATGACAAATACTTGGCGACTGGCTGTATCGATGGAAGTTTTGACATCTACGATGTGAAGAATCAATTCAAAAACTTACATCTTAAAAATAACAGTATGTTTAAGGGAGTCAATTTCAATTTTAGTTATTGTTCGTCGTTTTATTTAGCTAATAGTTTAAGTGTGACAGATATCGACTGGAGTGAAGACGAAGGATATGTGCAGTATACTGGCGAGCACAAGCAAATGTTTACGATCAAAATTCCTTGTGTGTATCTTTCGAAAGACTGAGAATAGCTCATTGTTAATGTATTTTTATTAGCTGGTGAGAATGTTTCGGAGGCCGACAGCAGAAGGATCCACAATTGGGCAACATTTACCAGTTTGAAACATCCAGAAGTTCGTGGTATATGGAACAAATTTGCGGAGAAAACCGATATTGTTACCATTGATGGAAATATTCAAGCAGGCGTGATTGCAGCTGGTGATGAACAAGGCTTAATCAAACTGTTTCGTTTTCCAAGTGAAAAACGAGGTGCACACTTCAGAAAATATGTCGGACATTCCAGCAGAATTGGTAAGATCAGACGAAAGCAAGAATTTGACAAAAAATAATCACACTCTACTTTTTAGCAAATGTACGTTTTCTTCATGATACGAGTCGTTTGATTACCATTGGAACTGATGATCGTACGATAATGCAATGGAAGTTTTTGTCTGAATCCGATTCTCTTGTACAGACGGAGGCACGACGATTGAGCGTATCGGGCGCCGATGACATGACAAGTGCGGAAATGATGGATGGAACGATTGAAGATGTAGAAATGTTACAAACTGCACAACAAGTAGGAGCTTATCTCGATTCGGACTCGGAAGATTCCGATTCCGATTTGAGTGGAGCGGAGATCGATTCAGATATCGAGAAAGAAAAGCAGATCTCATATGATCGAACCTTGTACAGAGAGGATTATCAGGTAAGAGGCTGCTTTCACGGCAGAGCACAATCAATGATCGGATTTTGTTACAGAAATTAAAGAAAACGATCAAAGACAAATTGCCACCAGGCGAAAAAAGAAACAAACAACCTGATGAAGGTCTCACACTTGACTATGTGTTCGGGTAAGACGAAGAACGTTAAATCTCCTTTCCCGAACAACCGATATGCTCTATTGTTATTAGATATCGTGGCTATGATTGTCGAGATAATGTCTTTTGCTTGAAATCGAACGAACTCGTATACCATGTCGCTGCATTAGGAATCGTATTAAATACTGAACAAAATACACAACGATTCTATAATTGTCATACGGATGACATTTTATGCTTAGCAGTATCGCCCGACATGTCATTGGTGGCCACCGGTCAGGTAAGTGTGTCAACGATATAATCGAGAGTCTCTGGAATGTTTTTGTTTGGAATTAGATTGGCCGTGATCCTCCGGTGCATGTTTGGGATCCAGTAACATTGCAAACTCGTGCTATATTGAAAGGTCAACATTTCCGCGGCATCTCTGCGGTTGGATTTTCAAGTAAAACTTAACTTTTCGATGATTGATTATAATAAATCATATTATAGATAACGGTAAATGGCTAGCTTCAGTCGGTTTAGACGACTATCGAACTATTGTTATCTGGGATTGGAAGAAAGGAGAAAAGTTAGGTTCACAGAGGTAAATCTGCGCATTGAAGATAACCGTGGAATGAAGAATTTATATCGCTTCTAGAGGTCATAACGATAAAATCTTTTGCTTACGTTGGAACCCTCACGACGAAAATCGGTTTGTCACAGTTGGTGTTAAACATATTAAATTTTGGACAAAAGCTGGAGGTGGTATGACATCGAAACAAGGTGTTTTTGGCAAAGTTTCTGGTAAACAAGGCAAGCAAAATCAGATGTGTGTCGTGTTCGGTAAAACAGTTGATGTTTGTATCACCGGTGGCGGAGACGGCTGTATTTACATTTGGAATCAAACTACATTATTAAGAAAAGTTGATAATGCACATACAGGACCATTGTTTGCTATCACTGCTGTACAAGACAAAGTTAGACGCGAGAATATCTTCGTTCTCTCGATATATTTCATTGAATATTTAGGGTTACATTACGGGTGGAAAAGATGGAAAGGTTATACTTTGGGATCCAGAGGTTAAAAAGAGTATCAAAACGTATGATTTGACAAATAAAAACCTTGCTACAGATTCACGAGGTCACCTGATATGACTACTTGTGTTCGACGTAATTAAAAATATTCTCGTATTTATTGCAGGTCAACTAACTGAAGAAGAAACATCGAAAACATCAATTCGTGCTGTCACGTTAGCACGACGAATTTTCATTGGTACTCACCGAGGTGAAATATGTGAAATAGAGAAAGATGGACGCATCCGCATCTGTGTTCAAGGTTTGATTCAGTTGCTAATGCAGTTCTAGTTCTCCTCTTTTCATTGTTTTCAGGTCATGCGGAAGGCGAAATGTGGGCGCTGAGCACACATCCAAGTAAACTTGAAATATGTACTGCTAGTGATGACAAAACGGTACGAATATGGTCATTGCAAGATCGACGTATGCTTCGATTTAAAACGTTTAATAAATTGATACGCACATGTGAATATTCACAGAATGGAAAAACGATTGCTGTCGGAACTAAAGATGGTTAGAAGGGGAGATTGAATCGTATGATCGAAGACTATTCGTTTCTTATTATCTGATGTAGGTCAATTTATGATTCTAAATGAAGGAGACTTGAGTACAATTGTTCAAGTCGAACATAGAAATCAAGAAGTATCAGATATCAAGTTTTCACCAGGTATGTATGATCGTCGGATACTTAATTTAGTTTCGATTGGATTTTTTCCTAGATGATCGATATTTGGCTGTTGGAACACATGATAATTTTGTGGATATTTATAACGTCGAAACACAAAAGCGTATAGATTATTGACAGAGCATCTTGAAAACTATTTTCATCTTTTCTAGGAGTTGGCATTTGTAAAGCGAATTCATCGTACATTACTCATATTGATTGGGATGCTAATAGTTAGTTGAACGAAACAGTTTCTAAACAGGAAAACATAATGTCTGATCATTTAGGCAAGCTGATAATGACAAATTCAGGTGCACGAGAACAGCTCTTCTATGAAGCACCGCGTGGTACTAGGATTACATCAATTAAAACTACTGATGTGGAGAAAATGAATTGGTTCACGTGGACAGGTGTATTGGGTCTAATTTGTGAAGGTATCTGGCCACCGGAAACCGACGTCACAGACATTAATTCTACGGATTTAACTAAAGATAAGAAAATTCTTGCTTCGGGTGATGATTTCGGCTTGGTGAAACTATTTGACTTTCCTGTCAAAGTAAGTAATCACACTTCCGATTGAACAGCATACTTTTATCAAAAGATATCCTCTTATCTAGGGTAAATTTGCTAAATTCAAACGATATACCGGGCATAGTGCTCATGTCACTCGTGTTCGTTGGACATACGATAATTCTTATTTGGTATCGATTGGCGGTCGTGACGTAGCTACTCTCGTATGGAAACATGAACGTAACGCAGATGTCGATCTTCTATCAAGTTCTCAAATGAAAACCACAGTGAGAAGTGTTAGTGCAAGTCCAAATGCTGGTGTGGCAAAACCTGTTCCTGTTCGTCATCAACGGGGTGAAAGTGATGATTCCGGAAATACGGACTCCGAGGAAGAAGGCTATGATTCTGATGTGCAACATGATCGAAGCATGGATTACAATGCACGAATTCTCATTCATCCAAAACGTGACAAGAAAGAAGCGCCCCGGCCAACAACAACGACGAATAAAAAACCACTGTATGATAAACGTTGGTTTTTATCCTTGTAGAATTTCAATGTTATTTTTATTCTTAGACATCTAAAAGTTAAACCATCGCAACGAAAAGTGACCGATGAATTGGCATTAGTTCGCGTCGCATTGAAGTAAGCCATTTTTATCGTTGAATTCTATTATTTCACTCGCCTTTCAACAGATCCAGTATTGGTCTTGGCTTTCTCAATGCAATTCCTGCAAATGCATCAAATAGTGCGATATCAGATCCCAGCCAAAAGCCGCGCGGGCGTATAGTTGTATGTTCCTGAAATGATAATAAGAAAATGTAATTTTTACCATCTTTCCCTTAGGATCTACAATTAGATCACATTCATGGATATCGCGGATTTGATTGCCGTGATAACTTGTTCTATCTAGCCGATAACGAATCCATTGTTTATCCAGCAGCAGGTGCTGGTGTTGTACATCATATTCGTCAAGGAACGCAAAAATTCTATACGAAACACACGGATGATATTATTTCAATGGCTGTATATAATGGCGGAAAAGATAAGAATATTATCGCGTCGGGACAGATTGGAGAAAATCCAACTATTCACATATGGGATGCGCAAACAAGAAAAACACTTTCAGTATTATCTGGGAAACATAAACGAGGTGACTACTGTGTTCACAAAAGATTGCTTCGATATGTCAGCTTTTGTCGTTGTATTGTTGCCAGTAGAACGGAATATTGTTGTATTTCGATTGCAAATCAGGTTGGTATCTTTGCTTCTTTTTGCTTGATGTTTTCCAACAAAATAATCTGTAGATGCAAAAGACTAACTGCTAAAGAATACAGTTTGCATTGTCCGAAGTTTACATGACGTTTTCATTTAGGTGTTTGCTCTTTGAGTTTTTCCTCGAGTGGAAAACTTCTATTATCAGTTGGCGTTGACGCTCCGTACACAATTGCTGTCTGGCGTTGGGAAGAAGGTATCTGTGTATAACATATCAAAGTTGATGTGTAACTCTTTCATTTGAACCTCTAGGGATCAATGTTGCATGTACCATAGCTTCGGAAGATCGAATCTTTCGGGCGCTATTTCGCCCGGATTCCGAGGTTCAATTTGTTACTGCTGGTGTAAAACATTTGAAATTTTGGTCTGTTGCTGGAAATACGCTTGTCAACAAGAAGGCGGTGATAACACAGACAACAGACAGAAAACGATCAACAAAAATGCAAACCATGCTTTCGATTACATTCGGATCGGTATGAAATCATCATTTTTATACAACAAATTGTCTTATTGCCATGTAACTTTCTCTTTTTAGGAAGATCGTACTTACACAGGCAGTATGACTGGTTTAGTTTTTATTTGGCATTCAAATACCTTGGAACGTACGATCAACGCCCATGCTGGACCAATATTTTCAATGTTCAGTTCAGACAGCTGTATTGTGACTGGTGCTAAAGAAAAGTAAAGTACCTTTCAAATTGAACTTACATCCTTATAAATATTTGTAGACGTTCACTCGGTTCAAAACGAGTACTCAATCCAGTTAAAGTTTGGGATACAAATATGGACAACGGACGTATAATCAAACTTGACTTGCCCGAATCGGATACAGTTTGTGTTCGATCCGTTTGTCGAAATTCTCAAGTAGAAAGATGAAGTGAATTTTTGAAATGAATTTATACTTCTTTGTTACAGGGAAAACTTTTAATCGGATTGAAAACATCCGATATTGTTGAAATCGACGAGAAAGCTTCTGACTCTCAGCCGATGTCATTAGTATTTGGACATGGTGAGGGTCAACTATGGGCACTATCGCCACATCCGACGGAACCAATGTTTGCCACAGGAAGTTACGATAGAAATTTAGTTGTCTGGAGTATAAGTACTCAAGTGAGTATCATCTTGTTTTCTTAGCTAAACCTTCGTTTTGTTGCACCGATGAATGTAACTTTATTTTAATTTTAAACAAGGATTCACGCAAGTATGGTGTAAGTACAGTCGTTTCTAGGGGTCAAACTATCGCTGAATATAAATTTCCTTTCTATGTTGCTTGAGTGACAATGATAGATTCGTTCCGAGAACTAACTGTTTTGTTTATGTTTAGGGCCCAGTCGCAAGACGCGATATGGGAAAAGAAGTGCGAAGTATATCGTTCGATGGCGACGGTACCCTGCTGGCTGTTGGTTTCAAAGATGGACAGATCAGTTTAGTTGAATTCTCTAGGGAGAAGAGATCATTAACAGATATTCAAAAAACAAGAGAACGAAATGCAGCAATTACTTGTATCAGGTACTCGAACCCAAAAAGATGAATTTGGTTATGTTACTAGAAAAGTTTATTTTTGATAGATTTAGTCCGAATAGGAAACTTTTAGTTGCATCATCGGAAAATTGCTGTATCGATTTCTTTGATATTCAACAAAGAACATTAGCACGGGTTGGTTATGTCACACATATCGAAGATGCTGTTTTACAGATGGATTGGTCTACTAATTCACAATATATACGAGTAAGAATATTTCTATATGAGATTCAAAAACAAACGATTGATTTTTGCTTCAAAGGCTAGTACAGCTAATTATCAGGCACTTATCTTTCGTGCACCAAGTGGCGAAGAAGTGAAAAATCACGAAGAAATTGAAAAGGTCGTTTGGAATACTTGGACAAGGTAACGAGATTCATAATCGTTGTGTTAGTCAACGGTTTTTAAACTTTCGTGTTCAGTACTGTTGGAGACGACGTGATGGGTATTTGGGCAAAAGATATAAAGAAAGATAATATCAATTGTGCACATGCAACATCATCAACTATTGTCACTGGTGATGATCATGGGCAGATTAATCTCTACAAATTTCCATGTTCTGAACCGGATGTATGTATATTCATTTTGCTGCAATAGCTTCATGAAAATGAAATCTAATTTTTAGGCGGAATATAAATCCTATGCAGGTCACTCCGATAACGTTACGAATGTTCGATTTCTTGCAGACGAACAATATCTAGTCAGTTTAGGAGGTGATGATTGTTGGTAAGTGAAATTGTTGTACTTTCATAGGAAATACATTTCTCTTCTCATGATGTTCTTTTCCATTTCAGTATCTTCCTCTGGAAATGTATTGCTAAATTGGACAGTGAGGAAGATAGTTAGCTATAATTTCGTTCTCTCGAAAAAGCGAATGTTGTTGTCACTGTTGTCATTGTTGTTTAACGTATGTAACTTGTCATGCTTACTGTAATTCTATTTTAGATATTGATATAAAGAATGAGTCGTTTCGAAGATGCAGCTATCCTCTCTCATTATCAATTTTCACGCTCAGCAGCATCAACATCTCGACCGCAATCAAGTATACCAGCGAAAGATGCGGTCACTGACATGTTCAATATTGGTATGGATAACCGTCAAGAATTAAACCGATCGGAATCGTTACCATTTTCAATAAGGCGAGTTGTTCGACATCAAGTACGTGTTCCGACGGCATCGTTAGTTATCTCTTCAACAATAGGCAATCCGCGGAGTTCTACTCCTGAACACATTTTTACACCTGAACGACCATTATCAGCTGCAAGAACTTTTCGTCTATCTCGTTCAATGCCTGTTCGATTGAAATCTACGCCAATAATTATTCCACCTCGAGTAACGACTGATAAAAATCCCTATCAAGATTTTCCGAAACAAAATCATGAAAAACGTAAACTAGTACACGACAGAAAACGAAGAAAACAGGAACGACAATTCTTCTCTGATAAATCTTCGGAAACAGAAACATGGAATCGACTACGACGGTCGTTAGTCGAATTGAAGCGTCTAGCAACCACACAGGATGTGCTGATTGATCCAACCACATCGCTTTTTCACTGCGATGGACATACATGCACAGAAGCGAAACCAATAAACAAAGAACAGCAGCAGGAAGAGAAGAGAGCAGCTGCATTCAAATCAGAATCAGGTACCAGTTTTTTGCCATATTTAATAATTCTTTAGAAAAGGAGATTCTGATCTGATCATACCTATTTATTTTATCTAGCGACGGCGTCGTTGTTTTCTTCCGGATACTCACGTGAATTAACTCGAAGAAGTTTAACTGCATCTCAAGGCTCATTTTTCCGTCCTGCATCTGCCAAGCGACCCACTGAAACTTATCCTCGTCCAAGTCTCGAGCTCTTGCTGGTCGGTTCCAAGCCAATACATTCAGTAACGGATAAAGGCGCTCCATTGATAAAACCCAGAGAAAGACCGCCTGCAACCGCGCCACCTCGTTCTCGTTTATATTACACCACTGCGCTTCCATCGGAAGACAAACATCCCGAACTCATAGTAACAGATCATTCGGATGACGCTATTCGATCTTTACCATCAACACCCACGCCTCCGTTACCAGTAGTTCAAATAGAGTCAGAATTGCCTTCTCCCCCACCGCCACAGCCACCTCTTCCTCCTCGTAAAATAGTAACGCCAACACCAACTCGTACACGACCTCCGTCAAGTATTCCGGTATCTTCGACAATCAAATTAAAATCTCATGTTACACGTTGCCGTAGTGCCACAGATGTCAAAGCTACTTTTTCGATCAGCAAAAATTACCCACGGTTCATCGTCATCGCCGACGAAGATCATCGTATTGAAAGTTGGTATCATCAATATCCATTTGTACTCGGTGATGATCTTCTCTGTGCCTTCGAATCAAAACCGTCTCCGCAGAAATCGACGATATCTGCTTATTTTATCGATGATGCTCAAACTGCCAATCCAAACATTACCGCCAAAACGTTTCTACAAGGCAAACCCTTTCATATCAACAATGATTGGAAACGATACGATTTGATTTTCATATCAAATAACATTTCCGAGAAGATGATGAACTATTTGAAAATAATCGTGAACTCAATGAAATCATCGGGGAAAATCATCAAGATTTGTCAAGTCAATCATAACGATGATTTAAAGAAACAAGTCAGAAATATATGCAAACAAGCTCAACAGGAAAACTTTTAATCAACAAACTCTTCTCAACCGAGTGATCTTGTATGTTTTCTTTTCGTGATAATATTTATTCAAATATTTTCATAAATATATACATATTCTTGTACGAAGCATAATCAGAATTTATTTTTCTTTGAGTAAAACAAAGCAGCGATGCGCTTGAAAAATCGTTAAGATTTATTCATCAAGCAAAAAGTTTAGCCGTGCTTTTTAAAGATTATTCAATGGTAAGTCACGTGCATGATTAGAATTTCTCGAAAAAAAACTTCAATTAAATTCAAATAGCATAAAATAACAATGCTTGAATAGTGTCAACAAAAGAAAAAAATAGAAAAATAGAGACAAGTTTTCAGGAGTTTGTCTGTTTGTAAACAGGAATTGAACGAATCAATTCGTCAGAGGTTTTGTTCTACGTTATAATCGAAGAATTAATTAGTTTTTACTCCACTTCTTCTACCTGTTACAATTGGCCGTTCGTCATCGTCGTCAAGATTACTTTCAGCTATTGAACTATTCAAATCATCTGTAGCAGTTTGAAAACGAAAATCACTGAGTTTTAATCGTTGGGATTTGATGTAAAGTAGTAAGGACAAGATTCCTAACGTTAAACCAAAAGGTGATAATATAAATGCTAATTTATAGGACGCTGTTGTAATATAAGCCCAGAATAGAACAAATAATATTGAATAAATAAATAATATATAAACAGTGAAGATTCGCATGGAGCGATCGCAACGAGATTCAGCAAGATTAACACTGGATTGAAGTTGTTGATAACGATAATAACACGACGAACTTAAAGATAACGTCAATGGAATGAGAAATAGGACTATCTAGAAATACACAAGTCCATAGAGAGCACTCGAAATCCGTAAGCTTTGTTGTGCATACTTGAATCGTTCCCATGAATGTTTGCATGTCCGGTGGCAGATAGATACCATGTATGACTGTGCCCCAAAGGAAAACAGCACCAAAATAACCATGGGTTAAATAGCCAAAATACCATGGACCTAATGCGATTAAGATATTGCGAGTTTTAGCATAGAAAAGAATAGATTGTTATTACCAAGGAAATGATAGAAGGCCAAGCCGATCAACGAATAGTAATACAAATCGATAGAGCAAAGAATCATCATTCTTAACCGAAATTTATTCCATAATGAGAAGCAACCAGCACAGCATGCTAAAAGAAGAATTTCGATACAATTATAGGCATGTCGTCTCTGATCAATTTAATGCGCGTCGATGATGTAAAAACTACAAACATCATCGTTAACTGTATTACACTAGAGTATCCCATTAATCGTCATCACTAGTCCATGAATAGTATCGACTGTCAAGAAAACCCAGACTTCCTAATCGGATTACCTGATGAATAATTTCACTTCTTTTTTTTTAAGTACAATTTCGAGTATTCAGTGGTTTAAGCCTCGTATTGACGTCACTGATTTCTCCTCACGAGACTGCATTGTGAAGAAACAACTCTGTTTATGTTCAAAAGGGTAAACAGTACGTTGGTGAATACTGAGAAAACATGTACTTACGTGTCATTCGTTTTGATCGGTAACGACAAAACACCAATACGAGAATATAAACACATAAAGCGCCGATGATGCAAATCATTCCCTACGGAGAGAAGATGAAATTTTATTCGAAATGATCGATGATGTGTTCAATCTTACAAAAGTAGGCCAATGAATGAGAAGTATGAGTTTCGATCGTGTCCATGCTGTTATGGTTGTTGTTGCCAAAGAAAATTGATTTTCACTTTTGAGCTCATTGTTCTGCTTATCTTTGATTTCCACTGTCAAGTCATGAAGTCGACCGTCGTTGTATAAACTTGCATTCCATGCTAAAACGTATAAGCTTTCATGATCGATTGCTTTGACGGCATTGCCTAGGAATTTGCCGTCAATGGAAACTCGAACATCGACAATGGGAAATTTTGAGAAGATAACAATACTGAAATCGAGAGAAATGATTTGGTTTTGGCTTTTCTCTGATAGAAGAATTTTACCGAATATGTGTGCTTTCGCTCAAGCGAGAAAGTGGCTCTCTGCTTGTTTTGAATTTAGCAGCTTTTGGATTGGATATAACGGCGTAGATTGGCTGATCGAAACGAAAATCTTCGAAAGACAAGATTCCCGAATCGAGGGTGATCAAACGGAATCTTCGAGGAAACAAACGAAATGAAAGTTCAGTAATTCCTTTCAACTAACCGTCGGTTATCTTTCCAATCTCCTAGTTCAAGTTCAAGCAATCCATTGGAATGACGAGCATACAAATGCTTGATACCAGAATGAAGATGACCATTTAAATAGGCAACCGCATGTTCCATCAATTCATCCAAGCCGTTCGAATAAGTGAATGATAAGGGATAATGACCGAAGAATATTGTTGTATTCGAACTCTTCGTTTGGGTAGAAAGCTGTCGGATATTATCCATTTCTTCCTACAGAAAATAAATTGATTTACAAAAGAAAGAAAACTTCATACGATACTTTAGATATGTGACCAAGAAAATTAAATGGACGGCCGGCACCTGGTCTTGGACACATATCGACTCCAACGAATGAATAAGTATCATTATCACCGGTTGTTAATGTATACTGGTAAGAACCTTTGTGCACCGGCCCTTGATGTGAGTAGATACTTGACGAGAGAAGAGTTTTCTTTTATCGGAGATGGAAAGTCAATTCTTACCGATAGTTACTCGCTTTTGATTCAGGATTCGGATCCATAAAACAATCTATTCAAGTTGATCAACTGTTCAATGAGTTTTTACATTTAATAATTTCTTACCATGATTGCCTCGCATATCCAGCCAAGCGGTATGCTGTGTAACATTGGTTCGATTGAGAATATTTCTGTACATAACCCATTCCTCTTCATATTGATCCGATGCAAATGTTGGATCACGATTGTGTGTCAGATCACCTAAATTTCATCAATTAGGTCAATAGAGGTAAATAATTCGCCTTACCAGATACGACAGTCACACGCGGTTTGATCATTGATTTAATAATTTCATTGCAAAATCGTTCGAATTGATCCATCCGATCAGCATTTCCGAAATGCGTTATATGAATATCTGTAACCTATGTCAAAAATAATATGTACATCGTATATCAAAGTCATCAATGATTACATGAACGAAATAAAATAAATGCTGTCCAGTACTGCCAAGAAATTCATTGGCTAAACAGTTGTTTTGTTGATTGTAGACAAACAGCAGCAGAAAAACGAGTAAATATTTCATTTCAAATGAACTAGATGTATCTGAAATAGATGGATATTCTTAGTCATAATAAGGACTTTAGTGTGAAACAGTCTGATTAATCAAATATGATGTTAATAAGTCCGGCATTTGTCAATACTTGAAAACGTAATTTCGTACGATATTGATTATTCTGTCTCCTTTCCACCGCCCACCTTATTTCGAATTAAACAAACATTATGTATCTATTAGGTCGCTTTATCTGATAAATATACCAACAAGGTCTTCAGTCTCGAAATATCATTGTCTAATGTGATTAGTAAGAGATGCGTCGATGTCTCTTAATTGATTTTCTGATGTTATTATGTAAGGAGATGAAAGATGTAGGCAGAGATCAATTCGTCATTGGTTAAGTTCTCTTTCTTTTTCTCTCTCTCTGTTTCCCGGTCTCAGAAGTCTTTTTCAAGAAGAAATATAAACGGTGTTTCTCAAACATTCTCTTCATATAATACAATCATACGTCACTCTCCGATTCTCATCTAGCAATGATATTTCGTTCAGTCTTTGCATTGACTTTACTCATTACTCTGTTTATTCATACGTTGATCGCAATTAATCCAGCATATCTTCGCGAACATTTGGTTGAGAATCGTCATAATGATATTGATAATGAACATTCGGGTAAAATTTATAAACGAAGTCTTCATGAAGACGATCAAACTGACGATAACGACAACGATGATGGATATTATATGATAAAACGTAATAGATATCCAAATTTTCATGTAAGTCCATTATGGTTATCGCGTCGAACACGTACGAATCGTTTCTATGGTAAACCATTATGGATCTCTCGACCTGGACGGTAAAACTTCATCCATATCGAAATCGACTATTTGTTCCTTGAAATAAAAGAAAATGAATGTTCATAAGTTCGTCTTGTTTATCTCTCAGTCTCTTGCTTTTTTTAATCAAATTTCATCTTTATAAATTCTAATAAACAGATAACCGTGCAACTGAGTGGATAATTAACAATAATATCCATTGACAGAATAGAACTCCCTAGTGTTCCTTCTCTTAGCATGTACGTAATTGTATGTTTGAATCTAACAGGCCGAGAAATCGGTTTCTAATGATGATGGTTAGTTTTATTCTTACATTTAATGAATGAAAATGACTTTTGAATATAACGACGACTAAAAGAGAAAAAGAAAGAAGTTTCACTTGACTTTACTCTTGCTGACGCCGACCAGATTCGCTTCAATAATTGGTTGTCGTCATGAAATATTCAATAGAGTAGGAGGAGAAGGTACTTGTGTCACGGTACACGATTGATCGAGCAGTGAAACCAGTCAAATGCTTCGATTTTACAATTCGTTGTCTTTTCTGGAATGATTAGTGTAAACTGCCAATTCACATGTTTTATTCTACGAGGAAATAAATCATTTGGTATGAACATACAGATCGTTTCAATGTATCACGACATCTATCGTTAGTCGTCCGTTTCATCGCGCTTTTCAATATTATTTTATTGACTCAAAGAAAATAAAAGCTTTATTTGTGATCATGTATAGAAAATAAGAGATATAAACGAACATTGTCACAGGTGATATATTCAACTCGTTGACATATTAAGTACTGAATCATCGAGATTTGTGACATATTTCGGTGGGGATTGAGTACTCTCTTTTTTCTCATCTTCATTTAGATTTGCTTGTAAGCGGCCTGCATTGCCAAAGCTTGTTTCCATCGGAACGTAGATTCGATGACCAAGCGGACGAACAAAAGACGGACCATTGATGGTCAGATCGTCTCTTATTAGCCCACCTGTCGTTAATGTAGCCATACATGGATTTTGCAGTTGAAGTTCTTGTTCTCTGCGGAGAAAATGAAGATAGTTTTTGAGAAATTTCCATCTTCAATTCCTACCTTGAAACCCGTCGTGACACCCGATAAGTGATTAATGTTCGGATAGCGAATAAGATAAGAAAGAGAAGGATTAACAGGACAACAATGGATGAAACAATCACCACAAACAGTCCAATTGCACTGACTAGTGTTGAACGAACGAAGTAATATGTCAAAATCAAATGTGAATTCATCGCGTCTTCTTACTTTTTTCACACTGTTTTCCCGAATGAAAGAAGTCACAATCACATTTGTAATCTCCTGGTAAATTTATGCAAGCAAACGAGCCACAAAGTCGATCATTAGCAGCGCATTCATTGATATCTAATTCACACATCAGGCCGCCATAGCCTGACATACATTCACATTTACTCGTCACATTCGAGCAATGGCCTTGAAAGGAAAAGTCTTTTGAAATCTAGATCAAACAAGTTGACTGACCTCCATTAAAACATTCGTAACGACTGTCGCATATGCCATTTACTGGTATTTCTACAATAACACATGGAGAAAAAAGACGGGTGTTTATGCATTACTTAAGTAGAACGGATATTGAAGCAGTGCAATCTCACGCTTCTCTTTTTTCCTCCCGACAGGTGAGTGAAAGGAAATGAAATAAATTGTAGTAAAAAGAAGCAAAGTTTTCTTTTGTCTTACGTAATCGATGAATGTATTTACCTTGAAGAACGCATCGACCAGTTGATGGCGATAAGGCAAAGCCGGGAAGACAAACGCAGTTGACACCAGTTGAATTGTCCAGACGAATGCATATTGCTCGACTGTCACATTTGGCACAGTTTGGATCTTCGCTTACATCAACCACTACAACACATTTTTCTTCTTTCGTTTTTGTTTTTATTACTTAATTGAATTTAAAAAACTTTTCTCTTTTCTTTTATTCAATTTCAATAGACATCTTATCCGATAGACTCATGTGCCTGATACCTAACATCTCTATCGTCTCGATTCAAGTGGATATGTGTGTGTGTGTACAGACATTGCACAAGAATTCCTTCTCACATTCATTCTCAATTATGAAGTGTGTGTTGATAAATGCTTTTTCTTTCACGTTCCGTCACAATCCTAATCAAATGCACACGATGACCGACGTGCTATTTGCTTGCTGCATACTAATACAAATTAAATGCACAAAAAGACAAAAAAGTTTTCGATCCGTGACTGACGATGATGTACATAGACACAAAAGCTAATATTAAGTCTTTTTGTTTACCTTGAACATGTGTTTGTCCACCGACTGTTTGAAAATTAATGACAAGTGGAAGAAGAAGACAAAGTAGAACAATCGCTGTTGACATTCCTTCCAGATTAGCTTTCAAACGCACATACACACACCGAGAATAAAAATGATTATGTGTAAGAAAAATAGATCTTCTCTTTCTCTCTTTCTCGCTTGTTCTCTTGCGCAATGGTACCAGCAAGAGAAAAAAAGTCCCTCTATGTCTTTTCTTCTATTGACCAGAGCTAGAGAGAAGAACGGCGCCAACGAAAGTATTTCTCTCCTTGAAAGTAGTTACTCAAAATCATGTACAAGCCCACTCGATCTCTACTCATTAATACTTCATTAATAGGTTTTCATGTGAAAATAATCATTTGCTCTTGCTTGATGACATCAATATGTATTTCTTTAATCGAATCAAATAGTAAGAACAACAACAACAACAACAACAACAAAAAGAAGAAGGAAAAGAAGAAAAACTGAGTAGAAATTTGAAGAATATGTGTATTGTTTATAAAACACAAATACGGTTTCGAGAAGGGAATAGCACAGAAAAGTTCGAAGAAATTATCTTTTGTTTTTCAGAAAGCATTTCATCAAGTTTATACATTTCTAGCGAAGATGCGAAATGTTCTTCTGTGTACTATGTGTGTCTTTTCTTGATTATGTGATAATAGAAGCAACTGAACAGAAAATATTTTCAAAATGCAGGATTATTTTTTTGTTTTTGAAGGTGGAGATTTTGAACGGGACTTTGTTTGTGAACGACTTTTCTTTCTGCGAACTGGACTATCTGATCCAGAACGTGAACGGCTATGTGAACGACGACGCCCGTGTGATGATCGGCTACTTTCCGAGCGACTACGGCTTCTAAAAATGAACATTCATTTACATGAGTCGATCCTTCCTTCCAAATCAGTTTTTTTACCTATCACGACGTTTGGACGAATAACCATTGCCTGTCCGTTTCGTACTTCGACTTCGGCTTCGTGAGCTCGACCTAAAAGTACAAATATAATTGAAGATCAGCGCGAATAAATCGAATTTTTCATCGGCCCAATACTAATGACGAACTTCTGTTGTGAGGAAAACAGCTCTAATGTATTCTATTTGCACCTTTTCATCGCATACACACCTTTGAAATTGATATAGTTTGCATGAAAGAAATCGAACGAATAAATCGAGAGCTTTTGTTTGAATTCGATTGTTTCGAATGGAGAATATCGGATATTCATTCTGACTCCCAATCCAAAGAAGATTTCCATCGATAGATATGTATCGATACCATTCTTTTTCGATCTAGTCATATGTGAATCGCTCGCGCTCGGTTTAATCTCTGTTCATCAATGAACTAAAAACAGATAGACGGTTTTGTATGTGTATTACGTCTGGTCGTTTGGGAAAACAATATCTAAGTCCACCGGGAAGGTTCAACACAAACACTCGGCAACATACCTCATACGACGCTGGCGTCTTAATCGAATTTCACAATCGTATGCATAATGACCACGATCTAGAAGAAAAGCTGATCATCGCAAACGTGATAGCGACTGAAACTGACCTCCACATTCATAGCAAACATCGTGTGGACTATAAGGCTTCTTTGATCGTGGTGATCGACTTCCCGAACGACGTCGGCGACTATCACCGCCGCCACGATGTGATCGGCCACGACCATGAGAAAACTCTACACGCACACGTGATCCACACAGCATTCTAAATGAAAAAGAAATGATCGATTTGTAGAATAATCGTATCGTTTTGTGTTACTTACTTTCCATCGAGAGCTTTTACAGCATCGGCCGCATCACGCTGATCTTCAAAGTCAATAAAACCTAGAAGAAACCGATTTTTCTTTGCAAGAAATTCTCATTGGAATCATTTACCATAACCCCATGGACTTCGTGAAAGCCTATGCAAACAAACAGTAGAATTAATCAAAAGAAATACCAAAATCTGACTTACCAAACACTACGTAATTTACCGTAATGACCAAATGCTTTCTCCACTTCTTCTTTAGTTGCATCACGGGATAAATCTCCCAGAAATACCTAAATAATATATAAAACGATTACTATTACAATTATTCAAGATCAGTCTATTATTACTGTAATCGCTTCGTCTTGTCCTCGTGACATCGTTTGTACTGCAATACAAATTTTGATCTAAAATTATTTGTTAGAACAGATTTCATCGAATAAAACGCTTCCGAATTGGCTCTGCATATACAATACGCATAGCTTCAAAAGAAAAAATCATTACAACACCAACAAGAAATGTTACACAAAGAAATGTTAAGATCAGAATGCGAGCGAGAGATTCATAACGATACGGAGTATCATTGTCAGATTTTGTTGAACTACCAGTATCACGTGGTAGCAATGTTAAAACAAGCGTTACGATGATTGCGATCACTAATGCAGCTAGACCAACGAATCTGACAGGCGATTGAACGAATGTGAATAGCGTCAATAACGCAAAGGTGATAACCCAAATAATGATTAAAATAATGACACCTGCTCCTAATTCAGCCATGTTAAAAGTTCTCCTTTTCAGATAGATGGACGGATGAGCATAAATAAGCTTTGGTCTTTGTGTACGTAATTTTCTATTGATCCACCATTGTTATGATGACCTCCATTTTGTAACTAAGGGTCAAACAATAATTTGATTCGTTTATTCTTTTATCGAATATTTCTACGTATGAATGAGAGTATTGGGTTAAAACGAGTGTTTTAGAAATGTACCAATATAGTTGCTACGACGAACAATGGAAAAGTAATTCGTGTGCGCGGCATCTATCGGACACCGCAGGAAGTTTGATATGTTCACAACAATCAAGAGTAGGTCAAGATGAAGCGTTACCAAACGGATTCCTTTTCTTTTCGAATCACACTCGTCATCACTTATATAAAGAGGATATTGCACATTCACATAATCCATTGCAAAAAAAAGAATAGTAAAGATAACACACAATGATTGTATGAATCAAATATTAACAAATCTGACATGTACATTTTTAACTGTAATGCATGCTGTGTATTTTCAAATCATTACCTGTAGAGTTGATAATATGGCACAGATGAGAATATATATAGGATATTCTCTACGACAGACGTTCAAGCCACCGGATAATTTGCAGTCGCACTCAAAACCACTTTTATGAAATATAGAGAACTCAGTCGTCCTCGGTGCTTTTGCGCTACTTTTTGTCTCTTGAAAATTCTTTCTCATTAACTAGATCGAGTTGATACATGTTGTTCTGTTGTTTATTCATGAAGCTTATTTGATATATTTTCTTAAACATGAGTAAATGTGTTGAAATGCCACAAAAACTCTTGAGAATATAAATATTGTATTCTCAATGTTGTTTCATTCGACCGTCAGTAGACTAAATACTTTTTCATAGAGTTCAAGGAAATATAATCTGAGACAAAAATTAGTACATGTAGACTTTCATTCTTCATGTGAATAGAACATTGGATGATGTTCTCGTTGGTGTTGCTTCCTTCTCGATGAATTGAAATTTTCTTGATAGGAAATGAACATCCATTTGTGTCGCTTGTTTTGAAAATGTTTTAGTTTGTTGCTACTCTGCGGAACGCATGGGGGATTCCATTTATGGTCGAATCAATTTCCTTGCATAATGATAGATCGCGATAGTGAACGGAAATAGACTTTTTAATACGAGAAATAGATTCTAATGATACTTATTGATCATAAATGAAAGCATCACAGCGAAAATGGTATGTTATAACCTCGTTATTATTATTCTCTGCAGGACTAGTGCGATCAAAGTCTTGATTATCTATCTCTGACGACAGTTGTCAGTGTGAATCAATCCGAGATTGTTGAAATTGAATTGAGTCTAATGAATTTCAAATACAGACGATTTCGTCACGACTAATGGGTCCTTCGTATGCTCTGGGTTTCTTCTCTTCTTGGCAGGGGAAGAAGAAATAAGTGTGAGAAGACGACAAGCGACTTAACCGGTCTATTGGTTGACTGTCTTATTCAAAGCATTGGTTTTTCTATATTGAAGAAATCAAATTTTGTGGAAAAGAAACAATTTTTTTTCTTCATGTTTATCTTTTTAATATATAAAACTTCTCTTACAATGTTGTTGACTTCCGCTGTCGAGACTTGCTATGAAAAACATTCGACTCTCATTAAATATAATAACTAGAATCAGAACGGTTTTTTTCTCTCTCTCTCTTTCTACCACTGAGTAGGAGGAGAGAACAACAACTGATGATTTGATCACCGAACTTTAACGGTGTTTTCTTAACTCTCCTTCGAATGTCATTTATTATTTTGCTATGTTCTTTTCGCTGAACGAACGAAACCTTTTAGAGGAGAAGTCTTAATAGTAGTTCTAGGAGACAGCTTCGTGAAAACGTGTCATTAGCCTTTGGAATATGGGTATTGTGACTCGATCAAGCTTACACTTCCTTGTTCAGTCAGTGATAAACATAGATGTAAGTCGGAGAAAAGAAAAAAAGCACTTCTTGTGTCATGATTGTTGAATAAAAGATGAGAGTAATAGAAAAAATTCAGCATCATTGACGCCAATAGGTGCAGTCTTCTTTTTTTTTCCTCTTCGTCTCCTCTCGCTCGCTCTCTTTCTCTCTATCTCGCGATTTTTTTGTATTTACAGCTGCAAATAAATATATGGGGGGGAGAGACAAGAGTCTCACTCGTATGAAGATAACTAGTTGAAAGAAAGGAAGACATCATAATTTATTTAACGAATTCTCTCAATCAATAATCATGGCAAGTTCAACCTCAGCAGATTTTTTACTTCCTGAATCGGAATACTTACCACAATGGTTACTCATGCCGTATCTAATCATATCAATCATCGAAAGTCTTATCGGAACGATTGGAAATCTGTTTGTCATTGTGATTATATTATTTTTCACGAAACCGAATATTCCGCAAACGTCACATAATTGTTTTATTGTAAATTTAGCTTTAAGTGATTTCGTCTTATGTTTATTCACAATGCCCTTGAACACATATCGCAGTTTGAACATTTATATGACATTTCCTCGAGCATTTTGCAAACTAGCAGATAGTTTTCCCGCTATTAATATCTATGTTTCTTCATTAACGATCGTGACGATATCAATCTATCGATATCTCGTTGTTTGTTATCCGTATAAGAAAATTATTGGTCCATGTTCGACGATTATCATTATGATATCGATCTGGGTCCTAGCGATTGGGGCAGCTAGTCCACTGTTTATTTATTCACGATCAATACCAGCTTACGATGACGATATTATCAATTCGATGGTAGAACTTATGTGCACTCAACCATTAAATACTTCTTGTGTAGCAAAATATACGAAGATGTATCGCCGTTTACATATCTGCCATGAATCATGGCCACAGCACGGCAATCTGCATGCTCTCTATACGATATTTATGCTTTTTCTTCAATTTATCTTGCCGATTTTGATTATTTGCCTCACCTATTATCAAGTAATGCTGAAACTCAGAGAACGTAAGTTCCACGAACAGACGGGACTGACTCAACTTCAGCCATTGAATAACAGTCGTTTTTCTTTTTTGCCTAATAGAGGTTCACAGCAGGTCAGATCAGTCTGTGTGTCTGTCAACAGTGGCGGCCCAGGAAATCAAGCCTTTTTGATAAAATCTGCATAGGAACATAAAGCACTGCGAGCTCCATAAAAGGATCAACGTTTAATCTATTGGTAAAAAGTATTTGACATTTCCCGATGTTATTTTCCGATTCTCAATCAGGATGTTTTTGAAACGAGAAGTTCGTAGACATATACTCTGTGATTGTGTTGACATTATATAATCAGAGAAGTTTTCCAAGTTCATTTTTGTCTATAGGCTTTCGCTATCGGTTTTTAATGAAACGACACAATATTGGCTCCTTACAACATGAAGTTCGTCGGCAACGTCGGAATAATGTTCTTCTACTATTAATTGTCACTCTATATGCGATCAGTTGGTTGCCATTCAATATTTCATACATATTATTTACCTACGGCGAACGATATGAACTATCAGGTAAGATTTTCTATAGACTAAATAACAAATTTGATGAAGACATCATTGTTCTTTTCAGATACAATTCAATCGACACGTGATCAATTGTCAAAATACCTTCCATTGCGTTTTCTCATCTGTATGATATCGGCCATTTCCAATCCATTTCTTTACAGTTACTTTAACGAAACATTCAAAGACGGTTTAAAGCGCATCTTCTCTTTTTGTTATCCGCGGCTAAATCAAGGTCTCATACGAAAATCAATCGATCAAACGGATTACTCGAGAACGAGAGAAACTTTCAGCAATAGCATCAAATCCTCAGGTGTACTGAATCATGCAAACAACTATCCTATATCGGCGAAGTCGACATCGTTCGGTACACCACATTGTTCATTGTCTGAGTCTGCAAATTTATAAAATTTGCAAAGAACAGTTGTTGAAATATAAAACTAAATCGAACATTTGTTATAAATTCTTCTCTTGTTCTTTGCTTCTGCTAAGTCAACGTGCACACTAAGCGTAATTTGAATATGCACGATTGATTGCAAATAGGACAATATGTTCCTGACTTTGTAGCACGATAAGATTGCACATACTTACTTAGAAGATACTCGTTATTATGGAGGAAAGAACTAATTTTCTAGCCGAACACGTTATGCTAGAAGCACTCTCAACAGATATTAGATCTATTTTTATATATTTCTTAAATGACAAAAGATCATTAAAAAGCAAAATATCTTCTAATTATTGTAAACGAGAAAGCTGAATTTGGTAGAAAAATGAACATCTTCTAGCCAATGATTTTTGGTGTTTTTACTCTCTCTCTCTCTCTCGTTGTGGGTCAGACATTGTTTGAGCAATTTTCTCTGTTATTTGTTGAAATTGAGTAAATGAAATTAAATATTGATCGTCGAATGGTAAACATCGCTGTAATTTACGTCAAATAACAAGATTTGTGTGTTAAATTGATCCGAGCGATTGGTTTCTAAGGAGCGCGTGTTTTGCAATTTTGAATTTGAAGGTCAAGGAAATATTTTCTAATCTTTATGTAATCACGTTTCATAACGTGACATTTCCATCGACTAAATGAATATCCTTGAAGGAGATTAATGACGAACGAGAACTGTTCCAGTTCATCATTTTGCGAGA
The DNA here is from genome assembly GCA_905250025.1 of Adineta ricciae. Classification (NCBI taxonomy): domain Eukaryota; kingdom Metazoa; phylum Rotifera; class Eurotatoria; order Adinetida; family Adinetidae; genus Adineta; species Adineta ricciae. The sequence continues at coordinate 318,371 of CAJNOJ010000057.1, read as the reverse complement.
AGTTTCCTGCGGACAAATCATTTTCGATGGAAACTCAAAGATGGCGAATATACATAGTCGAGAAAACGTACAGCTGCACAGACAAGGCCGAAAAAAATTGAATTCGAACAATACTATTTAAACATGGATCATAACAAACAGTCGCAAGTCTTCATGATAAGATTAATTTCTTCTCCCTTTTGTACATAGTTAATGACGAGTTAAAGATAAACTCTCGTCAATCGATAACTTGTGGTCGGATTTTTGTTTTTTTTTTCTCCCTTGAAAAAGGTAATGTGATTTTGCGCACATGTTTAGGAGTACTTAACAGATTCGATTTCAATTTCGACATAAGCAATTTATACACTTCGGAAGCAATTAAAGTTTTTTGTTTTGTTCGCCAAGAATGTTAACATAGCTTTACTTTGTTGTTTTTTTTCAAATGTCGACAAAACAGTCATGAGTTCTCAAAGGAAAAAATTAAGAGAAAAGAGAAGACTACTTAGTATATACATACATAGATGTTGTTACATTATAAAAGGAAAAGAGAGAAGAAGGAAAGAACAGCCTATTGGAACACGTCAGTTTATAACAAGATAGAAAAAAGAAAAGTTGAAAACATCACAACAACAACAGTCATGTTGGAATTGAACATGGTAAGATGAAGAGGAAGAGAACGTCATAAAAATGGAAAAAGGAAAAAAAAATTCTCGTTCATCGACAGCACGTATTTGGTTAAAGAGAAGAAAAACCGCTTTAATCAATTCTAGCGTGACATGGCAAGGTAAAGAAAATGCGGAGCGGCTTATAACTATTCCAAAGTAAACCTTTTTTTTATTGTGCTTAAACAAAGAACAGTAAGTTGATTTCTTGTACATAGTAATAAACGTCTCTCTCTCTCTGCTTCTTTTCCTCATTAACTTCAATCAGTCTGTTCGAAGTCAATAGGAAAAGGCAACATTTTTTTACGTGTTGTTGGATCAAATTTCACTTTCCTTTAAAACCTTCCTGACGATCGACAGACGAGAATTTTTGTCTTGATGCTGTTCAAATAACCGTTTGTATGCTCGAAGTTAGTTTATTTCGATTAGTTTTTCGTTTGCATATAAATCTGAGCAAGAATCAAACAAATTCCTTGAATTCATAACTAGAGAACGAAAAAGACGACGGCGAGAAAGAACGAAATTCAATCACTTCTAGATGTTATCATAACTAGTGACTCAAGTGAGAAGATAATTCTCCAAAACAACAAATATGCAACCATCATCATTAATCAAACCACTCGATACAAAAGAAACGCTTGACTATGACAATTTAAACATCATCACACATCCGCCGCCACCGCGTCGTCGACAAAGTGGTGTTTCATTAATTCCATTTCGACCGTATGTGAAATGTTTAACCAGTATTCGACAACCATTTTCGTATGCCAATGGCACGGACAAATGGGCGGTTATGGGACGAGATGAAGTGTTTTTTACACAGCCCAATGCAAGATGTATTGGCTCGTTGCTCGGTGATTGTCATATATCGGACATCATTCGATGGGATATCGAGGGTGAATCAACTCGTTTGCCGATGATGTGTAAATTATGGATGATTGGTAAATATAGAAAAAGCGTGATTTCTTTGCTTTCAAAAAGAACTAATCATTTGCGTGCTTGTATTTAGTCGACGGAGCCGTAGTGGAACGTGGAAAACCACATTTAGTTCAAGATGCTGCTGTACAAGTGTGTCTGACAGGCCAGAATCTTCGTATGGTCCGTTCATTTCAACAAAAAAAGCATAATGAACAATCTTTATTGACAACAAACATCGTCGATCGAAAGCGGCGTCATTCATGGCATGATCTGAACGAGTATCACAGTGTACCTTACTATCAATATACACGCCCCGTGCGAGCAGAATTTCAAGAAGGTACTCAATGTGATCTCGATAATGAATATTTCATAGGCCAACAAGAAGTTCTCATTGATGTGGAAGAACATGTTACGAAAGCAAATCAAATACAAAAATTTCGACGAGACAATGCGCGAGAAACAATACATTATTCATCAATTCCAGAAGAACATGCTCACATATCGATTACAACACAAACAGAGTAATGCATCCGATTGTTTTACTTCATTGAATTTTGTCAAGAAAGAAAAAAAATGCTTTGTCGTTGTAGAGTTCTGTTTGTAAATCAATCAACTGCTATTGATTATCAGTTCGTTCGAATGTACAACCTTAACTTAGAAACGAACGAAATTCTTCTTTCATCTATTGTTAATCCATACAGACGCGTTGTACCATCGAAAGAGTTCTCCGATGTTTTGACCTTTCATCGTCTCGGGAAAGAGTATAAACATCGACCGACATCAACCGGTGATGATTTTCCACATTGGTGGCTACGATTAACTACCGATCTGATCCTAGCTGATTTTATAACGAATCAAGGTGAGGAGAAGGAGAAATCTTTGCCACCTCCTTCTCCTCGACATGATCAGAGTATTCAGACCGATGTAGAAAAGTCTCGGCCATCATCGACGACAACAACCAGTAATCATTACGAATCGATTGATGAACTCGGGGATGAAAGTCATCGTCAGAGAGTACGGTCAACCGAAAAGATCTCATATTTTGTTTACTGTCCGTTGTTTTCTAGATTGATTTTCGTTTGAGTGATTTAACTCACATCGAACATACTCCGGTGCGCAATTCTCGACACGTGAAGCAACATTCATCATCATCCAAACATTCCGAAGCTGATTACAATCTGTTCGTCTCATCGTTGAATCATCAACAACAATCTTCTACGCCAGACAACCTAAGCAGTCGCACGGAACGACATCATTCATCGATGAATACAACGCCCATTCGAGAACGACGAATGGAAAGCGAGTCAACAGTTGTATTGGGAAATCTACTCGAACGTTATGAAAAGACTCTGCGAGAACGTCAACGTGCTTTTACGATCATCAACGATCAATTGTTAGACATTGATGATGTTCTCAATCATTATCGAAGTAAAGTACAAAATATAGAACAATCGAATGCGGTAAGTAATTTGTCTGTTTAGTTGTTCGAAAACGAAATAACGAGAGAAGAGAGAAAGACGAACAGAAGCACTTCACTTTCTCGACCTTGTCAGGGCTTTATACTTTAATTTATTTTTTTTTTCATACGAGAATCAATTTTTTCATCTTTTCACTGTCAACCAAACATACATTTGATTTCTAAACATATATTTCTGCAGACTATGGAACTCTACCGAGATGTTTCCTTGCTCTCGACTCGATCCAAAGACGATCGGTCAGTGTCATCGTTAACAAATGTGACGCGAGATAAATATCGAACGATGCCCGACATAACACCGGAAGAAATGCTACAAGGCTACGTTTCATCGCCTCGAAGACATTTGACAACTTCCGAACGTCAGCCTCGATTTGTCGTTCCACCACCTTCGGAAGTGATTCGACCTGATTACTGTACCTTATGTTTCCAGGATCATCATTCCAGTTCAGCATGGGTTAAATATAACGAAAGAAGAGTTGAACAACTACAAAGACGAATTGATCTCATGCTGCAAATTGATGATAATGAAGAAGCTGACATGCTGCTGACACGATCAGTCTATCCGACGACAGTAGCAACAGTTTCGCAGCGAATCGACGACATTCTTTTGCGAAAACCACAATATCGTTCGCCATTACTCTTTCCTCCCGACCGCATCGGTAAGTTTACAATTCTGACATTCCTGAAAATCACCACGAAATCTCAAGGTTTATATTTTGAAACTCGATACGAAGTTAAATATTTCTCTTCGTGTAATCTCATCGTTGTTCGATTATTTGCGAAACAAGAGTGAATTGTATGTTTTCGTTTTCATTTAGTATCATCTCGTCGATACCACTATCGATTACCTTATCGATCAAACCAATCCTTACCGGCTACACCCCGCCAAACAAGTCGATCTGGAACACGTTCAACAACACCCATTTCCAAATCGGTTCGCATCTCCACTCGATCTGTTCCGACCACTCCTCGTGCTCAGAAATTATCCACCTCAACATCGGCATCCTCGACTTCTCGGCCTATTGTTTCCATTTTACGTCGCACAAGTGTTCCAACAACAAGCGTAACTGAATCAACACACGTTTGGCGAAGTAAAGTCGATGGTAAACTGCATACATTGAAGCCATTCAGTATCCCGCGGTACTATCGCCTATACAATGACGTTAGCTTTCGAGAAATGTACAACTTCTCTCGCCTACTTGATCGATGTTTAGTTCCCGAGCGAACCAACGATTACTCGTCACTCTTGACAAGTTATTTGTTAGATCAACAACTACTTTCTCCCATCACAAGTGCAGCATAAACACATTTTCTCTTCTTCGTGTTTGAATTTGAACTCATTTGATTATTTTTCTTTCTTTTCAAAATCGAGGAATATTTATATATATATCAATAAATGTTTAGATAGAACTCGAGACTTAATCGAACCGATTGTGAAGAAAAAGAAATTGCGTTGATGTTGTTGTGTAAAATAGTTCTATTTTCTTTTCTATTTCAGACGCAATGAAAACCAAACATTTCTTTTCGTCACTCGACAAATTGCGACGAACTTTGCCACTTAATTTGATAGTTTAATATTTTAACAAATTTTCTATTTTCAACATTTCAACCATCGACTTGTTTTGCCAATGCTGTTTGTTCTTAAGAGAAGCCCTTCGGTCTTTCAATTATCAACCAGATTGTTTTTTCTTTCTCTCACATGATGACATGCGGTTTGAAATCCAATCGGCGAATTTGCCTGTAACTAAATCACAGGCCAAACAAAAAAACTCCACAATCTCATGAATAATTTCTAAAGTTTCCCTGTTTTTTTTCTCTCAAAATAGGCGTAGTGTTGTCCTTGAAAACATTGAAATTTAATCAAGTGAACAAAGATATTGCATTTTCACACGTAATTAAACAGAAAAATGAGCTATTGAAATACTTACAACATCGCCCTAGTTGCTCAAAACTGTTCGTTAGTCGTTAACAGACTTTTACGTTGTAAGGTCGACTCTGTCACACATTGCATGTCTGTGCGCACTTCAATGACTTTATACTACTTCAACATATTTTCAAACCGAAAAATCCTTTGGCTTCTACTTGACTCGATTGTTGCGTGACTAAACAAGTCGAAGAACATGTCTAGGAATTGTAGAACCAATGTTATTCCAAATAACTTGACTTATTCGTCAAGAATAATAAATAATACAGAAATCACCTGAATTTCTTGAAAATTTCCTCGAACCAATCGATATTACATAGATATGATCCTCAGTTAAATTGGAAAATAATACTTTAGTACTCTGTGTTACTGATAGAGATTCCTTTTTTTATTTTATGTTTGATTGTGTAGCGACAAAAGATGCTTTAGCAAACATTTCACCACGGAATCGATCATCGGAGATCAGAATATCATATACGAATTAGATTCTCCGTACACATCGTTTGTTATTGTCTTAGAAACGACCTGTGTCGACATCAACCCACTGAATTGATTGCCGTTTGTGAGAAAAAAAAAGATCTATTTTGTTAAAAGATGCAGCTCGTTCACTCTCTCATCGTTTCTCAAGTTCATATTGACAGAGATACTTTGTCTTAAAGTTATTCTCTAGCTATTGAATAAATTTGATTGACCACTTGTCACGTCCATTTAGTATCTCAACAAGATTTCTCATCTTTTCAATGTTTTATGACACTTTCATTTCTCCCCCCTTTAGCATCAATAATTAGCAATAACATCGCGCGGGTAAATTCAAAGAGCAAGCGATCGCATAAGTACGCGCCTGAGAGAGAGGCAAAGAAAGGAGGAGCATGGATAGGAGGTCAATTAGAAAAGAATAACATTGACACATAGGAGGTCTTTCTGATTAGCCTTTTGATCATTGATTTCTTTTTCGAGAACAGAAAGAAAACAGGTGGTGTCAGTCGAACTGACTGTGCAGCAGGTGAAGAAGCGTGTCGTCTATCTATCGATATCTCCAATCTAATGGGCAATATGAGAGTCGATTAATCGAACATGCTGTGACACACACCGATCAAAGCGAAGAAGATCCTCCTCCTTTAAAAGCATCGTTAACTCAAATAAAGATAGACAAAACGACAACTGTGTTTTTCTTTTTCTTCACTTTTTTTTCCTTTGTTTCGAATGCATCCAGAACAAGGCAGAGTCAATAATCGATACATTTTATTGACTTTGATTGTGTCATTTCAATTGCAGTCGACATTTTTCTTTCATGTCCAATTGACTAAATATGATACCTAATGACGAACGAAGAAGAGAAAAGAAGTGGAAGAAAGCAGAGATGTTCAGTTATTGGTTAAAATTTCCCATTGGAATGTGTTGTACTGTTACAACATCGAATCTAATCGATTAGTGTTGTGAGTTCAATGACTCTTTCGTTGTTTCTCTTTTCTTTTCGTGTTATTTGATTTCTCTAAAGGCGTTATGAATTTGTAATTGACACTTTTGTGTCTATTCCCTTGATGAGAGAGTCGACTTAGGTATACGAAACTATGTTTGTGATCATAGAGATCAAACGACAAGCAATACATATTCTCAAGTGGTCTCTATCGCTTTTACTTAGCTTAAAATATAAATGACTTTTTGATGATCCACCTCTACTCCTTTGTCATCTATACACATGTAGAGAAACGATGACAAACTTTCTCCTTACCTTTACTTGCTGATTGTGTATTATATCCAACATGAGAATCAATCACTGTATCGTCATCATCGCGAATGAAAAGAATAGCAAATAAGACATATTCAAGGTGTACTAATCGAGACAATATAATATCCATCTATAACCCCGTCAAAAGAAATGAATGAATAAATACATTCAATGCACTCTTTTTTACATCATAGGAATGTTAATATTCATTTTAAAACGAAGATTTGTTTTATCGATATTTTATATATACAAAAGAAAATGAGAGAAACGAAAATCATACAAAGCAACAGCACACACACACACACGAAAATTGAAAAATTTTACAAAACAAGAGAGAAAATGAGCCTCGCCTTATGACTGTAGAGTTGTTTTATTTTGTTCAAAGTTTTCCTACTGACGTCGGTGAATAATACGACGAAAATATAGATGTTGGATATGAAGATTTAAACGACGATAACGATGTATGTGCTGTACAGAGATGTTCAAGCAGACTGAGATTGTTGGCAAACCGTTTTCCACAGAATCCATCGGGATTATTGGATTCCATCCAATTGCAAACGAATGCTGGCAGCTGTGGCGAAGGCTTCAATGGTGTTAAGATTGAATCCATGAAGTAAGGAGAGCGTTGCGACGAAGGAGAAAATGCCGAACTTGATGAGTGTCCGAACGGCGGTGTTGGAAAGAATGGTGAAGCTGTGAAAGTTTTACTTAAATGATGGAGAAGAAGTGAATCGAACATGAAAGGTGACGGGGGAAAATAGAATGATTGTGCATTTGTTGGCGGCAACAACGATGAAGTTGATGAGGATAGAGGTGGAGCTGAATTTTGTGATGGAAGCGACGGTTGCTGCAAGGAGATTTTCTTCGCCGGAGGTGAAGGAGTCGAAGGTGCGGTTCGTTTCAATGATTTCTTAACTTCGGGTGATGAATTTGATTTTCGTTGTTTTGAAGTGACTAACATCGTCGAGGAGGACGATAATTCTTTCCCGATATTGTTACATGCTTGTGCCATCAACACTAAAGGATTTTCTTGTTTAGCTGGATATTGATCAATCTAAACAATCGAAATTGAATGTAAATTACTAATACTTTTGACTAGAATTTACTGTTGGATTAATATATTCGCCATAGAGTTGTTGTTGCTCTTGTTTCTTCATTGACATTGTCATTGAATCAAATGTGTAGATGTATAGGAGAATAAATGCAAATGATGAGTGATTGAAGGTGGAGAAGAATACATACACAGGCGCGCGTTCGATCGATCATAAATCACGATGTTTCTCTCTCTGTCTTTCTCTTTTCTCTCTCTCTCTATTACAGATGAAAGAGAGAGAAAGAGAAACCATTTATATAGTCATTGGTTGAAAGCGACAGACATCGATTCGTTTTTAGCCAATATCGATCGACGTGGTCGCTCTTTCTTTTTCCATTCTGCTCTTGTTATGATTGACAAGTGTCTGCTGATGGAATATTCTAGCGAGTCTTCTTTCCTTTCCTAATTCGTATGATCGATTGTTTTTTACTTATCAATCGTTTCGTTTTTGAACTTCTTCTACCAGTTGCGAAAAAGTTCGATCGTCTTGATCGATTGAGTTTATGTGGGCAGTCTCATCTGTCTTTTCATGAACATATAACGATATCGTTTTCGCATCTCTTTCATCTTTCTTTATGAATCGTTGGACGAAACAAAAAAAATCATAAATCTCGAATTAAGTGCCTTTCGTTGTCAGACATCGATCATTCTATGCATGTATACAAGAGAGTTCTCGCACTTGTTCTTACATGACATCAACATAGCCGACATGGATAAACTTCTCTGATACATTGACTATTAGAAGTCGGCATGTAAAGGAGAAAAAAATACTTTGGGACGTGCGAGAAAGAACATAATTTGAACACATCAAAGAAATGAAGTTTGCGCTGTCCAAGATTAATGATACGCATAGAGAGTGTGTGTGAATTGACATAAATATATGCACGTAGGGAGTCGATCATATCGAAAGGAAAATACTTTTATCAGAATAGCCCATAAAGATGAACAAAAACATATCAAACACAGTTTGACACTAAGTGATACTAAACGGAATCATCAATGATAAAACATCAAAAGAAGTATGAGTGAGATTTATGCTGTTTTCAGATCAATTAATTGCATCATATATCAAAAATTGTTCAAGACGATAGATCATGTGTATTCTCTGCATTTTTTTTTCATGTCACGTGATACACGTTATAAGACGGATCTTTTAACAGAACAGAAATCGATGGATGGAAGTGAATAACAGCTTTGCAAACACATATATGAATATCGGCTTTCACAATGGTAACAGACAGTGTGTGCTAACGACATCTATTCGAATTTTCAAAATACTATTTTTTATTCAAGATTCATTATTCCAGATGTTTGTTTTGCATATAAAAATCGAGAAGATTTCGTTTACAGGATATTCTTGGACAATTTCAATTGGTCTCCGTGAACAAACGAATGACATATGCAATCTTTCTGACTCATTCAATTTCTTTCTTTGAATAGAACTTCTACTTCTTTCTGTCATCAATCTAGTCATAATCAATGTGTATAAATTCTTTAATGATTGATACCGATATAATCCAATGTCTCGTAGACGATTTACTCGATCGAATATGTTCACCCACCAGTTCACCCTTGCCGATCAGTTCTTCAGCTTATTATTCATCGAAATCACTTGAGAATAAATTTCAGCAATCAATTAATATTCTTAATAAGTCAATAAAACAATTGTTAACCTACGAATTGCACAGTGTTGTCAACAATGGTCAACTAACAAGCGCATCCAACATTCGTCATAGTCGGTATTACAATCCGGCTACTGCATTGAAACAGACAAATGATTTGAAGAAAAGATTGCATTGGATCGAACAAAGGCAAATGCTACTGAAACAATTGGATAGTAATCAAGATAAAACAATTCCACAAACATAGTATGTCGATGTTATTTGAAAGTCTCGATTGTATTTTTCGCACTTTTAGTTCGGATTTGAATGCATTAGAAAACATTTGGTTTAATCATCGTCTAAAGATTCTCGATAATTCATTGGAACTACTCACAAAGCAATCCGATGAAAAGAAATCTTCGGACGACGATGACATCGAAGAATCATCTTGTGCTCGTTGTAGAGTGTATCGAAGAAGAAAAGAAGAAGATAGTCAGTTGTTGAAGAAACTAAAGCGTACTCAACGTATTCATATTGAACATAATTATTCAACTACCTACGTTCAGTATTCGTCCCCAGGTTTGTCGGTTTGTCTTTCGGAAGTTCTGACAGTCTGTTTGGTTTTCATTTTAGAATCGGATCTTATTTTATCCCTGTCGAAAATAGCTGACCGTATCGGTCATAGTTCGAATTTGAATGTTTCAAGTCACACGAAAAAACTGCCAACATCAACAATGAAGAAGAAGCAACCATCCAAATTGCAATCGTCGATATCTCTCATTGTTACAGATTCCAACAAAGCTCAAAAAAGACCATCAGACGACTCTCGGAGTATATCGAACAGTAATTTCATCTCCGCTAATTATGATGTTACTAGCAAACGACAGAAACGGATCGGTGAGTTGATGAAATTTACTTTTAAAGTTCGCAAAAAAAGGTCATTTCTACTAGCTTCTCCACAATCGACATTAACCGTGTCCTCAGCGAATACGTCTGGGCCGATTAGCAGTTCATCTCCTCATGAAATTCTTACACCCAGTTGGCGTGTATTGACAAATGTTGATTTGGAGAATTCAATTGATCAACAAGAAAATGAAGATATTTCTGATGAGAGTTATATTCGTCGTCATATTCGTTGTGAATTAGAACAAGAAACATGGATTACAAATCCGACAGCAACAAATAATCTTTCAATAACATCGACTCGAAAAAATTCTACACTTCAAACATCGTTGTCTGTACCGAATAGTTTAGCAACGACGAATTCAAAACAGTATCGTTTAACACCGAATGGAATTGCCTATACAGAGACATCGGATATCAAACAAAATCTTGTCTAAATCGATTCATCAACAGACATTAAATTCTCTTCTCCTGTTCGTTCTTGTTCACATTCTTCTTCGACTTGTACTGCTTCCTTCTTTTTTCTGCGTGATTTTCTAACAATTGATTGTTGTTGTTGTTGTTGTTCATGTTCTTTTCTACTGGATTGTTCATTGAACATATAAGCTTGTGCTGTTGTATAACCAACAGGTTTATCTACTGGATAAGTTAATTTTAGTCCGAGAATTTCTTCGATCATAAATGGCTTAAGCCAACAAACCAGCGGAGAATAACCGGGCTCGTAACAACCTAGTGGATGATAAAACAAATAACCATCTTCGGCTTCGATGAAATCTTGCTTCTCGTCGAGTCTCGTACGAGGTAGGATTTGAAAATGCGGTTGCAATCTTGTGTCATCATTTAATGATACCAACATAAAAAATCGACATTGACATTCGAATTGAGTAGAGTAATCCTGTCCGTTCCACATGATCAAATCCAAAATATGATAAGTCGATGAGCGTTTGTCATATATACAGTAGAGAATTGTTTGTTTGGGTAAATGTGTGTACATTGTCCACATAAGATTACCGAATTTGCCGTAAACAAGCGTCCGATTGGATTGAACAACAACAAGACATCGTTGACCGCGTGGACATGGAATAGCAAACCAAGATGATATATCATCGGGAGCAGCAAATAACCATTCGGCTAGCATCATCTCGATTGGACATGATGGAGATGTATTTTTGCGGTGATGACGGGGAGGCCAGTGAGGTCTATTATCTTCAACTGGTTCATCATCTTTAGTCATGAAACGTAGTTGAGAGACGAGCTGCTCTCGTTTTTCTTTTTGCTTCGTTAAAACTTCATTTCGTCGTTCTTTTTGACTTGCGAGAGAAGATATAGAATTGGATTTGGCTTTGTACAGTGAAAGAGACGACAAGTTCAGTATGGATGTTAGAGCTTCAGCCATTGCGTAACAGAAGAATCTAAAAAGAATTCATTTCGATTTCGTCACTCATTTTTCTTCTATACACGTCATTCTTTTGCAATACTGAAGCAATTTGTTTGCCTCTACATTTTTTATCTGAGAGAAAGAAAAGAAAAGAAAAGAAAAAGGTCAGACATACACACAAACACGCGCACACAATGTACAAAAGACAAAATACATGTAAAAAAAAACGTTTTTGGTAATAATATTAAGTTTGCTGTTGCTTTTCAACAAGACGTTTTAATTGACGATAATAATCGTACAATGGTTTCATAATACGTTTTTGTTCACTTGTCGTTGGCTTGGAATATTTGTTCTCGAAACGTAATAATTCTTGCTGCATATCACATTTTTCATCGTAAATTTGCTTTGGCGTCATGTGAGAAAGGTCATTTGGCCGACCATGTCGTACCCGATGCTTACTCATTCGTTCTTGAATATCACGCGCTTCGAATTCCAGCGGACTGATTTGTTGTTGAGGAGAATTCCAGATATCTGACGACGGACTTGGTGCTGTCACAGGTCGTTTAGGGTTAAAAGAATGGACAGATGGAGAATGTTCATTTGATGATAAAGGTGTATTCGGAGTATTCGATACAACAAGAGGCGTTTTGGTTGTGGTTGTCGTCGTCGTCGTCGTCGTTGTACTTACGCCCGGTCGACGAGCGCTGTTCACTCGACGATCAGTTGTAGACGATGAAGATATCGACTAAAAGTGTATCAAAAACAAATTTTTATCGTGTTCTTCTCGTCTCGGTACTTTCAGATGAGCCCTTCGATACGACAAAAGGACAGGACGCGACAAAGTACAATGAACGCATGCCTTTACCACAATAGGTTCGATCGAGGCGCGATCATTTACGGTAAAATTTTTCGCAATTTAGTTTTAATTGAATTCAAAACAACAAGGCACGTATCAAAACTGATGTCTAATTAATGAAAAAAAAATATCACGTCACTTTCTTTTTCTAAATATATTGTGACGAAGGTTTTTTTTTACATGAGATGTTTGCTTGTTTTTATCGATGATATAATCGAATGTCCTTGGTCATGCTTGGCAGCAATGACTCGCCTCTCTGATTAACCTCCGAAGCTGTCGAGTACAAAGGTTCCAAGAAAAGCAAAGACTATTGTGGAAGGGAAAGAGAATGAGACAAATCTTACATCTTTTGGACTGTAAACGGTTTTTTTGGTTTTGATTGTGATTCCAGGAGTATTCGTTGACATAATTGTCGAGACAGGTTGTTGTTCAAGTAATATATTTGAATTTAATGATGAAAGATCAAGAGGCGGGATGTTATTTGTTCGAGAGTGATGGATGCTCGCTTGTTTGACAGATGAAGAAGACGTTGATGTTGTTGTTGTTGTTGTATGATGATGAGACTGTTTGGGCGTCATGATCATCGATGCTCCTGATGGATTCGGATACGATGATAAAAGTGTGAAAGCTTTGGGAAATGATCTCGAAAAGCGATGGTAATGATCCGCTGGTGTAATACCACGAAATAAAAAGCCATCAATTGCTAAATCGATGCAATCGCGTAGGAAATTGTTTGTCGAAATTGAACTCATCAATGACGAATTGCTCTCATTAATCATCGACATTGTTTTGTCTATGAAAAATATTAACTACGGGAGAATAATATTCGATGAACAGGAAGAGAAAACAACGGTTTGATCATTAGCAACCAATCCTGTTTGATATTAGAGGATGTGAAATGAAATTTCATTGGTTGAGAAGATTAATCAATCAGTGACGAAGAGTCAACCGTTGGAATAGCTTCTTTCAAACTAACTTCACTCTTTTTGTGTTACTTATTTCGGAAAATGGCAGCTTCAACAAACACAAATGTTATACTCGAACATCTAGAAGAAGGAAAGGTCTATGATCTAGAATTCGGTGATACATGGAATGCTACCAACGACGGACATCCATCCAAATACGCTTATCATACAGTAAAATGTAATTACAACACGAATGAACTATTGTGATATACTTAATGAAACTTTTCCCCGTCTAGATGACTTTAAACCAGCATCCGTAGTAAAGTCTGAACAAGCCGAATTAACTGTTGGATCTACCGATGATGTTTCTATTACATTGCCTAACGTTGAAGTAAGACACATCAAATCGAAACTGTGAATCGATCGCGTTGCTTTCTTTCTAGGGTTCGTTAACTCAATCGACGAAATTTTCTGGTAGTACGAAATCTTACACGCCGAAAGAATGTGTCATGATCATCGATCCACATACCGGTAAAATTGTTCTCGAACGTTTATCAGCGAATGTTCGAGTGAAAAATGTTCGGTAAAGATTTAACTCTCATTCCATGCAATTCATAAACTTTGTTGTTTAGAATGGAAAATCGTCCTGCCAATCCAGTGATCAAAGCAACTATTCCACGTTCAAGTCAACCTGATTCACAAGGGGAGAAAAAGACCGCAAAACCTGCTACAGCAGCCGCTAAAGTAACAACACAAAAAGTCAACACGTCAAGTAAACCAACTGTGAATGCACCAGTAAAACCAATGCCAAGTAAAGTGCCTCTATCTCCTATGGACGACCGGTTGAGTGACGAAGAATGTATGTTTATTTAATCGATTCTATCCGATTTCGTTATCAGTCACTGTTTACTTTAGTGTCGCCAGACCAATCGACGAACACTGCTACATTATCTTCAAATTCTGCACCTGTACAAACTCATGCCTTACAAAGACGAGCATCGCATGCAACACTCGGTTTGATAGAAGACCTTCACATTAATCTTATTTTTCTTTCTTTCTTTTTCTTCTAGAACAAGATCTTCAGCTTAGTGATACTACGGATGATGAAGCTTGATGTTTTTTTTTTCTTCGCATATTTATTTATTTGCTCAATCATTTCTCTTTCATTCGTTTATTGTTAATTATTTCAGATATGACATCAACAACAAAAGTTGATCGAGCAGTTCTCTTCTCACGTGAGTGTACTGGCCATTGGTTTCTGCACTTATTCTCACTGAAATTTTATTTAGAATGTGAGTTTTTCGTTGATTATCGGTCAAGTCAAACTGGATGTGATCGTTCTCTTCGCTTGGGACAAGAATTAGAATCGAAATATGGTGCAAAGATTGTCGAACATCCTTCGAATACAACCACGACACATATTATTTTCAAAAATGGCAATGTAGAAACGAAATTATTCGCGAAAAAATACAATATACCTCTACTCGATCCGATGTGGTTAGAACAATCGATTCGAAAAAGACGACTAGTTAAAACGGACAAATATCAAATCGAAAACGATGAGAATGTCCAACCGATAGGTAACTATCTGAATAGAAATGCTTCAACCATTGCTATCTACTTTAGATGTATTTACATTTGATCGATTAGCAATTGCAAGTGACGATTTACCGGCGCCATCGACTCCAAAAAATAAGGTATGACTTACTTGTTCCTATTCAATTTCGTTCATCTAATTTGTGGTCTTCTAGCCGAATCAACTCGGAAATGCGAATGTTGATTCGGAAAAACGAACGAAAAAACTTCTTTATACACCTGTACGAGGGGAATTCGATCAAGGCGACCCTCACGAATATTATGATCATCAAAAGCGAATCATCACTTTGGATAATTTGGGAATGGACTTACCAGGTGTGCATACCCGTAGTTAATTCATCTAATCTATTACGACTGATTTGTTCTAGACGACAATCATGTGTTAATACATCGATATGGATGCAGTGTTGCTCGTCGACAGATTCAGGAGAAACCAACTCCACAAAAAGAATTGAAAGGTTAGTTGCACTCGGAAAATCTTCTCTCAGAAGATATCTGGTGAATCTAGATGAGCCAGTCAATCCTATCAAATATGAAGAATTACCAACGACAATAAGTGTTCCCACTGAATCTCAATCATCACCGGTCATTCATTTTGCTAATGTAAGTGCATACGATGGCAATTGCTATTGATATCTGTCTATCTTTAGGCGATCCGTCCTGGTCGCAAGTCACCAGGTCCACTCCCTCTGTCTCCTTCGACAACATTCGATTTCGATAGCCAAAAACAATACAATGCACTTGGTAATCGTCCACAATCGACTCCACTCGCTTCACCAATCGTGTGTCGACCATTACCAGTGAATGTTGTCGAGAAAGAACCACCTGTTGAGATTCCTATTGAAAAAATTCCCGCGGAAAAACCATGTATAACACCTTTGAAAACAGCAGATTATTCATCATTTACTCGAATTTCACCGTTGCATCCAATCAAATCCAAGGTTCACTTTGAAGTTCGCCCTGACGAAGAAGATGAACGAAACGATCAAGAGGAGATCAATGATCCTGAGCTACCAAAAACGAATGAGGATGACATACCTCGGCCACCACCCCTCCTTGCACTTTCCCAAGCAATCCGCAGGAAACATCCTGAACGACTGATTGACACTAAACTAAATGATCAATTACCATCAATGAAAGACTTACCAAATGCACCAGCAAACTATTCCTTTGTTTTCTATGAATTCGAACCAACGTAACTGAATTCGAAAATTAACAAATAATATTCTCATTTAATCTGATTTCGTTTCAGTCTATTAGCAGAAGCAAAACGATTGACACGTCGTATGGGTGATTGTTTTTCTTTCGACACCATTGATATGACAACTACACATGTTATCATACCAGAAGATGATCCACAAATGAGATTAACAATTGATTTTTTGCTTGCTTTAATCTATGGATGGTACATGATTTTCTCATGAAGAAACTTGTCAACAGTTTTTATTTCTTTTCCAGTCGTATAGTAACATTCGAATGGTTGAAATGTTCATCTCGTGTCGGCGAATGGTTAAGTGTCAACAAATTCGAACCTAAACAACTCTATCAAACACATTCATCATTGAACATTTATCGAAAATCTCGGCAACAACAAAAACCTATACATCTATTTAAAGATTGTGGATTGATTTACCTTACATCTATTGCTAAGCAACGATCATTACTGCTCAGATTGATTTCACTATTAAGCGGAAATGTAACTATCTCCAGATCATTGATATTGAGATCTACATTTCATGTTTTTTGTAGATAACCGTTAGTCGTAATTTGGCAAAGATTGTTGTTGGACGCTCATCAAAGGCATTGCCAATCATAATTTATCCTCAAGTAACTGAACAATGGGTTATCGGTAAATCGGATCTCAGCAAATGAACTTCTCTCATTTGTTTTCTCGAATGTTTTAGATTCAGTTAAAGCAGGTGAATGTCTTCCAGTTGATGATTATCTCGTGGAAAATAGTACTGAATGAGAATGTGCTCGATTTACGTCAGATCTTTATTGTTTTTACATATGTGTACATAGAAATTTGTCTTTTGGATTTTTGTACAGATACAATTTGCTCAATATTTTTGCATCGAATGTCATGTAAAATTTGTTTGAAAATAAATTCATACGCACATTTAGTCTATTGCGATACTCTCTGAACGAAGAGAGAATGTTCTCTCTCTCTCTCTCTTTATTCGTGCTCTGTTCTCTTCTCATCAGTATGTAAATAGAAAACAGAACGAAAAAGAAAGCATTCGTCGTCGTCCAGCAATCATGATGATAACGCGCGAGAAGCAATTTCAATTCAAATCAGATTCGGAAATACCTTTGCATTTTCTCTGTTCCAGCGTTCAACTAGTGTCCATCTTTGCCATACTAGGCTTTCAAATCGTCTTAACCATCACGAACACGTGTCCGTTCTCTACGGTGATTGGCTATTGGTCATTTCCATTTCTCATTATTGCGCCGATTAGCATCGGTATCTTTCTTCAGAAACGAAATTTCCTGTCCTGTTGTTTACTGTTTGCCACTCATTTCTGCTCGAATGTGTTCGCCACAGTCATCGTTATCATAAGTGTTCTTGTGCTGATTCAACGCTTTGGAAGTTCGTGTCTGATCATGACTGAATATTCATTAGCATTGAATATTTCTTTGGTTACGATTTCAATTTGCTTGAAAATTGTTCTATACGGAGAGATTCTTCACGTTTATGTAATCGCACGGCGGAATCGCAAACGTTCGAAAGCATCTCAGAAAAGTCATCACATGCTATTCGACGATCCTTATCGACGAGATTGGAAATTATTGCAATTCAACTTTCGTACGTTCGACGAGATTGATATTTAAACACTTTCTAGCAGAATTTGATTGTTAAATAATAATAAATAATCCGTGCTTCAAGGTTCAAATAACCCTGATGTCTCGAAAAGAAAACGTCATTATAGAACCATTTCGTTTGTCTTACATCGATGCATGGAAGAAAGATTGTAAACACTCTAAGAGATGATGATTAGTTTTTCTTTTTCAAAGTTGAGTGCGGAGGAGATTCATCGATTTGCATTTCAATCGATTTATTAAAAAGTCAATGGAATGAATTAATTCTTCAGTTGAAATCGAACGGCGATTAATCGCAAAGAACTACACGTACTATCGTTTAGAGTGTTGAATGAAAACGGCGAATTTTTATTTTAAGAAAATTCACGAAAAACTTTATTTATCGACAAAAGAATCAAATAATCGACATAGATTAGTATTTTTTTCCTTGTACAACGTAATTGCTATAAATTGCCGGTCGAAACAAAAGTCCGGCGCATTCTTTTCGGCAAATTTTCTGAAAAACAAAGCAAAAATCGATTCGTGGTTTTTCCATCGGAAGTCACTTACTGATTTTTCTTTAATAGACATTTTTGAGGATAATTTTCCCATACAAAGGATTTCGCATGGATGGGCATACGCGAATCCTTTGACGTGATGATGGAGATCTTGTGAACCAAGCAGACCGCCTGAAGGCCGCACAGGATTTCCATTCAATGCATTGAAACTGAAGACGATAGTGAACAGAAGAGAAACTAAATATAAATTCACAGTAAAATAACGAGATTTTGGTGTGTCCATACCTAAGTAGTTGTTCAACATGATGAATAATATTACAGAATTTAACTTAAGATGAGAATAGAACGAATGAAGCTCGCGCTGTTTTTCAGCGGACTTTTCGTAAGTTAGAAACACGCTAGGCGCTGTTTTTTTTTTCGCGTAATTTTTTCACTGAAATATGTTATTTTCGTTCTCTTCGTCTATTCAACAAAGAAAAAGCTAAATCGTCATGAGTTCCAACGATGAATCTCCCGAACAACTGATTCTTCTTGTTAGTGCTATCTTTGCCTTGATTTCGTGTATTATGTCTATGTTGGCCATTACGACTTCTGGGTGGCAAATCGATAGTTACGACAACAAAACAGGCCTTTTCCGAAGTTGCTTTAAAGATAGATGCACAAGTGTAGCAGAAAGACATGAGATTGCAATTGTATTTGCCATTCTTGGTCAAGTGTTGATTCTCGTTGGGATTATCAGTTCATTCATGAATGCATTTATTTATCAACATCGACTGGGTTCGATTTGTGTAACTAGTTGTCTGATTTTCGCGTCGAGCTTCTTCTGGATTACCATTCTAACCATTAACTTACACTTGTACTTGAATGGTGGAAGTGCGATTATATTCAACGCAGCTTTGTCGTTTTCCTTACTGGCAACATTCACATCTTCGTTTGCATTGGGTACATTTTTGACAAGAAGAAATAAACAGATACACTCAAGAATATCAACTATACCTTTGCGGATATCATCCTCAAGTGAATTCTATCGATACGGACAGACAGTGACCAAATATCCCCGAATTGGATTTGATTAAGATGTGAGCAGTTAATGAGAAAATTTTTCTATTTTATTAAAGAAAAAGGTAGATGAGTTAACATTATTGTTATTGAATGAGAGAAAAGCTCCCAAAATGAATAAAAATGTGAATTAAGTAAAAGATTTAACTTTCATGTTGGTCATATTGCTTGTCTAATTCGGCTTCCATTTCATTTATTGGGCTCTGGCGTTGAAAATTCTTTTTCATTTGATTCTAAAGAGAGAAAAGTTAATATTACATTTGTCATGATCAAATAAAATGTTCGTCGATCTCATCTTCTATTCATTGTCTCTGGTCTCATAGCGAACTTACGAAGGCGATGAAACTCGCCACGAAAATTATACAAAATAGAAGTGCAGCAAGAAGAAATAGAAGCAGAATTGATTCATCATTAAATGATGAAGAATACTGTTCATGTGCAGTTTGATTGAATGTAGATAAATCGTTAGCACGAAAGTATTCTGTGTCTCTGGTTTCGCCTGTACCGACATTTTCAGTTATGCTTATATACTTTGTATCTGTTCGCTCACCTTTTGGAGTTTCGGTTTCTGGAACTGGAACGTGGCGTTGTTTAAGAAGTCCAGTTGTATGAGCGAGTGTTTCAAATGACGATGACTAGAAATTTTAAAGAAGACGTTCGCTATTGAAATCACGAGAAAATCTATGAAAATTTACTTCAGGAATGGTGGTTAATTCTAAGTCGACGGGTTCATGTTCCAACAGTCGAACAACACGGTTGTTGAAATCTGTGCTTGATTCTACTGTGGTGAAGAATTCGTTTGGGAAGGTGTGTTCTTCTGTTCGTTTTTGCTTTCCATCGATCATTTCGGCTTTTTCGGTGGTCCATTCATCAATCGATCGTTTTGCCTCTTCGGAGTCTTCTTCGTTTTGAACTTCAACTGATCGTTTGTCGTTGACGTCTCCAACTGTAACTTCAGAGGTGCTTTCACCATCTACTTCATCACTTCCTCGTTTACTATCGACATGTGAAAGTTCAGTTGTGAACTCTTCACTCGAATCGTCATCTGATCGTTTGTGGGTCATGGGAACGGTGAATGATGATACTGTTGTGAATTCTTCACTCGAATCGTCATCTGATCGTTTGTGGGTCATGGGAACGGTGAATGATGATACTGTTGTGAATTCTTCACTCGAATCGTCATCTGATCGTTTGTGGGCCGTGGGAACGGTGAATGATGATACTGTTGTGAATTCATCCAATAAGGTACGTTTATTGCTGTTATGTTTTTCTGGAATTGAACGTTCAGTTGTAAATTGTTCAATTGAGTGACCTTCTAATCGTTTAGAATGTGTGTTTGGAACGGTGTTGAATTCTATTGCGACTTTCTAAACAGAGAGATTTGTTCGTTTTAAATTGATCAGCTGTCAGTGCAAATTTGACTTACGATCGGTTTTGGTGTGACAGATGTAAGTTCATTTTCTACTGTTGAAAATTGAAATTCTGTTTCAATTGGAGCTGAATGGCAATAAGTAGCCAATAATAAGACGAAAATTGATATGATTGAAGTTATTGAAGCCATTATTCGATTCACTTAGCAATAATCAGGAATTAACGGTAAGCTTTTCTTGTAAAGATATGTGACTAAACGTGAAACTTTTATATGTGCGATAAAACAAAGAAAAAAAAAATCTTAAGATAGATGATATCGGTTAAATAAAGACAAGAACAAAAGATGAAATCATTAATAGATCTAACTGGCGGACTATGTATTATGCAATGAACGATTTCGTATTTTCATCTCTCGAATATACTTTCCCAGGTCTATTGTGAAGAACGTCATATATGTCTGGTCTAGACTGAATAGAATGTGACGATCAGACGGGCCGATGAACTGGTCGGAGTATGCACAAACGAAATATGCCTACATTTGTATAGATAGTATTGACTATCGGGTTTCTATAATAAGAGAAGGCCAACAAGGGATGTATAGACGATCATTTCATTGAAGATGGAGCCACATTCACATTTCCGAAAGTCGAATTCATTCAACAAGGAAAACAAATTTCATCGAACGATCAGATTTGATCGTAATCAAAGCAAATATAAAGGCGAATTTTCATTTCAATTCGAAAATCGAATGCTCTTTTTCATCTAATGGTTGCTCAACAACTACTGAATGAGAAAAGAACAATGGCGTTTGTCTCTATTTATTTTAAAATATTGCCAGAATCTCAGTTATTGACAGCGGCAAGTGTGTGTCTATTAATCGATTAACGGGCACTCGACACATCGCATTTATTCTTCTCTCATGAGTCATCTACTGGATTCGAGGTACTACTTTACTTTGTACAAAAGTGTTGAAAACATCTATCATCTAGAGTCCTGGCTAATTACAATGCCTTAACTGACGAGCATTTACAATCCTATTTCAGCCATGAACGTATTCAAACTCATTTAAGACAAGCGGGACTAGTAAATTGATTAGAAAAAGAAGATTCTTTCATAAACGTGTGGTGTTTAGATTGGTCGCCGAGGCGACATCATCTCGGAAAAAGAATACCGAACGAAATTAGCTCGATATGAACGGAAGAAACATGTTCGACAAGTGCTTGCTGAAAATATTGTTCATCGGTATTGAAGCAATGCTCTCTCTCTCTTGTACTTCCGAACATTTAATTGTTTTTTCAGAGCAATCGATATGGAACGAGCTCGCCAAGCTGAAATCAAACGTAAACTCGATAAGATCGAAAAAGCTGCATTAGTACATAGTGTCAAAGTAAAAGTGATGAATTTCATTTTTTGTCGAATTTATGAGACAGCTTTTAGGAATCAAGACGGCGTCCGGCGAGGGGCAGTGGATATTCGTCAGTGAACGCGTCGAGATCGGATGAAATAAGTGCGCATTCGATGCATGATTCGTGGTTGCAAACTCGATCAAAATCGACACGTCAACGTCGAGATGTCCAACTAGTAAGTTCTTACAAAGACTCACTGATTGAAGATAGATTTCATATTAATTAGATGGACGAAGAATTCGATGGACAGCCTCGCGTTCTACGTGTACAATCAGCAAACGTCAGTGATGACCTTTCACGAAAGCATCCATCGAAGAGCTCATCATTTCAACAACGACCAATTCATCGACCAAAATCATCTGCTGTTCACCGTTCGTCTTCTCTAGTAAGAAATATTTTCGAAAATCGTACCGTTTCATATGTCTTATCGGTGTTTGAATAGCACTCTCGTTCGGCAACGAAACCAACGGACTCTTCATGTCAAATTAAAATGATCTATTACGGTTTGCATACTAAAGTCGATTATGATCATTCGGTATTCGACTCAACCGATGAAATTATGGTTATGCAACAGCATTGTGGAGGAGAAAATCTGATTGTTTATAAAGGAAACCATCGACCAGGAGGTTTGATATGATTTTCTTCTCATCTTTTTGACATCTTTCTGTCGACTATTTTCCAGATGAGTTTTCTTTTTATTCGCGTCGTCATTCTGATTTTCCACTTGGTTTATCGTTGTACGTCAAAGGCTTCATCGATAGTCGAATCTCCACATGTTGTGAATACAAACATCGACATGGTGTTCGATTGGGTGGTGAACGTGGTCATTTCGCGATACTCTCTGTTCAGGGAACAAAACCTTGCCTGAAGTGCCGTTTTCAGCAACAAATGCAATCAAAGAATTGCGATGACGTTGAAGATGAAGAGGAGAAAACGATAACTATCTCAATGCCGGTTTCGGATCGGGCGGGAACGAAGAAGAAATCAGTTCAGATTCCTGTCAAACACGGAGCCAATTCAGAGCATCAATCAGACGATGCTGATGAGATGGAAAATGTCAACGAATCAAAAGATGGACATGCTTCAGATTTGAGTGGTCAGAGAAAAAAAGACAAAGATTCTTCATCAAAAGTCAGTCATCACTAAATTGATCTATGTAAAACTGGTCAAATTTCTTTTTCTACAGGCCATTTCGTCGTCAGGTCAGACTAAAACTGATAAATCGCCGAAAACTTGGTACATCACATTTCATTCTTCACATGTTCCTACTGGAAGTTTTCAATTACCAAAGAACTCGTTGACGGACATATCTCTTCACATTTCACTCCTATCAACTGACGGTCAAAGCGAAACAGATCCGTATGAACTTGATATGCGAGAATATCCTCAGTGTTTTAAATCTGGCCGAGAAGATACATTCCAGATCGAACTTCGGGATATCGGCAAACCCAAACAGATTCGATTATTACTGCAAACAGAAGATGAAGAGAAAGATATCATCAAATGGCATCTCGATCATATCGAACTCACTGACGTCGACCGCCGAGTACATTATAAATTCTCATATAAGCAATGGATTCGTCCATTGCAAGAAAAACTTCTCGATCTATCCGAAACATTCGAAGAAACCAGCAGTCGAAAATCTTCTACGAAGAAAACGATTATACCTGTAAAACCCAAAGCAAACGTCACGAAACGCGCATCATCCTCACCAGAAGAATTTGCAAAGAATCGGACCGAATCATTATCAAGTGATGATGAACACGATTCCGTCCGGTATCGAGTGATGATTTATCCTTCGAAAGAGACTGATGGAGAATTTGATGCCGTGG
This sequence comes from Adineta ricciae, assembly GCA_905250025.1. Lineage (NCBI taxonomy): Eukaryota > Metazoa > Rotifera > Eurotatoria > Adinetida > Adinetidae > Adineta > Adineta ricciae. Next base: position 294,365 of record CAJNOJ010000057.1, on the reverse strand, counting down.
AAGACACTCAAATGTATATTCGTTTGAATAATCAAACAAAAGATTCGTTCATCTATCAGAAAGGCACGAAGATGTGTCCTTCATTTGAATCGGGTGAAAGTCAAACATTCGACATGGATTTGATACACAATCTGCATGAACAACCAAGAAAATTAACGATTGGATATTACAATTCGGGCATTACAGCAAGAAAATGGAAAATTCATAAGGTTTCTTTCGTTTGCATTTGTTTTCAATTAACGAATTATTGTTTCTCTAGATTGTTTTGATCAATATTCAAACCAAGGAAGAAACAACTTTTGTTTGTAAAGAACCGCTGCTTAGAAACGACCATAACTTACGTGCAGAACGAACTTTCTTGGCACGATCGAAAGACACTGACGATGACGATGAACAAAAAAGTAGGTTTTCATCCAGTCGTGAACTCGAATTTATTCTCATAATTTCCAAAGATTCACCTCATCGAACTCGTGTAACTAAACACTCCACATCGCAATCGAATAGCGGCGAACATACGCCATCGAAAGGAAGTCCTCTATCTTCTCCTAAACGAGTCGTTACAACACCGAAGAAAGACGACAAAAAGATTCTACCCATACATTCACATCATAGCACCGATGATGATGAGAAGGAGGAGAATATTGATTACAATCAAATGTTTAACGACAACGAGGATTCTATGAAGCCTAAAGTGACTTCACCATTGTCTCGACCGAAGACTCGACGTGGTCGTCAAGATACTTTCGAGACAGGTGACAAATCTAAAGAAACATCAACGACAACACAACCAAATATTGATATATGGCGACCAGCAAGTCAGTTGGGTAGAAAAAATTCAGGAGATCATTCAAGTGATTCCGATGAATCTCAAAATGAAAATATTTTTCGGCATAAATCGTTTAATGATACTAATGATAAAACTGATATCTAGTATACAAATGATAACAAATAACTCTTGATTTTTCTTGTGATATGTATACATTTAATCTATTTTCATACGTAAACAGAGTGTGCGCTCATTCCTTCTTGTGTTTGTTTGAATACTTTTCTTCTTCTTCTTCTGGATTGTTTTGCAAAATGATTAACTGAACTTCTCGTCGGGGTCATTTCAATAAATACTCGCATTACTGAACATGTTTATAACTGTCGTCAACAATCCGACAACAAAAATGAACAAGAACACGTGTCTGTGTAAGTTTCGTTTATATCTTGATTTAGTTTTTAAATGTAAATAGCAAACAAAAGGACAAATTTTCTCCAATAAATATATGTCTTGAGTGATATTGTCTGATTAATATTTTCAATTAAATTATCGAGTAAGTACCCGATCAAATTGAACACCATTTAATACTCCACCTGCCATTGTTTTCGTGACATTTGATCGAAATGTATTAACGTTGGTTTTCAATACTTCGGCAGCTTCTTTGTTCAATGGATCATCTGGATTAGGTTCCTAAAATACCAATTTGTTGTTCAGTAATCAGTTCAGAAAATGTTGAGCTTACCGAAAAAAGAAAACCCATGCCGAGAATAACAGATAAAATTGTTAAGACAGGTTTCCAATCTTCTCTACAAGGAATTTGGTTTAAGAAAAACAAAATAGCGAAATTTTCAATACAATTACCGAAGAATATTCAAGCAAACGTTGCCTTCGAGGTCGATGTTTGGATGATAGATTTTTTGGGTACATTTGACTTTCGGTGGTGTATGAGGATACTCAGACTCGATCGTGAATAAGAACACAAAGCGTCCGCCTTTATAAAAACCCTATGAAAGAAGTTTATTAGTTTATTGTTTTAGATTAATCTTATCATACATCATCAGGTGTGATTGTAAGTGTAAAATGGAGAAGATCATCTTTGTTAGGATATGTTACTTGACATGTTGGTGGTAACGTGCCGATTTCACTCAAATCTAGTAAACAATACAATTAAAGATGATTACTTCGAAATTTACGCACAATGATACGTAACCTTTTGTGACACGTAACAGAGCTGCTGATAATTTCTTTCCGCCGGTATCGGAGGATGCACTCTCACCAGGCCGAGGTTGTTGTTTAAGACTGAATATGTTAAGCATATCTTGAAACAAGAATATTCAATGTAGATGCTACAGACGATTATGAAATGTAAGAAGTTATTACATCGGCAATACACTGATCAACAAAATATACAGAGCAAGCCGACATGAATCAACAAGAAAGAGAATAATTTTGCAGCGACATCTAAGTTCTTTCGAGAAACTGTTGGCGATAGAGTGGGGCATCTATATGCGAAATTTCTCAAAAGTTAAATGTCGTTTTGAAACACAGACTTTGATGCGGGACACAGCGCTATTTGAATTCCTCACACTAAGACGAGAGAGTTCAAGAAACAATGAGTCAGTTTTCCTTCCTTTTTAATTCCACAGGTATAAATAAACTATACAGAAAGAACTAGGATTCTAGCTCATCATCGTCCTCGTTCAAATATCGATGCCATTCATCAATGCGTTGCTTTTCTTCTTCTTCTTGCGGTGCGACATCATATTTTGATGTACCTAAAACAAGGAGAGACAAACATCGAGTGTCATATCGAGACAAAGAAGCGAAAAATTACCATCCCAAGTTTGACATTGAATAACTCTGCCATGCCAAATTCGATCATTCATGTACTGACAACAGGCGTCTGCTTGATCAATGTCAGCGAAACCGACGGTCACTATACCAGCGGGATTCGTCTGTAGAAGAAGAATGAAAAATTAGATTCGTGTCATTTTCAATGCTACTTACATCGTATATATTGATCTTTTTCACTTCTCCGTATTCACTGCAAGATTCTTGAATGTAATTTCGTAATTTATCGATGAATAATGGATCATTCTGCAAAACAAATCCAAAGTGAGTTGTGAAAAGCTTTGGAAAGTAATTTACTTTGAATTGCTGCAAGTTGAACATATTTTTCATGACGATAATTCGTTCGTATTTATGCCGAATAACTTCAGGACGATCTTCCCAGTTCAACACTTGATCTCGTTGTCGTTCTTTCGCTTTCTTATCCAATTTCTTTCGTTTTCGTTTCAGATCAGGATTGAATGTTCCTTTAGCTTCGAATTTTGCACGTTCAACATGAAGTTTCGACGAACGAAATTCACTTTCGTCCAGCATATCGATACACAGTTTCACAGACTCGGGCTGAAAAACAAGATATATTCTTTTACGGAGGAAAATGAACAACTTACTCTCAGATATCGACATGTTCCATCACCTTTAAGATTTCCTTGTTCATCTCGATACAATTTCATCTTTTTCTTGCGCAGATTATTTGGATCAGGTGAGATAACACCATATTTGGACATTAGCTCTTCGAATTCTTCGTCGGTGATGTCAAATGGAAGACCACTTATGTATACATTACAATTCTTCTCATCTGGTAAATCAAACCAACCTAAAGAAGAAAATCGAATAGGATTAATTAGGAAAAAAAAGTGAACATTTTGTTTGCATACAATTGAATCAGAAACAATATAAGGAGCAATCATTGATGATATTTCTATCATTCAGAAAACACCATTATTTATAAAATTACATCATCTTCAACGTGTATGCGTCTTAAAAGTATAAAGAGTGATTATGTGTAGACTCGAACTCTTGACTAACGTAAACAAAATGTTTTTACTGTGTGAACTATTTTAGTAGATCAAAATAGTCACTGAAAAACTAACCTTCGGCTGCTTTCTTTTTGGTATTCTGGTCTTGTGTTGACGTAGATGTTGCTGCTGGCGGTTTTTGTTCTGTCGAAGATTGATCTTCGATCGATTCAGCACCATCATTGTCCCAACTATTTGTCTGATTATTCCATTTATATTTTAACCCCGTTGTATGATCTGTGTATTGATCGACGGTTGACAAAGGCTTCCATTGAAGCTGTTCTTTTAGCCAAACATAAGTTTGTTGTTTGCCTTCAGAATCTGTTGTAGAATAAGTGCTAACATCAGGTATCCATGTGTTATGTTTCTTTGAGAAGGTATATTTGATATGATTAGCTTCATCAGTATAGGACTGCAACGGTATCCACTGTTGTGTTTCTTTGTCTAACTTGTAAGTCATTCCATCGCGTTCGTGAACATAGGTTTGATGCTGAACATCGTAGCGAACACCCGACGAAGATTCTAAACCGTAGTTCATGTGATGTTCGACAAGAAATTCTTCGGAAACTTTGGGAAACCTAGAGAGAAGAAATAAAGTGAAGATGAGTTCGATTTTCTCTTCAGTACGAACCATCCTTTAACAGCCGGATCCCATTCGTAGACAGTGCCATCGGGATCAGTTTTCGTTTTGACTTGTTCAGCTTGATTTTGAAGTTCTTTCGTCTTTTCAAGACGAAGTTGTCGAGCAAAGTCATCTTCATCATTATCATCGTCATCGTCATCATCGTAAGTCGTCGGACGTGCCGCACGTTGATATGCAATGTTTTTTCTCGGCTTTTTTGCTTTTGTCACTTCATTGATACGTTCTTCGTCATCTGATGAGGCACTTTCGTGTTCAGACATCTGAAAAAAAGAAATGAAAAAAAAGTATTCAATTCAGAGCGGAATGCTAAGAGAAAAAAAAACAATATTGTCAATATTAAAAAAATGTTAAACTACTGATGTGAGACTTGGTGGCACCCAACCACCCATAGCTTGTTCAATTTCTTGCGCAACAGCCAGTGGTAACTGATCTCGACCACGTCCACCAATGCATTGGATGCCCAATGGTAGATGTTGTCGATCTAAACCTAAGGGACATTGGGTCGACGGTAATCCTAATGCATTGATAATTCCACAATAGATATAATCGAAAGTGTTCAACACCGCCGGCCAAGCATGAACTGGTGCGGAGACGGGAAATGTTGGTAGAAAGAGCACGCCATCATCGCCTAGTAGAGATTGCACCTCGTCGAAGAATTTATGTGCTAATTTGTGAAAATGTTTATTGTGTTTATTTGGAATGGCTTCGAGTATGGCCAGGCCGATAGCTGGTAACGTGTGTGTGGAGCGAAATAAAAACTTGCGTAATAATTCATGATAGCCATTGAGATAGGATGTACGATCACAGAGTGTTAATGAGAAATCACGTGATGATAGTTGTCCGTCGACCATCATCGCTGACCAGAGTGAGACAGCATGACGAAGACGTGTTAGTCGTAAGCGAGTCACATGGATTTTGAATTTGTTCTCGAAATGTTCGACAACGCGTCGATGTGCTGCTTTTTGATCATGTTCAACTTTGTTTACAAAATAAGCGTCCAGTTCATCGATATAAAAATAGCGTAGTTTACTTAAGTTAACCTAAAATAGATAGATCGGCATATTCAATTTGAAAACAATGAACAAATATTCGCCATCGGCTGATTGCCCTTGTACATAGCTACCTTTTACCTTGACTATCAAGAGATAGAAAGAAGGTTCTGGTCGTTTTCGAAACAACTAAAGTCAAAGTATCTTCATCGGATTCACTTACGGGAATATCAATGTGCAATAATCTTTCGATATTTTGCGAACCAGCCAACACTTTCAGCATTGGCTGCAAATCACATGCATATCGGCACATGGGTCCGGTGGATAATAAATACTTCTGATGAAATTCTTTATGTGGTGGATATTGCCCGTCGTTTGGAACGATATCTATTAAAAACAACATCAAGAAATATATTTTACTTTCGTATTCATTGTGTAGTCATACTAGGTGTAGTTTTATGACCAAATATTCCATTCATAAACGAAGGTAATCGAATACTTCCACCAATATCTGCTCCAATAGCAAATGGAACACCGGCTGCTGACACTATACAACCCGCACCACCTGAACTTCCACCTACGATTCTTGTTAAATCGTATGGGTTGTTCGTAGTGCCATAGAGAGAATTTCGTCTGAACAAACCGACCGAACAAATCTCCTTGAATATTTCAGATGATTGAGAAAACTTACGATTCAAACCACATACATCCTTCACTGACATTAGTATTGCAAAGAAGTATACCACCAGCTTTCAGCATATTCTCGACCGATGTTGCTGTACGCGTACATATGTAATCTTTTCGCGCAACAATTCCTGTCGAATTGTGAAATCCGACAAACTCCATTGATTCTTTAATAGCGAATGGAACACCAAGGAATGGCGCACGTTCTTCTGTCCATCCATCGGGTAAAGACCGTTGACCTCGTAAAACTGAATCTAAAACACGATCAATTTCCTGTGCTTCAGCTATCGCCGGAGAAAACCGTTCGTCGACATAAACATTTAAATACGGTTGAATAGCATGAATTCGATCGATATAAGCACGAACAACATTATAAGCCGTTATCTGTAATACGCAGCATTCCTTATGAAATTCTTTATTGAGAAAGATTAGCTTACCTCTCTTGTTCTGATACGTTTCGCAATTACAGTTGCTGGTTGAAGTAACAGTTGATTCGTGATCGGTGGTAAACGGAACTTTTGATTTCCGTATATTAAACGAAAACCAAGATAAACCCATGGATACAAGAAACAACGAATTAACCAAACGAGAAACGATAAAAACTGAATCGATTTAGCCATTAAAGTCACTTCTTTTTATGAACAAAATCGTATCACCCACCGTACCGTACAAATAGCTGACTCAGATTCTTCACTCTTTTGTATTGGATGCTTCCCTATCCAATAGATATCATTGTCAGCAAGAAAGAAAGAAAGAAAGACATAACAAACGATTTCAATCATGATTGAAGAATCTTTTTTCTTTCTGTCAAATCATCAATCCAATAAAATAAACTCATTCAAGTATAAATATCATTGATCGAAGCACGTCTATTATTTATTAACAAGGTGCTGCTTCTACAGAGTTTGCACATCTCTTCACCTTCATCTTCGCTCTGTACAAGAGAAGACTTTTGAAAAATGTTTCCAGACTTGAGTTTGAGCTAGAGATCTCTATCCCCTATTTTCTTGGTTATTTAGCTTTAAAAAAGCAGCTGATGTGCTGGGTTTATGTTGCGTATCAAAGCCTAAATAGACGATTTAAAATTTCAGCTGTTGATAGAACATTGTTAATAAACGTAGTAATGTCAAACTCGAAACGTTAATCCAATTATTTAACTACCTGTTCGAGTATTCAGCTATTATAATATTCATTACCCTCCGAAGCGTTCTTAGTCGACCACTCGAATGGTTAAAGTGATAGCTGAATTCAAGTTTCAAGTTAGACGTGTGTGCAAAACCTCCAACTGCATTCGATACAAATTTAGCACATTGCTCGTGAAATCTCATTCGAGCTCATAACGCTTCCAAACGAATTCCAGTAATTTTTGTTGCCGTTGGTTGTCTGAGATATTTTTCAGCTTTGGTGTAACTATTCTGACCTTCCAAAAACTTGCTTCTTTCTCGTAAATGCTCTCTTTGATTTGCACATTTTCGTTTTCTTTCTTTTCTATTGGAAATAAAAAGAACATGTGTGAGCAGTATACTAATCATCTACTAGAAAATAAATCGAATGATGTTTAGCGAGAGAGAGAGGATAGTTAGTGAACAAGAAACAGACATGAACTAACTGCTTTAAAAAGAATGATTGCATACGGAGAAGTCCAGGTACCAAAGATGATTTCTCACTAAAGCCAGAACTAAATCTGAATAACATTGATGAGAATATTGTTATACATTACTTAACATTAAGCATGATTATCTCGATTCTACTATTCAGTTTGAAATTGGTAGATGTAATGCGTGAAAGTTCACACATTGAAATGTTTATTTCTAGCAGTCAGAGTTGTACTTTATTTCTTCATATGGCTATGAATACATTATTCGAAAAAGAACAATACAAATAAGAATTCACCTATTTTAAAAATTTTTACAAATCCTTTCTTTTCAAAACTTTTACATTTTATTGTATTCAAAGTTACTGAGCTCAGCGCTTATATGTAAAAATGTTATTTTCAACTTCTCGACGGTCCGTCAAAAATAATTTCAAATACGGTGGCGAAGGTAAATTAGGGTCTGTAAAACTATAGATCGCTGCTTGTTTGAACGGGCACGGCGTTTCACGCCAGAGGTATCGAATACCATACAACTGTTGTCCAATACATGAAATAGGAATTGACAAAGTGATAGTCAATTCAACTCGACTTGAAATAGTTATTGGAATCCATAAACTATCGTTAGCACATTTGCTTCCTTGACAACAAATCTCGAATCCATTTGGATTACGTAAATCAATGTTTGATACAGCTGTATAAGTAATATTTATCGTTTGACTACCAATGAAATAAACGATAGTTTGTACAATAGGTCCTTGATACTCGACTTGCTGATTGTAAGCAATGGCAAGACCTGATCGTGATAAACGATATCCCACATCGTGTTTATAGCGAGGATGATCACTAAATAAAACTCAGATGAAAATGAACAAACAAGAAAATGACTATCGAATACTACCCATTAGGATCATCACGTAAATCTAATGTTACGGCCATAAATACTTTTGGAACAACATTGTTAGGAACATAACCGATGTCAAATGTTTGATGCCAACGAATTTCGGGATAACTACCAATGTATTCACTGTTATTCGCAAATGTCGACAACTACAGTGACATAACATCGTATGCGATAATAATGGGTAAAGTTTACTTGAACAAAGCCGAATGGAAACTGAATATCTGTAATATTATTGGTACGTTCATTCCACGATTCTCGCCAATATTGTATCATTTTTGAAAATGAACAGGCATACTTATGAGTATTATAGTCCCTATTCGCTTCACCTTCATTGGAGACAAGAATAGATATGCTCAATGATACACAAAAGAAACTATCGACTGTTTTACCTTGATACCATATAGCTCCGTAGATGACTGTACGCATAAATGGATAGATCATCGCATTGAACAAAGTCGAGTGATTAGAAGCTGTTTCTGTAGAAGAGAAATTCCATGATTTTACTATTACGCTATCATCTCTAATGAAAACATAAAGTGAATAAATAATAGAAGAGATCAAACATACGGTGGGATTCCGCAATCTTGCAGTGCTTTCGGTGGCATCCAAAGTTCAATAGGTGTTCCACCTACCGACGAAGCAATTAGTCCAATAGGTCGCTCACCTAAGGCAACATGAATCATACGACCATAGAGCCAACAAACAGCGGACATATAGTTCCAATTTGGTCCACCGATGCTGTTAGGTGATGCCACTGACCAGTTTAATCGAATACCACGTAGTTCTTCGAGTGGCATTGCTGATACTTCTTGATCAGCAGTGAATACTCGAATTTTCGGATACTTACCAGCATTGACAATTTCCTCTGTTGCATTATGAATGAGACTCACTGTAAGTTGCATATTTGATTGTCCTGAACAAATCCAAACATCACCAAACAGAATGTCGTGAATGGTAATTGTCACCAGAGTTCCATTCGCTAATGGTTGTGAAACATGAATATCAAATGGTCCTTCATCGTAGACAGGATCAAGCGTTATTGACCAAATACTTTCATCTTGCTCGTTGACAGATTCTGCACCACTGATAGTCGTATAGATTTTATCATCCATCCGAAGTGTAGTCAATTTGCTTGTATCTCCAAATCCCCACACAACAGCTCTTTGTGGAGCTTGTTGAAGTACCATATGATCTTGAATATAGTTGGCGAAACGAGGTATAGCATTACCTTACAATAGAAAATAGTTTGATTATTTTTTGTAATGATAATCAATCAAATTGTTACTTACACTGAACAATAAACAAGACGAATATCAATAATTTAGTTTTGAATAAATCCATCTGCATTACTGGACTCAATGCCTTCTTTTTCGATATAAAAATATAGAAAAGAAGTATGCAATTGCATAAGATATATATACTCTCTTCAGATCTCAATGATGAGATAACGGAAAAATAATGATAAGTACGAGTCCTTTTGTCAGATAAATAGTTGTGAAAATGATTAGAAAAGAACGCTTGCTTAACTACGTTCAATAAATATTTTGACTGTTTGATGATTTTGCACGTCGAACTGTAGTGGAGTTCGAAAGAAAACAAACAGTGCAGCATGTAGTACGGTGCATTTGAACTCCAATGAACGAATAGAAGAGAATGATAAAAATAAATGTGATGCAATAAAAAAGAAAATGTCGTCTGGTATCGAAGAATGCATTACGATAAACGGTATTTATATTTGTTCTAGATATTTCTTGATTGTATACAATCGAAAAGTATATGTCAATTCGTGTCCTGATCAGTAAGAAGAAAACAAAATTTTTCCTCAAGATACTCTCCACACATCCTACAATAGATTCTTTTCCTATTGGACTATAGACATTTAGTCCATCTATGCAGCTTGAACCTATTTTAACATAGAATGAGAGTAAAGTTCATTTGTATTTAAAAAGTACTTTGTTGTATTATCAATATCCATCTTGCAACTATCTACAGCAATACAATAGAATCGTGTTGAACTAGTAAATATGAATGTTTTATTATTGATCATCGTTTCCTATGAAAATTATTGTCATTCAGCGATCGGTAAATCCTGGAACTATGTTTAGCGTATTGTACACGGAAAAATTCAAAATTAACATCTAGTTAAATCCACGAAGACTTGTCACGCATAAAAAATCTTGCGGACAAAGAAACTACTTTAGAAAATTCTTCGTTGTATACAAACTTGTTAAAAAGCTAATCGTTAATGTTAACAGTGACTAAGAAACACGGTCGCATTCTTTATTGGCTAATCTTTTACTTATGTAGATCAGTATACATATTGTTATCCGAGTAGGAAGAAAGCAACATTGTTTCCTATTCATGATTTCATACTGAAAATAAGATAAAACTAAGCAAAGATAACAATTCAATATGATGTTTGAATAGCGAACAAACCATAATTTCAAATAGGGTGTTACTTTCAGTTGTTTTACGCAGACTTTTTAAATAGCGTTTACGATTATTATGTCACCATCTGTCACTATAATAAATATTGCTTCAGCTGATCGTAATAAATGATTAGATCGTGTAATATAGCAAGCACCGACAAAGCTATGACATTAGTCACTGAGTGATAGATTGTGACGTGCAAACGGTTTACTATTGATAAAGTACATGTGTGAATTCAGTTCAAGAGTGTTGTACTTTTCAAGATAAGACACACAAGAACAAGATCTTCTGAAATACCTACGTTTTTATTAACTAACCATCGGTTTGAAAAGGAAACGATAGAAAAATTCATCAGTATTCAATTTATCCTCAGTATTTAACACAGCGAAATTTATTAATATCAAATTAATTGAAAAAGAGACCACCAAATTGTTCAGCACGATTCCAGTTTTCCTCATTCAGAAATTCCTGTTTCGATAAACGCTTATCACCATTCTTGTCCAGCTTATTCAATAAATATTTCACTTGAGCATGACTTGAGTTCACTCCATGACGTTCATCTTCCGGCAAACCAGCTAAATCATAGATCGATTCAACTAGTGGCTTCAGTTCACGTTTCTCCAGATATCTACATGTAACATATCTAGTCAATCATACTCCATCTCAACTACAACACTCACCCATTATGGTTTCGATCGAAGATGTCAAACAGCAGTTCGAGATAGGCATTCTCATCGTTGTTCACATTCATGTGATCCGAATCGAGTTTAGAAGTCAACATCATGTATTCCATAAAATCGATTCCACCATTTCGATCTCGATCTCTATAACGAAGTGAGTGACGGTCGGATAGAATAGGACAGTACTGACTCACAAGGTGACGAAGAGATGAGAAGCGAACTTGTCGATATGAGTTTCAGGCCAGACTTCGTTGAGAGAGTCGAAGAACTGTTCTCGAGTGATGAAACCATGTGGATACTGGTGGATAAAGTCCGAGTGTCGTTGTCGGATTTCTTCGGTCGAGAGATGAAGTTGTTGACACATCTTGTTGATTTGTTCATCAGTGAGAGACGTGGATGGAATGATGTGTTTTGACTTGCGACTACCCATTGTATAAAATGAAATGGTACTGAACGGGTGAGAAGAGGAAGAGAAAGAGAAAGAGAAGAGATGGAGAATATATTCTATAACTGACGTCATGGAACTGTTGACAGACATGCACGTGAAACTTATTGTATTTCAAGGGATTAATGGCGCTAGATAAATGTATACCTGAGTAAAATGTAAAGTGACGCACCTTTTCCATTCGACTTATTCTTTCTGACGTACTTTTCCCGTAAAATGTGCTGTGTACTAGAAATTCTATCTTTCTGATCTTGAAAGCCGGTTGATCCTCGATATTTGTGTGATGTAATTTGAGCTAATAGGTTTTCCTCATTAATTCTATGAAAGCCTAAGAGAAAAGATTGAAAATACGGGTTGTTCTCAAGTACTCGAGAAGCCATGCAAGAGTCCTGTGCGCATTTTTCAACGTGAAAAATCTACGAAAAACAGATGATACAAAAAACTGAACAGCTGCATAATGGAAACTCAGGCGTATGTGTTGAAATATTCATGTTGCTGATGTCAACTAATGATCGTGCGGAAAGATATAGTTCAATTGAATAATCTTGTTCTTGCTCCAGACACACAAGTGAATTGAGGATGCATTGTTTGCTGTATAGGGGTATACTACAACTCGCGAGAAATACGCTCATCGAAGTTCGCAAATTACTTTTATTAATACGAAATAAAGAAAACATTCAGATATGCCCAGGCATTGAAGTTGTACAGAATATCATCGTATGCACGTACATTCTTAGCACACCACCAAATGATTAACGTAGGTGTAAAGATCACACGTAATGACTTGACGATTCAGTATTCTATTTTACCAACTTTGTAGACTTCCAAAAAGGAAGTAACGAGTGTAATTAAAAGATTGGCCGATAAGTATTCAGGCGAGTGACTTATCCTCTCCATAGTTAAATATCATAGCCTCACTAGTAGACTTTTCATTTATGATCGATTAGTACGCTGTCGAGGATTATTTTTGAGTACGGAACTGCGCAAAGTTCAAAGGAAACTAGTTTCTGGCGTCAACCGTCCTCCAGTTGCATGTAGTATAAATAAAATAAAGACATAGAAGTACCGAAGGTAGTCTATATGAAACTAAAGCAACAATTGGACGATGCACAGTATCTATATCATTGCAGTTATTCCTATCTTTGTTCATTTGTCAGATTCAGAAATCAACAGAAAGAACTTTTTATTGTGAAAACTTCAACTTTCTGTTTATTGAAGAGAACATTTATTCGTATAATTATTAAACAAAAAGTATTATTGTCTTTTAGCTGATCATCTAGATCTTAGTAATTAAAAAGAAGACGTCCGAATTGTTCAGTACGATTCCAGTTTTCCTCATTCAGAAATTCCTGTTTCGATAAACGCTTATCACCATTCTTGTCCAGCTTATTCAATAAATATTTCACTTGAGCATGACTTGAGTTCACTCCATGACGTTCATCTTCCGGCAAACCAGCTAAATCATAGATCGATTCAACTAGTGGCTTCAGTTCACGTTTCTCCAGATATCTACATGTAACATATCTAGTCAATCATACTCCATCTCAACTACAACACTCACCCATTATGGTTTCGATCGAAGATGTCAAACAGCAGTTCGAGATAGGCATTCTCATCGTTGTTCACATTCATGTGATCCGAATCGAGTTTAGAAGTCAACATCATGTATTCCATAAAATCGATTCCACCATTTCGATCTCGATCTCTATAACGAAGTGAGTGACGGTCGGATAGAATAGGACAGTACTGACTCACAAGGTGACGAAGAGATGAGAAGCGAACTTGTCGATATGAGTTTCAGGCCAGACTTCGTTGAGAGAGTCGAAGAACTGTTCTCGAGTGATGAAACCATGTGGATACTGGTGGATAAAGTCCGAGTGTCGTTGTCGGATTTCGTCGGTCGAGAGATGAAGTTGTTGACACATCTTGTTGATTTGTTCATCAGTGAGAGTCGTGGATGGAATGATGTGTTTTGACTTGCGACTACCCATCGTATAAAATGAAATGGTACTGAACGGGTGAGAAGAGGAAGAGAAAGAGAAAGAGAAGAGATGGAGAATATATTCTATAACTGACGTCATGGAACTGTTGACAAACGTGCATATGGAACTCTATTCTTTTTCATTATACACCGAGGGCACCGCGGACGTCAATCAATTATTGATTCAGTGAAACATTTTGTTTCATGAAGTTGAGAAATCTTTTCGATGAATATAATTTCCATATTTGATCACCATATACGTCAATAGAAACAGTATCATGTACCCTTGAGTCTGACACGTGTGACATTGGATTGTTTTATCATTCTATGTTTCTGATAGCGTTGAGTAGGATGCTAGGAAATAATCATGAATGCGATCTGTAACTATTGCTATGTCATGCTTTTTGTATGATATAAAATTTTTAAACTGAATTCTTTGTATTTTGATATGAGATTATCGGAATCACCTTATGACGATCAAAGTTCGATTTGCTCTTGGGCGTGGTCTAGTTCAGACATATGAAAAGCGACTGATCAGGGTTCGGAATCTGATCTTTAAAGTTATTCATTTATTTTGTGATGACGTCAAAATATATGATGATTCCATAGACTGTTGAAACCATTAGTTAAGAGGACACGCTCAAAACTTATTCTTTCGTGATCACCTGTACCTTCAGAAGTAGAATTGCTGATCGTCCCGCAGGTATAACGTACGAAATCAAGTGACATTTTGCAATCGCCTTAGTTTTCATCAACTAACATTTGGGTACTTGACCCACTCTATATACTACTGCTATTAGATGTCGCTTTCCGTGCATATACGTATGATTTTGATTCGTTTCGATGAAATCTGATTTTTCACCATATCTGTGTCAGATAGCGATGCATTGGCTACGCGTTAATGCGAGTGTTTTGGTTGCAATTGAATTAATATGCGTATAGAATCCTGCTTTTTTTTAGAAGCTCTACAAGTATGTCAACTGTACATGCAGTGCGTAAAGGGATGAATCGCATACTCGACGGAATAATGCAATATCGTCAAGCGCTAAGGCCAACACTTTTGGAAGAATTCAAAAAAGTGGCAATGGGACCTTCTGTAAGAAGATACATTTCGTGAACACCGTCAGTAACAGTGTATGTTTTTCTATATTAGCCTGAAGGTCTTCTTCTAACATGTGTTGATAGTCGTGTGGTTGCATCGCGTTTAACTCAAGCAGTGCCTGGTCAATTGTTTTTTGTAAGAAATCCTGGTAAATAAGATTTCTTGTTCTTCCACATGGTTCGTAAACATTCTCTGTTTTTTAGGTAACTTAGTTCCACCTTACGATTATTTTGAGAAAAATAACATTGTTGGTGGTGAATGTGCAGCATTGGAATTAGCATGCTCAAGAAATAACGTACCAGTCATTACTGTTTTCGGTCATTCTGATTGTAAAGCGATGAATTTATTATACCGTATTCGAAACGAAATTTCAATTCCGTCAAAGAATCCACTCGATCAATGGTTGAAAGTTCATGCTAAGGGAACGGTTGAGCAATTTCAAAAACTCGAATCGTCCAGTGATTTCAAACGTAAACTCGTGTTCGCTAGTGCACAACACCATGAAGATGATTTCGAAGCATATATTGACCCGAATAATGAGTATAAACCGTCGGATAAACTGTCGCAGGTAAAGATTCCTTTCGTAATCATTAAGTCAGATGTGTGTTATCTAGGTCAATACATTGGAACAAATGCGACACTTTTTATCGTATCCTTTTCTCAGAGAACGACTGAATCGAAAAGAGCTTCAAGTACATGCTTTATGGACTGATATATACAAAGGTGAAGTTTACATGTTCTCGTTCAAAGAGAAAACTTTTATCAAGATCGACGAAAACACCTATAACAAACTTTCTCTTGAATGTAATCCATATAAATAATTGATCATTGTTAACTTTCGGAATTTTCTCATTTTTTTCCCGAATACATTAGAATTGACTGCATTTGTAGAAAGTATTTATTTCAATAAAAAAACACGCGCTGTGTTGATATTTCTTAAGTACTAGTTTCGAAATGATTGAACTCGTTAGATGTCACTTGTACTGATAGTTCGTGTACTCTTTTCATTATCGATTATGCCCTCGCCAGAACTAGTAGAACATTTTCTAAAGGTCAAAGACAGAAAAGGACTTAGAGTTCAATTCGAATATGATCGGTCGATTTTGATTGGTTCATTGTTGAAATCCAATCAATATACAGCTGGAAGCGAATAAGTATGTACTCGCTTAACTCGATTCAACTCAATCGTATACTTGACGATCTTCGTTATATAATCATGTGAACGCAATTATCACGAAAATAACGTAGAACCTATCGAAATCTGTCAGTCACAATGCGACAAACACCGAAATGTAAGTCAGAATTGCCAGTCAACTTGAGTATGTCCATTCGAAATAGTCTTGCATCGAATCGGATGACACATTTTTTGATGATTGTTTACTTCAGGTATTACTCTGTTGAATAAAACAGAATCTATTCAGCAACAAAAAAAAACGAGAATGTTAACCTTAACAACAAAATACGCATTAGACTGATCCAGGGACTAATCCTTAGTGGTAGAAGGGCCTATAAAAGCATGCGCGTTACACTGAGCTAAGCTTTGCCTGGTGACAGTTGAGAAGAAAAGGTTTGTCTTGGGCTTGCTAACGAATATATTTTGCTTTCGACATGCACTGAGATTCTGGTGATAGGTGCGATTGTGATTATATGCTCGCTTGCTTGTTGTTATCGCTCTAGAAAACTAAATTTAGAATACCAGATGCGTACTTTCCTTCTAGTCATGTAACAAACACGTGATATTTAAGTCCAACTGCCCTAAAAAATTGTTTACTCAATCTATGTGTATGTTTATAGATATTTCTCTTTCGATGACCAGTCGAACTTCCGATGCTATCCTTTTCACTAAAGATACATTCAGAAGAAAATCATTTCGAAATCAGGTGAGATTTCAACAGATCTCAAAAAATATACGTTTTATATATGCGGAGAAAATATTTTCGTTTCGAAAGGTTGTGCTTATCTCTTTAATCCATATACGCTGTGAAACTTTTCTATTTGTTTTCGATGACATAATATCGACTATTTCAAGGTTAGGTTTGTGAGAAAAAACATTCTTATGGTTTGATGGAATTCTAAGGGCTAAAATTTGCTTATATTTTGATTTGTAGATGGCAAGTCTTGATTAGCTATTCAATTATGTAATCATTCTTACTTTGCACTTTCCAAGCGCACTCTACCCATGTACTGTCAGAGATCATCGTTATTATCATTATTATGTATTTACGACGTCTTATTCCAAAATCTCGGAGGAGGGTGAGCGTCATCTGGTTTGCTTCTCATGATTTTGTTTCATATAAATATTGTTTGAAATGTTTTACTTTTTTCTCGATTTAACATCAACGTTAGTTCTTCTTGTTTTTCGATATAGTTCCTCCGTCAGTGTCGATCGACAAGAATGGTCCGGTCGGCTGTTACACTCATCGTTCTTGTCATACTTGTGGTAACTATATCAGACATATCTGCACGTAAATCTTCGATTATACGAAGACAAACTACACGAGCAACTCAACGAATCGATTGTTTCCCTGATGCTGTTTCGAAATATTCAAGTTTTTCGAAACAATCTTGCCTAGCTCGCAATTGTTTATATGATGAGAATGTTGCTCAAGGTGTTCCACACTGTTATCTACCACCAAATGTTGGTTATATTCTACAAGGTTCTGAAGAACAAATAACCAACGGTTTGCGATTACGATTAAAACGCAATTCAGCAATTGGTAGCATGTTCAAAGACTCAATCGAAAATGTTTTACTTGATGTACAATATTATACTAATGATATCATTCGATTCAAATTATACGATGCTGATAAGCAACGTTATGAAGTACCTATACCATTAAACACTGCCTCTGCTCAAGTATCGTCTCCACAGTATCAATTCAGTTATTCATCAGATAGTTCACGTGCTAATATTCTCTCGTTCGCGATTAAGCGTCGAGATGATAATGCTGTTCTATTCGACACATCGCTTGGCGGTCTTGTTTTGAATAATCAATTTCTTCAAATTGTCACACGACTTCAATCGCCACATGTCTATGGCTTTGGAGAAAATAATCACGATACACTCAAACACAATGTTCAAGAGAGAAAAACATGGGGCATATTTGCACGTGACCAAGGAACGAATTGGGATACGAATGCCAATCATTATGGTTCACATCCATTCTATCTTGTCATGGAACAGATTGCCAATTCCAATGAAATTCCATCCGGTCGTATGCATGGTGTTCTTCTACTTAATTCGAATGCGATGGATTACTCATTCGAACCAACACCATCATTAACTATGAGAACAATTGGTGGCATTCTTGACTTTTTCGTTTTTCTTGGTCCGACACCTGAACAAGTTGTGCAACAATATACTTGGCTTGTTGGCCGTACAATTCTACCACCATACTGGTCACTGGGCTTTCAACTTTCTCGTTGGGATTATTCGAATATAACTCACATGAAAAATATTGTCCAACGAAATCGCGATGCTGGTATTCCACTCGATGTTCAATATGCTGATATTGATTATATGGATGCAGAAAAAGATTTTACCATTGATCCAAAGAACTTCGTTGGTTTGAAAGAATACTTTGCTCAATTGAACAGTGAAGGCGTGCGAACAATTGTGATTTTGGATCCTGGTACGATTGATGATCAACAACATTATGCACCAACCATTGAAGGAATTGCTCAGGATGTGTTTATCAAATGGGAAGATGGAAATTCATTGATGAAAGGTGCTTGCTGGCCTGGCGAAGTCTTCTTTCCAGGTAAATAGATGTTTTATAGATGTGCAAAATCTCTTCTCTTTCCAATAGATTTCTTTACGCAACGCGCACAAACCTGGTGGGGAAAATGGATCAAAGATTTTCATCGCGTCAATGTCTCGTTTGACGGACTCTGGATTGATATGAATGAACCTGGTAATGATCTCTGTTTGTTGCATTTCCTTACCTATTCCATATTTTTTTCTCAACTTCCATAGCTCTATTCGATACCAATGATGCTGCACCGTGGAATTGGGCGGATACAGGCAGTAACTATACTTTGAAATGTCCACAAAACGATTGGGAAGATCCACCATATCGTACCAAAGCTGCCTATCGTTGGGATCAAAAGTCAAACCGTGTCAGTCGTCTCTCTGATCGAACATTATGTATGTCAGCTCCACAAGGTGAAATTGATTCACTCACAAGTAAACCAAAATATCGTCACTATGATGTTCATAAGTGAGAACACTCAGACAGATAGATTCTAGAACTTGAAGTTATTCATTTTAGTCTTTATGGTTGGAGTCAAACTAAACCAACATTAGATGCCATGCGAGAAATTACTGGTAAACGAAGTTTAGTTCTACCACGTTCAACATATGTCGGTTCGGGTCAATGGTCTGGCCATTGGCTTGGAGACAACGAAGCGACATGGCACGAAATGAAACGATCTTTGATTGGTATGGTCGAATTCAATTGGTTCGGTATTCCATTCAATGGTGCTGATATCTGTGGATTCGATAAAACACCAACAGAAGAAATGTGTATTCGGTAATTGAAATTGAAGGTTTTCTTGCGAGGGAAATTTCATTTTGATTATATTTGTAGATGGATGCAAGTCGGAGCTTTCTATCCATTTTCACGAAATGTAAGTTGTTTTCTTCCGTCGAAAATCTTTCTTCAATATCGACTCATTTAGCACAACATTTGGAAAACGCCAGATCAAGATCCAGCTGCATGGTCTTCATCGGCTGTTGCTGCCATGATTAGCGCACTTCACATTCGTTATACTCTCCTTCCATACTATTACACGTTGTTCTACAAAGCACATACACAAGGCTCAACTGTTATTCGACCATTGTTTCATGAATATCCAACTGATAAAACAACACTCGATCTGTTTCTTCAATTTCTCATTGGACCTAATATCATGATCGCACCAGTTACAGACGATGGTAAACGACAAGTTCAAGCATATATTCCTTCTTCTCATTGGTATAATTACTATTCTGGTGCGAAAATACCATATCAAAAACAATTTATCACATTATCAGCTCCTCTTGATACCATTCCTATTCTTCTACGTGGTGGTGCAATCATTCCAACACAAGAGTTTGCCAACAACACTAAATTTGCTCGGTAAATCAAATCGTGTTTTTTTTTTCATAAAAAATCTTCATTCTCTCATATTGGATAGAGTCAAACCATACGGTCTTACTATTGTCTTGAATTCGAATGGCAATGCTGCAGGCGATTTGTTCTCCGATGATGGTGAATCCATCGATACAATCGGATCGAAAGCTTATTACTATGCTACCTATCAATGGTCATCAGCGGATAAAAAACTAACAATCACTGTCGTTGATAACTATTATTCGCAGATGACAAATTTAATTTTAGACAGTTTAGCAATCTACGGCTTGGATGACGTTCCCACTGCATTCACTGTGGATGGCAAAGAATTGTATCCAAAAACAAGACCACATACACAAATCGTCGATGTAACTGGTTTAGGTTTATCAATGACCAAGAGTACTACGATAACATGGACAACATCGGGCACAGTTATTGTTGAACCACCATCTGCTGTTGTTACTGAAGCGAAATATCGAGTCGACTGTTATCCGGATTCAGGTGAATATAATGCTTAGAAACTTTACTGTATTTCATTACATTACTGATATAGGTGCTTCAAGTAATGCTTGTGCATCTCGTGGATGCACTTGGCAAGTTGCAAGTCAATCTGGCTATCCAGCATGTTTTATTCCTAAAGAAAAAGGTGGTTATGGTCAAACAGAATCGGCACAACAACTCTCGGATGCTGTTACACGATATTCACTATCGCGCTTATCAAAGAAACCAAATCTTAATCGTGGAAATGTACCTAAGGAAACAGACGACTCTCATCAACCATCACCATCACACTTGAAAGAACTTGCTACAACCCGAGCAAGTGAATTTTCCATGTACGGCAACGACATCGATCATTTAAATGTACAAGCTAGTGTATCCGGTACTGACATGATCCGTTTAACAATTCGTGATGCTGATCAATCACGTTATGAGGTTCCTGTACCCATCCAATGGAAAGCCGCCTTACCACCTGCATCTGTTCGAACTAAAATTAAATTTGAAATGACCAAAACAGCCAACGGTCAGGCCGGTTTCCGCGTTAGACGTACAGATACTCAATCGATTATTTTTGATACATCATTCTTTGCTGAAGGATTTATTTATGATAATCAATTCATTCAAATTGTCACAACAATTCCATCAAGAAATGTTTACGGTTTCGGTGAAAACACACATCCATCATTTCGACACGTTCTCAAAAATTCGCAACGTTATGGTATATTTGCTCGAGATCAGCCACCTATAGGATCCAATGAGAACTTATACGGTACGCATCCATTCTACATGACAATTGAAGACGATGGACAAGCATTTGGTGTTTTGATCTTCAACTCTAATGCTCAAGATTATAAATTGGATGAATTCGAAGATAATCAATCGATGTTAACCTATCGAACGCTCGGTGGTATCTTAGATATCATCTTCTTTGCCGGTCCACGACCCGAAGATGTTGTTCGACAATATCAAACTGTCATTGGACATCCATATATGCCACCCTATTGGGCATTAGGCTTTCAACTTTGCCGATACGGTTACGATACACTTGCCAACATGAAAGCAGCCATGCAACGAACTCTCGATGGACAAATTCCGTTGGATGTCATGTAAGATCGATCTTTTCCTTGATCACGATTACTTATTCGTTCGTTTAGGTATGGTGATATCGATTATTTTCGAAATCAACTCGATTTCACTTGGGATCCAATTCGTTTCAAAGGTTTACCAGAATATGTTGACTGGTTACATACACAAGGCATGAAATTTATCACCATTCTTGATCCAGCTATCGATTCTGAAGAGCCTAACTACGCAGTTTTCAGCGAAGGACAACAATCTGATATATGGATAAAATGGCCGGAAGCGAAAAATATCCAATTTAATGAAACTGGAAATAGAAATATGCTTGGATATGTTTGGCCTATCGGTAAGTTAAATGAACATATTGTCGACAAGTTCTTATGGAATTATCTTTTAGGTAAAACTGTATTTCCGGATTATTTCTATCCGCCCGCTTTAGACTGGTGGAAAAAACAAGTTTTAGATTATTACAAACTATTGAAATTCGATGGCCTATGGATTGATATGAAGTAAATTGAATTGAATAATAAGTTCTTTTGAGGCTCATTCGTTCTATTCTAGCGAACCAGCTAATTTTGATACGAATAAAGTTCAACCATGGAACTGGCCTCATTCTCAACCATGGAATCTTCACTGTCCACTCGAAGAACCACTAGAATCGCCACGATATAAAACGGCTATTCATGGTGATTTATTATCCGACAAAACTCTTTGCATGATTGGTGAACAGAACGATGGTCGCGGAAAGATCTATAAACATTACGATGTTCACAACTTGTACGGTTGGTCAGAAACTATTGCAACATTACCAGCAGCTCGTGCAACGGAGAATAAACGCTCAATTGTCATCAGTCGTTCCACATTTCCTACATCTGGCGTTTATACTGGCCACTGGTTGGGTGATAATACTGCTGCATGGACACATATCAAATATAATATCATCGGAATGCTTGAATTTAATTTGTTTGGCATACCTTATGTTGGTGCTGATATCTGCGGTTTTGAAGGTAATACAACTGAAGAAATGTGTCAACGTTGGATGCAATTAGGCGCATTCAATCCATTCTTCCGTAATCACAATGGTATCCGACACATGGACCAAGATCCCGGTATTTTCCGGCCGGAAATTGTTGCATCGAATCGTCGTGCTGTTGAATTACGTTACACATTAATTCCATATCTCTACACACTCTTTCATCGTGTTCATATCTCTGGTGGAACAGTTGTTCGTTCAATGGCACATGAATTTCCACTTGATCCAGAATGCTGGGGATTGGATGAACAATTTCTTTGGAGTTCACATCTTTTAATTGCACCAGTCATCTACGAAGGACATACGACAAAAACTGTTTATCTTCCACCGAGCGAACGTTGGTTTGACTATTATACCGGTAAAGAGATAACAACATTAGGAACAGTGAACGTGCCAGCAGCACGTGACTTCATTCCATTATATTTACGTGGTGGTTCTATCATTCCACATCAATTATCGGCTATGAATACAGTCTTAGCACGACGAAACTCCTTTTATTTATGTGTAACTCTCGATAGTAACGAACATGCCGAAGGTGATCTTTTTTGGGACGATGGTGAATCGATCAATACATACGAAACATCACATTATAACTATTTTATTTTCAACTATGATGCACAACGCTTAACGATCGAGCCATGGACATTTAAATATCCGGATATGACAAATAAATTAGATGAAATTTCTATCTTTGGTCTAAGTAAAAAACCGAGTAAAATCGTTTGGAATGGTCAAGACTTAGCAACGAGTAAATGGACGTTCGATACGAACACAAACGTATTGAAGATGACTAAATTGGCGTTGGATTTATCCAAAACACATCGATTTGTTTTACCATAAACTCCTTTCTTTTTCGACTTTTCATAACCATACAAATGGTGTTACATTTACTATATGACGGTGCTGCTTTTTTTTAAAATAAATAATAAAATGCAATAACTTCATTCTGTATTACTAACCAATAGTTTGAACAAAAATCTCAGATGAGATCTTGTATTTTACATTCGTATGTCGAAGTTATAAGTATATATTCAGCATCATGCTCGTTAGAACTAAAACACATGTCACGTGTAAACAGGACATGTTCCAGATAAGTTCTTTAGTACATTAGACAAGATGAATGCTTTTGTTTATCTAAGATATTTATTCAAAGACTTTCTATATTACTGATAACAAGTAACAACAAGTACGAGAGAAAAAAAAAGTTCGAAATACAAAATGCTTGATTGAATAGTAAAAGAAAAGTATCATTGAATTGGACATTGGATTTAGTGTGTGACTGCTTTCGAAGAGGATGAAGATGAAGATGAATGTGATTCGCTTTGAACGGTTTTAGTTCCACCAACAGTGACTGTTGCACCTTCAACATGAGTTGCACCAGTAGCTACAGCTTCAGTTGTGATAACTGTGGTTGCAGTGGATGTCAAGAGACGATTGGCATCTTCAGCTCCCAAACTAAAGGAAAAAATTGAGTATGAATATTTGTATTTGTGAATTTTCGAAACTTACGCAGCAACTTGTCCGGTGATGGCTTCGACTTTAGCATTAGCTTGAGCTTGTGCTTCACGCAAAACACCCATTTTCAATCGGTTAGCTTCTTCATTCAATTCATCGATGCGTTTGCGAGCCTCGTCAAGGATCATCTCTTGACGTAAGTTCAAGTCTCTTTCGAGCGTTGCTAAGTTTTGAGCTTTGACAACATCGAGTTCTTCGACGAACTTTTGTAATTTAAGTTTATATTCTTCTTCGACGACAGCTGAACGAGCGTTGGCATCGGCTAAGAGAGTTTGTTGTTGAATTTGAGTTTCAGCAACAATTCGATTGATAGCTGCGGCAACTTCTTCGGAGATTTGTTCGGTACGACGGCGAGAATATTCATCAATTTGTTGATGAGTTGTACCTGAAAATGGAATGATGCAAATAAGAAAAACGACAGGTTCGATCAAGAATAATATTACCAAGTTTGCTCATTAAAGCAGCCATCTTTTGTGTATTTTCCAAGCTGACTTTGGATTGAGTTTCAGTGCTGACGACTGATTTAACAGCAACATTTTCAGCAACAGCTGTATGAGCTACAGCTGAGCCGGTGGTAGAAGTGGCGGTTTGTGCGACAACAGACATTTTATTTGTAAAGTTAAGATTGCAACGAAATATCTAGAAGAAATAAACAAGACATATTTCAACCGTTTGACTCATGTGCAGCAAGATAACAAGAGAGTGTAGATAGAAATTCTATTCACTTCATCTGTTAGGTAGATGAAGAAACGAATGAGTGAATGTTCACAGCATTCTCGTCCTTTATATGTATGTAACATTCGTGTTGTTATCTATATTTTTCAAACTTACGCACCAATCTCTGCATCGCACATTTATATCTTATCAGACAAAGTCCTCTTTCTCTGTACTCTCTATTTACGTGGAATAGAACAGATACCAAAGGTAACAATCAGTAAAAATAAAGTAAATCATCGAAATTATGCTAAATAATCAAGATTATTCACCGGAATAATCATTCAATTCAACATATTCCACTTTCAGACAAATTCCATGAGCAAATTTCAAAAAGAAACAGTGAGTATGACTCATAGATGAGCTGTTTAGATAGATAAATTTATAACAAACATGCCCTTTGATATACTGATAAAAATCGAAGTAAAACAGTACGCATCGAATGTTTGCTTTTGTTATAATGTAGATACGACACGTGCCACAGACCGATGAATCAACGTCCAAATTCCAAATGAATAAAAATTACATAAGATATTGATGTACTCTATGAATACAAATTTCATTAATGTTTCTTTTCTCGACGTCAGTTATTCACGAAACTTTTGTGGAACATTCTACAGGTATTGTTTTATGATTGAAATAGGATTTTCATTAAATGCTCTTTATTTCGATTTTGGTGTGTTCATTATTTTTTTTTCATCCAGCGCACTAAGGAATCCAAATGAGTAAATCACACATAGAGACGAAAAAAAAAACGCGTTCCTCAACGGAACAAACCATTTCGAGTTTAACACACTCGAACGATATGACGAGAAAGACAGAAAAATAAACACAAATAAGTACAAGAATAGAAGCAAAGAAGACTTGTGCGAATCGTGCAGTTGCCTTTTCGTTTGTACACGTAGTAAATTCTGTTTTCACGATCTATATGTCTGTAGCACGAAAACGTCCAGCTTGATCTCGAATGCCTAAAACGAGAAGAACGTTATGCATTTTTCAATGAAACACAACATTCGTTTCGTTAGATTACGTCGGTCATATTCAGCTTTATCTTGCATATAAATACCATAAGCTTCGGCTTGGGCTGGATCTTTAGCATTCGGTTCATTGAGTAGTTCTTGTATTCCAAGTAAAATTTGTTTGATTGTTATGGCTGGACGCCAATCTTTCTCTTCATCAAGCAGTGATAAACATACTGTTCCACTCTATGTTGTGAAAAGATCAAACTCAATGAACCTTTCGTGTTCTTTTTTCGCGAAAATTCATTTACCGGATAAATATTTGGATGAAATAACGGCGGTTCGAATTTACACTTCGGTGGCGTTGATGGATAATCATCTTTGAAGTGCATACCTGTACGAGAGAGTTGACAATCACATAGGATTATTCATGTGTTATTTTTACTTACGTAATTTGAATAAACCACCTTCCCACGAAGTACCGACTTTTCCTAAAAGGGAGATAAGTGAGGTTCAGTCTGTGCGAAGGATCTTTTCTCTCTCTCCGATAAATACCTGGAATACCACATTCCCAATTGAGAAGATTGAATGTTCCATCTTCATTTTTCACTGGTCTCTAATCACGAGAATAGGATAGATTTAGAAGTGTGAAGTAGCATGAGGGATTTTTCTCTTACAGCAATGAAACCAAACGGATGATCTCGTCGCCAGGCTCTACGCTCTTCGGTTAAACGTGCTATTGCGATACCGGCCATAGATTACTAATATTGTATTATTAGAAAAATAATTTGTTCAACAATTCTGTAGAAAAATACGAAAGAACACGATTTTGGCGCAACGAACGAGTCATAAGAGAACAAAGCTGCAATACTAAATTAAACTCATTGGTTCGCGAAAATTGTCCATTGGCCTCTTTCCTCTCTTGATCTTATAATGAATTATAATATTCGATTTTCTCTACGATTCTCAGTGAATTGTACACACGAAAAAGCATTTTTAGAACTAGTGTACATAGATGGCGCTAGTCGAAAGTGCGAATATGACTTGCCGGTTTTATCTTTGTAATTTACTTTTATCAATTCTCCCAATGGTTTTGATAATAGGACTTGTGACAAGATGAAAACTTTATCGGCATGTACATTCATCATCAGTTAAAGGAAATGGTATCGTAATCTGTTTGTAGGACTATTCCCAAATATAATTCTTTGATAAAACAACAAAAAGACCGAAAAAAAAATCAAGAAATACACAACAGAAAAAGAAAGCAATCGGTTAAACTTTAACTTTGTCGATTTCTGTACCGTTTTGAGATTTGGTGTGAATGAATAGTTATGAGCGTCGAACCGATTTGAGAACACACGAGTATCACAGATAATAGTGTGCTAAATGAAAATTATTATTATTTGCCAGTAATCATCTTGACAAGTTCTAGCAAAACAAAAGAATGAGAGTACGTTGGTATTCATCAACACTCGTACCTTCATATCGGATTATTCCATTGCCAGTAGTATCGATTTCATTTAGAATTTCGTCAACTTCATCATTTGAAAACTGTTCACCTAAATTGGTCATGATATGTCTAACAAACAAAGTTTTTGTGATGAGAAGAAAGCAATTTTCTTTGTCAAGAACAAATGTATTACTTCAATTCAGCAACTTTTATATATCCATGACCATTTTTATCAAATACACGAAATGCTTCTATTAATTCATCTTCTTCATTATGTTCTTTCGCTCGTTTAGCCATCATCTGAAGGAATTCATCAAAGTCGATCAAACCTTTACCTAAAAGTCAAGAGAATGAAGAAAACATTTCATGCGTAGAATCACAAACCATCACAATCAAACTCATTGATCAATCCTTTAAGTTCGTCTTCTGTAGGATTTTGCCCAAGAGTTCTCATAACGTTTCCAAGTACTTTG
This sequence comes from Adineta ricciae, assembly GCA_905250025.1. Classification (NCBI taxonomy): domain Eukaryota; kingdom Metazoa; phylum Rotifera; class Eurotatoria; order Adinetida; family Adinetidae; genus Adineta; species Adineta ricciae. Next base: position 266,453 of record CAJNOJ010000057.1, on the reverse strand, counting down.
GGATTAATCGCACCGTCGGAATCTTTATCGTACAGGAGAAAAGCTTGTCGAAATTCTAGAAAGTATCTCAAATCATGTGTAATCTTTCTTCTAGAATTTCGTCTACCTTGGATTTGTTCTTCAGTAAAATGTTCAAGCTATAAAAAAAACCAGAAACAAACTATTGATGAATGATAAATTCCACGTTACTCAATTAATACCTGTTGATTATCATAAATACGAAAATGATTCGTATTAATTAGATTAGACTGCATTTTTCACTAACAAAGAATCTCAGCAAAAGTAAAGATTTCTCATACGATATATCAATATGACAACAGTTTCGTCTTTTATCAACCAATGCTACAAAGTGTACATCGACAAAGATAACGTTTCGTTGACAATACAAGCATAATCAAAAAAAGATCTACTTGTCATCGACTTCAATGAGCAAAAACAACTAGTAAAACGTCAGTATGATGATAAACTTAACCTTGTCTTTCACATACAATATCAATAAACAAATAACCATGATATCATTCTTGTTGCTGTCATGTAGAAAGTAGAAAATATTTTGATAGTGAACAGGAAAGAATGTGAGTTTCTGCAGTTCCTACCTCGATATTATATGGATCGTATGTGTAAAGTAATTCAATGTCAATCTCTTCACTTCTTCTCTTAGCAGTGCGAACATATTCGGGTACGATACACGGTGTACATATTGTTTTATAGGAAAACTTCGGCACGGATGGCGTCTGAGACGAGTTTCTGTTTGAAATCGGTTTCGGATTCGTTAATTCATCGTCGCGGTATCGATTAATTAGATCATAAGAATATCGTCGATAATGATTTTCAGTTATTAATGATCGACTCGGAAAAAGATGTGGCACTGATCGATTATTCTTTCGTCTCAGCATTTTTCTTCGTCACAAATGATATTTGGTTTTTTTTTCATGTTCTAAAGTCTTCATTGCAAATGTCACATATTTGAAAGAGAAGAAAACGATCATATTGCTTTTCTTATCCTATTTTAACCGTTATTAACACATAATATTTTTCGCAGATGTCACACACACTCGAGTTTTACCCTCATAGTTCGCATGGCATGATGGTATTTTTAGCAAAGCGGAATACCGTACATACATTCGACGAGTAAAATCACATGTATGCTTATCTAATACGATATTGTACCACTAGACACAAAAGGGAAACGAGTTCAATGTGAGTTGACATAGTTTCCATTGTCTAGGGGCAAATGAATGATTTGAAAGAAATATTCTAATGATACGATGACTAAAACAATATATAAACCAGACGCGCGGACAATTAGAGATTTGTATATTGTTTGCTTAGTTTCTTTTTTTTTTGTTGATGACGCACGTAGTTGTAACGACATGAAAAGGAAAACATTCATTTTATCCGAACCGGATAAAAGACAATCTATCGATTACGTACGCCTAAATGAAAGTTCGACATTGATTACTCATTTACAATTCAATCAGAAGAAACTCAAAAATAAATAAGAATGTCGTCGAAGGCAAACATGCCAATCAGATCATCTAATATAAACGATTTAAATCGTTAGAATTAATGTTTCTATCGGACAATCATACGCATACCAAATTCTTGTGATTTATGTAACATTCAAAAGAATAAGAGGAACAAAAAAAAAAGAGAAAACAACAGCCGTTCTCATGTTATCTTTTCTTTAATAGGAAAATGCTGAAACAACTAATTGACAAAGCATAAATAGTTCGCAAAAAGAGATACATATGATAGAAATCTATTTTCTAGTCTATATTGTTACCAATAGAAGACCAAAAGAAGAACTGACTTACAAGTAAAGGTATCCATGGACATTTAGAATTCCTTGCTTAGAACACTTACCCAATTAGTGATCGTTGTCGGTGGCTGACCGAAGGACACTGTGTTCATGTGTTGTTATACTTTGACGGGTATTGTTTCCCATGAATGAGATCCGATGGATAAGTCCACTTTGAAGGGAAAAACTCAGCGCAATGGACTTCGTTCGTTGTTCTTCAATTTGTAAAGTTTGAACTTGGATGTCGTAAAACGAAAAAGAAATGTTTGGTTAGCTAGCGGTAAATGAGTGATGATAGATTTTTGAGAATCTTTTCTTTTGTCTGCTTATCTTCGGTTCTCTTCTCTTTCTCTCTAGATATATATGTATCTGTGTGTTATTTGATCTATCTATACATATACACATACTAGAAATGAGAGGAAAATAGCAAGCTCGCCAATAAGCATAGAGAGAAGACGAGACGAAGGAAAGCAAGAGGAGAAGGGAGCTAAATAGAAGACGATATTATGAAAGACAACAACGAATGATGAGAACGTCAAGCAAAGAAAATTATCATATTGTACCGTAAATACTACGATTACAAAAGCTTCTAGGCATACATTGTCGTCTTTTTTTCATCAAGTATTACCTCGAACGGTTCTCATCAATACATCTATGTATCTATGTATCTATCTATCTATATGTAGAATTTTGTTCTTCAATATACATATTTAATTACATAAGGATTTTGGTTGAGAAACTCGAAGATGCGCTTCATGTGTGTTAATAACCAGCGCACATTGATTGACGATTAGAACATCTATAATTGAGTATAGATTATGACGAAAGGTTTGGCGTAAACGTCTATATTTGCGAGTAATCCCGGATCATTCAATAGATGATTAGTAATGCTAGATAGAATCTGAATATCAAGGGGTTCTTTCGATATGAGAGAAAACATCAGTCAGATAAGTATAGCATATGTTAAAATAAAAGACGCGGCGCTAGTTAATGCTGTAGTTTGTCAAAGGTAAATAAACAATCAAGTACACAGAATTGATACTTTGTATGCGATGTCATCTGATCAGATAATCATCACTGACGACGTAATTTCGTCTTACTCGAGATTATTTCAATAACAATGAAGAAATTTAATATCAAACATTTCGCTGGCATAAATCGCTTTTTTTAGTCAATTCCTCAAAACATATGTTGTAAGATATTATTTCTAGATAAAGATAAGTCAGGCAATTTTTTTTGTTCGCCGAATATGTCTTACTTGTTATCAAACTCAAAAATATCTGTTGATGGCGACAATAAATGGCATAGTAAAGTATTTGTTAATGTGAGTCGTAAGATAAACAGATTATTTATTAGTATAACTCTGGTCTTCCTTTTGATAATATATAGATATAGAAAAGTTTCACGTTCTTTCTTTCCGATAAAAATAATAAATAAATAATGGTACTAGCAGCATATCTCAGTCGAATCGATACTGAAAGAGATGAGTATCAAGAATATTACTACAATTTCACATGCGCATAAATAATTTCAAGGATTTTCCAGTGTAGGTTTTAGTCAATCATTACGTTGAATAAAATTCTCTTCGATTTATTTTCTCTCGCACGTGAATCGATCCGGGTGTTATTTGAACTGTACAAAGAAATTACGCACACATATACGTATATGTTTGTCTAGAAAATATTGAACAACAGAGAAAATTTCGTCAACTTAGTTCAACCACGAAGTTGAAAACCAGGACCTGATGGTATTATCTGTTCCATGGAATATGAGTCATCATCGCCTCCACCAAGCAATTTCTCGTACATCTTTCCAGCTGCCGGTGGAGTTGGTTCTTTTTGAGCTGTTGCTGTACTTGAGCCAGACGCATGTTGAGTACCACTGCGCGCAGTTACTTTGGTTTTTTCTTCGTTTCTCGATGGCCATGTTGGAAACATTGATGGATCAATCAGACGAGGACTTTCTTCAAAATAATCGTGTTTCAATGCGGCCAATGCAGATATTCGCTTCGATGGATCATAAGTCAAAAATCTATTTAAACAAAATGTGTGATCTAAACTCAGTTGAACTTTTCGATGACTTACTTATTTAACAGATCGAAGCCTTTTTCCGACAGGGACACATCAAATCTTGATCGAAGCCGATTGTAAGGATAGTTCGAGAATGTCATTTTCTTAGTGAATGGAAGCGAATTATAGTCAGGCCAAATTTTGTCTGTTGGTGTACCCAAATCTTTGAAGATACGATTCAGTTGATCGATTTCTGATTTACCGGGAAACAATGGTTTCATTGTCAATAATTCACCAAAAATAGCACCTACACTCCATATATCGATAGGTGTAGAATATTCCTACAAGCCGAAACAACATTTTTGCATACTATCAGTTCAGAAAGAAAAGTAACAATGATCTTACTTTGATTCCAAGTAAAAGTTCCGGCGCTCGATACCAAAGTGTGACGACGACGGGTGTGTACGGTTTCAATGGTGATCCATATTCACGTGCAAGACCAAAGTCACCGATCTAGATAGAATTCGATGTGTGAACGAAAGTGAGATGGAAAAAGTTCATACTTTGAGAATACCCTTATTACTGAGCAGAAGATTGGATGTTTTGAGATCTCGATGAATAATCCAATTATCGTGCAAATGATTTACACCGGCTAGTAATTGATACATCAAAGTTTTCACTTCACTAATCGAAAATGGTTTTTTCATTGTATGGGTCATAAGACTCTTGAGATCATGCTCGACATAATCCATGACAATGTAAATACGATTTATGTCATCACCAACAACAATTTCCTAAAAAAACAATCATACTTATCATTGATGATAGAAAAGATATACACTATGTGACATACTCGAACAGTACAAACATTTTCATGCTGTGATTTAAGAATACAGCAGATTTCTCGTAGTGACGTTATTGGAAAACCTTCCTTTTCTTTTTCCATTTTCAATCGTTTCAGTGCAACGACTTCACCTAAATCAATCAACAATGGTCAATTAAATGGATTAATATTCAGTAAACAATTCTCACCTGTTTTTCTATCTTGTGCGCGAAAGACAACGCCATAAGTACCCTCTTCGATTCGATTCATACATAAATATTCATCCACGCGTCGACAACCTTGTATAGCAGGATAGTAACTGGGTAATTTGGGCTTTTCTTCGATCAATTCTTTTTCGACTTGATGATCAATTGATATAGGTGGTGTCATAGCGGATTTTGATGAAGACGAAGCGGGTGTCGAGGATGAGTGACGTCTTGATCGTTTATGATGATGATTATGGCGATGATGATGGTGATGACGTTGATGTCGATCATTGTCATTCTCGTCTTCATCGTCTTCGTGTTGATCGTCATCATCTTCCTCATCGTCGAAACGGCTTCGATGAGGTGGTGGTGGAGCAGGTTCTTCTTGTACTTCTTCTTCTTCTTCTTCTTCTTCAAGTTTTTCTTGATTGTCACGTGAAGCATCATCTAGAACAGAAATAATAAAGCTTATCGTCGAAAACGAGGGATTGCCTAGTTTTACCAGGAGACGATTGTCTACGATGATCTTGTTTATCTTCAGTTGACGGATGATCTTCTTTGGAATGTTGATCATCACTAGCATCTGAAACGGATTCTAGAATTGAAGAAAGAAGTTTTGAAACTCAGGTGAAAGTTTTCCAACAGACCAGCTTCCTCTCCTTCTTCCGATGGCGAACGTCGTTCTCTTGATGAAGCTTTTCGCCTATGCTTTTGTTGATTATGTTTGGGTGTATCATCATTAGAGCTCTCGTCGGATCTTGAAGATCGACTAGACGAATGATGTCGCCGTTTTGATCGTTCTTTACTCGTACCTATCGTAACACAAATATTTTACCTCTAAATCAAAGACGGAAATAGATTCTCTTACTTCGTCTTGATGGACGTTTGCTTTGATCAGCTGGGATATATTCGATTTCACCTTCATCATCATCGTCATCTTCGATGATTTCCGAATGATATATATCACTATTGATTGGTCTCGATTGTTTTCCGCTGCCGATGGTTAATGGCTTTGAACTTTCATTTTTGCTCGTTGTTGCTGTGTTGTAAAAGGACGATGTTTGCGTAACTTGCCGAACCGACGATTTCAAAGTTTTAGATGTTGAAGATGGTTCTTCATAAATAACAGTACGTGAAGACATTTGAGAGGAACTATGTGGACGATTTCGATCATCGTCAGATCGACGATTGTGGGATGAACTTTTGTAATGATGATGTCCTATTTTAGACGATAAAGAAGTAATTAAGATGTTGATTCTAGTAGACATAACTTACTGCTGCTCATTGCTCAATTCCAAAAATATATAAGCAGAATACCGTTAGAATTCAGTCTTAGTAATGTAGAATCAAGATCAAAATTGAAGTTTTCGACGCTTTATGTATATTTTCTTTCTTTCAAAATTATGAAATAAGAAGACGATTAGTTAGGTAGATTTGAAGTTGTCTACTCATTGGTTGTAGCACTAGCCAATTCTGATCATATGTGATATAAAAAAAAAGCATCTATTGTAGCACCACCAATACAGTGAGTCTGTCTTTAACTGTGCTGGACAAAGAATAATTTTCTGATGTCTTTCTACTGTTCCCTTCACACATTTCTACAATAAGTGTCAGGCACCGGCACATTTTTTTGTCAGTTACCATTAATTAGAGTGCCTCCAGTTTACTTTTTCCTCGTTAGACACTGTAACCATTGTGTAAATTTGTTTGTTACGGCAACTGCTGAATCACATCGGATGGTGAGATGTGACAGACACGGTAAACGAGTCTTTCTTGTAGAAAGAGAAATTGCTCAACATAATTCGTGTGTGCCAATTCATGATTGAGAGCAGTCAGTCAGATGAAGAAATGTAACGGATGTCACTGATAACATTCGATATGTTCGTAGTCCATTATTTTGCACTGACAATAAAAATAATCATATTCCAAAAGAAAGCATGTCATCAGTAAGTACTTGTAGAAAATCGATCGAAAATTTGATGATGATATTCTTTGAATTTGCCATTGGGGATGAAATCAAGATCACGAACATGAGTATAATCAAGCGTTAATCTATCAGATCGTTAATTTACACCCACAAGTAAATAGAGAATACCAAATATTATCCAATTTACGTCTAACTGTAATCGCCGTCTCTACTCTGCAATTGAACATCCATTCTCATTCTCACATGACAACGTGAATTCTATCGGCTCAGTCAGTGTTTATTTTTCAATCTGTTTGACTTCTATAATATGTAAAACCAAACATGTCTACTATATTTCGGGTTAAAGACAAGACGAATTTAGTCTTCTCGAATGATTTTTAGTCATATTTAAACAAAACAAAATATGAATAAGCACCACTTTGCTTTAAACACAGTATCCAAAACACACTCACAATATGGCGTGCGAGCACGAGAACGTGGTGCGTCAAGTGAAATAGTACCAACAATCTTTCAAATTAGTATGTCTCCTGAAGCGCAATTACTAAAAGAAAGCTACAATTGGGAATTGATATAACAGAGATCTGTTGCATACATCGTATGAATACTTTTTAGATTTTCACAGATTAGCCGTAAGGTAAACTCTATCTGTATGTTATCGGTTTTATCCATATGCCTCACATGAACGTGGCTATTTTTTCTATTCTAATTGATGGTACCATAGTCATGCATTACGATAGGTTACTTGATCGACCAATGAGCGACTTTCTAACATATTTTTATGAAATATTTTCAATGTTATTCAACACAATAAACATCCTTTTCAGTAATGTTAAATTTTAAAAAATATAATAAAGATACAGTTTGTAGAAAAGTCGCAAATGCATAACTAAATTCCAACGCGTTGGTCTTCCATAAAATACTTTCTTTTTTTTTGTAAAATCTGTGTAGAGGAATTTTGTGGTGATGGTTGCTTATTTATTTGTTTACTTGCTCAATGATTGGCTAGGTTCAGTAATCATTCTAATCTTCGTTTATTATTTAGATGGTATGAAGTCTGATTACGAAGGTTTGATATTCATGAAGAGAAATTCTTTCAATGTTCGTTTCAATCATTTAACATCATCCCGCAGATGTTCGACACTGTTATTCAATCTCTAAATTACTAGTCAATTTATTCTTTGTATTCGATATATACATATATATATCTTCAAATAGAACAGACATCTCAAGATGATGTGCTGTTTGTCTGCCGAAGCACGTGAACAGAAACAAATCAATCGAGAAATCGAGAAACAATTGCGTCTTGATAAGAAAAATCAACGGCGTGAATTGAAACTACTACTGCTGGGTAAGAAACTTTCGCAATCGACATTGATTTCTTGAAAGAAGATCATCTTTTTTTTTTCTCTTCGAAATAGGGACGGGAGAATCCGGTAAATCAACATTCATCAAACAAATGCGAATTATTCATGGAACAGGCTATTCCGAAGAAGACAAACGTTCATTTGTTAAACTTGTTTATCAAAATATATTCATGGCAATGCATATAATGATCCGTGCTATGGATACGCTCAAAATACAGTACAGAGATAAACGAAATGAAGTAAGTTGCCAGACGGGCTATCCGCTCAAATAAATTTGTACTTCGTTTTAGGTGGAATATGCTCCGTTGGTCCGATCAGTAGATTATGAAAGTGTGACAACGTTTGAACCTCCATATGTAGAAGCAATTAAAAGTTTGTGGAATGATCCTGGCATCAAAGAGTGTTATGATAGGAGAAGAGAGTATCAACTAACAGATTCAGCCAAATAGTACGATGGATATTGATTACCTTTGGAAATAGTTTTACTAAACGATTTCTCCTTTTAGTTATCTGGATAGTATCGATCGAATCGACACGCCAGATTATTTACCAACTGAACAAGATGTTCTTCGTGTCCGAGTTCCTACGACGGGAATCATTGAATATCCATTTGACCTTGCAAATATTATATTTCGGTAGAAATCTTCACTTAAATTCTTTTTTGTTTTATGTGATTTGATTTCTCGTTGTTATAGAATGGTGGATGTCGGTGGCCAGCGATCTGAACGTCGAAAGTGGATTCATTGTTTTGAAAATGTCACTTCGATAATGTTCCTTGCTGCACTAAGTGAATACGATCAAGTTCTTGTTGAATCTGACAATGAAGTAAGTTTCAAGAAATTTGCATACAAATGAAGAAACAAAAAATGATTGAATGAACATTTAGAATCGAATGGAAGAGAGCAAAGCATTGTTCCGAACGATCATAACTTATCCATGGTTTACGAATTCATCTGTGATCCTTTTCTTGAATAAGAAAGATTTATTAGAAGAAAAAATCATGCATTCACACCTGGTTGATTATTTTCCTGAATTCGATGGTATGATCAAATCTAAATTCTGTTCGTTTTCAGGATGTTTCCTTATCGGCACACTTGTTTAGGTCCTAAACGTGATGCTCAAGCTGCACGCGAATTTATTCTGAAAATGTACGTTGACCTCAATCCAGATAGTGATAAGATTATCTATTCACATTTCACCTGTGCAACTGGTAAAGTTTTCGACTTATTTGTTTTGTTTGCATTTCAACTTTCGTTGCCTTCTCTTTTACAGATACGGAGAATATCCGATTTGTATTCGCAGCTGTTAAAGACACAATCCTTCAGTTAAATCTAAAAGAATATAATTTGGTTTAGAACTATTTGAACAAGAAAAAATACAAAAAAATCTCCCGAATAGACATATATTAATATATGCCTCTGTCTCTCTCTCGTTCTCATTCTCTTCGTCTCTCCTTACTTATTCTCTTTATTCAAACACTCTACTTTATTATATTAGAATGGTCGTTTTACTCTTCTGTTTTTCAGTTTACGTGTGTTTTCTCGTACAGTGTGCGTGTTCAAAGTCAAATTCGAGTTGTTTCCTCTAGTACAATTCTCTCGTTTTTTTCGTTTTTGTGTCTCTCTGAACACGCTTCGACAGAGAAAACACTTATTAAACAAACAGTGACACTCAATCTCTCTTTCTCACATACACACACACGCACACAATGTTTTCTTCTCGATTTTTTCTTCTGTTTGTCATATATACATACCTCGTCTCTGTTTTGTACTTGCGCACTGCGCGTATTATTACTGCTGCTGCTCTCTAGTCTGTTTCTCTTCGAAATTTCTATGTTGTTGTTATTGTCGTTGATTATTGTGTCTTTTCTCTACGCATTGTTCAATTCTTGGAATGACAACAATACTCGTTGGTGGTGTCCATCATGCAATAGCCACATTTATTTCAATGTCTACTATTCGATCTGACTGAATTTCTGTCTATCGCTTTTAGCATTCTTCTTCGTTTCTTTTTTTTTTTTATATTATCATTCTTTTGTTTTTCGTGTGTGCGTGTGTGTCTGAACTACAATAATCGTTGCGTTGCAGTGTCGCCGCTTCTTTCTCTCAATTTCGTTTTTTTTTTTCATACTCTACTATTACAAGAAGGTTCTCTCTTTCTCTTTTTTTTTCTCTGGTTTTTCAATTGTATAAAATAAATAAACGAATAATGAAGAAAATTCGTATCAATCTCATATGGAATTTTTCTTTTCTCTTCTAGATCTTTTCATCTTCTTCGAAATCAACAAACAACTTCATACAACAAACAATGGCTGATCAAGATGCTGCTGGTTTAAGCGCTGCTGAATTAAAAAAGAAGCGTACATTTCGTAAATTCACCTATCGTGGTGTTGATCTTGATCAATTATTAGACTTAAACACCGAACAATTAATGCCATTAATACACTGCCGTGCTCGTCGTCGTCTATCACGTGGTCTTAAACGTAAACCAATGGCTTTGATCAAACGTTTACGTAAAGCCAAAAAAGAAGCACCTGAATTAGAAAAACCAAAAGCCATCAAAACACATTTACGTAACATGATCATCGTCCCCGAAATGGTTGGTTGTGTTGTTGGTGTTCATCAAGGCAAAACGTTTAACTCAGTTGAAATCAAACCTGAAATGATTGGTCATTATCTCGGCGAGTTTTCAATTACATACAAACCAGTTAAACACGGTCGACCTGGTATTGGTGCAACACACTCATCCCGTTTCATTCCACTCAAATAGAGAAGGAAACAACGACCAAAACGACAGAAAAATATGCTAAATTTTCATCGTGTTGTTTTGATTTTTTTCATCTTGTGTCAACATCATATATAAGATGAATAAAATATAGAAGAAAATTATTGCTCGAAAAGATATTCATCTCTAATCGATAAAACCGATCGTAATTTGACTAGAAACTCATTATAACGTTGAACGGCATCAACATCTCCGAATTGTTCTTCATGGCGAAGCATTCATGCACGACTATTTTATTACGAGAAAAGTGAAAGGTCTTATGTTCTTAGAATTCCCATGAATGGCTGGTAGAACGTAGTTCTCCGTCATTTTCCAGCAAGAAGCTTTTTCTTATATGCTAAAGCATTGGACTCGATTAGAAGAACGATTTGTTGCCGTTCATCTATAATTTGAATAGACAGGACATGTGCAAAACAGGTAATAATATTACACCTGGGTTATTGTGAATTAAGTTTACGGATTGATGAACTTTAATTGAGCTAGTTACAAAGAAACTTTTGACATTCTGTTAATAAGAATTGAGATTTTGGCGCTGACGGAAATGAAAATGTCGAGCATAATAATTCACATATTATCCTTCATTCTTCTCTTCATCTTTGCTTATCCATTGACATTATTTCTTTATCCATGGTGGATATTAATTCAGCCCCTGGGAGCTTACGATCTTTTCTCTAATATGGTGGACGAAATAACTGCGATAATGCATTTACCTCAAAAGTTTTCTTTATCAATTCAAACCGGTACATGGTGGTGGAATTTATGATAAGAGATACAAAAAAAAGCGACTAAATAAATAACAAAAAAGAAACGTGCCAGCCAATTTTCTAAGCATCAAAATCATCAGGATTAGGTTTTTTCTTCGATAGACTCAAAAGTCGTTGATCAGCGTTCGTTTGTCGAATTGACGAGACAGTCTTTTGCCTTAAAACGCTATATTTCGATAGAGTAAACAATTGTATCAATTCATTTCGAAAAACTCGACCAGTTAACGTGTAAATATAGAAATGAATCGCATGATTCAATTGTCCCATGGCAATAAAGATTGCTGTGACTAAGGCTGCAGGACCTTGAGTCTGAGGAACATCGGGTGGATGAAAAGCACGTATCGTATCATTTATTTCTGTCGGTAATGTAAATACTAAAAATGCTAAAAAAGGAAACGAAAACAATTCTTTATTTTCCTAGGACAACAATGTATAAAACATACCAGCTGCGCTTCCAAGTAACATAATAGTTAATTGTTTTTCTTTATCATGTCGTTTTCGAGCTTCTTTTGACTGACCTGCGTTCGAAGCAGTTGTTGTAACCGATCGTCGAGAAGTAATAACACGTATCAGAATAATTATATTACATATTAACATAACAATAAATGGAATAACAACAGCGAATAACATATCTAAAGAGTCGAATATCGCGTAGAAGCGATCATAAGTCATTGAATACGGCTCATTATAATACACATATTTTGTTTTTGATGCGAGACAAAATTTTGATGATTGTTCGTCAATGATTTCAAAGCCCCAGAAGAGATGACCGTTGATAAGAAGAAATACAATTGACATAACAAGAATAATATATATCGCAATGCGTGCTCGACAGAAGTACTGCGATTTCACAGGACATTGAATCGATACTGCTCGATCAATCGATGCAACAGCTAATAGAAAGTTCGATAAATCAGTAGTGAAATAGACCAGTAAAGGATTTAGTTTACAAATAAATGCCCATTTCATTGTCAAAGAAACATTATTAAAAGATGGAAGGACGGTATCAATAAACGATGAACACAAGGAAGCTATATCAGTAATAGCTAATGCGAGAAAATAGATAGCACAAGATCGACGTCGTAGAGCTGGTCGACTAAAAACTAATACACTAAGCAAATTGCCGATGAATCCGATAACAAAAATCGCTAAACATATGTATTTATATACGAGTTTGTCTGCTAGATTACGATAAGGATCCTCGGATGTTGTTATTGTATTGTTTTGAGTAATTTCTATCGATGACGAGAGATTATAGACTAATACATTTGAATGTGGTAGATGTAGATTATTAAAATGAGGTATAGTGTCTTCAAATGTAGCGGAATCGAAATGCATTATGAAAACTAAATGAAAGAGGAAGAGAAAACAATTACATGAATATATATATATATATAACAATTCTATTATCTTGAGAGAGAAAAAAAAATAAACGGCAAATGTTCGGCTGTTTTCAGACATAAGCTAATTTGTTTTGTTCCAAGTGAAAATGTTCGTCTAGTGATAGTTAATTACGTTTCTTTCTTTAAGATCTCATATTACATCTATATCATTAAAATAGAATGAGAGAGAAGAAAAAAAACAGAACTACCTTCTTTTCAAACATGCAAACACTTTCAATTTAATTTATTATGATCGAAGAAAAGTTTTCTGTTCTCTGGTAAGAAGACAAATCCTCCTTGTTGACAAATTGTCACCGACATTTGCAATTCTAACAATGAAAACTCGAATGAATCTAGAAAAATAAAGAAAAAAGACATACACAAGATGATTACACTGTCTGTCTTAATTGAATAAATCACAGTGTTCTCGTGAAGAAGTAAAAGAAACAAAACTGAAAGTACGATCTGGTATGTCTTATGCAAACATGATTAACTCTCGCAGTTATGTGACATACTTCTAAACATTCCATTCTATTGCTTCGATATACATTGTAATTGAACACTTGAGAAGCACGAATGATGATGAGAAAATGACAGAAAATAAAGTCTGACAATGTCAGAAGTTTATCCAGCTTTTAGCTCGAAGAATCTCTCGAAAAGATGAACATGCTGTTTGAAATATGTTGACTAGTCTATCAGAGAAAAGTCTTCGTAGAGCAATGCATACTCGTTTGAGTCTATCGTCCTAATGATAGAGTAAATCTGGAAAGTAGAAACATATCGCTTGGCCGACGAAGTTATTCACACATTAATATTTTGCTTCAATACGTTATTGTCGAGCTGTTCTTTCTCTGTTTCTCGTTCTCGATTTTCTTTACATTATTATTTTCCTGTTATACGATGCCAACAAAACATCAAACATGAATTCGAGTATCATAGGAGTAATAAATAAAGATAGAAAAGGATATATATCATACCTTTTATGATTTGTTTGCAAGTAGAAGTTCAATTACGATTGATGACATGTATTTACTAAGATGTGGGAGGAAAATATCAACTAGACAGCGGATGAGAACGATTATATTCAATCAAAAGTGACGAACAGCGAGCTGTGAAACACTGTTCAGAGAAGAGATAGAGGACAAGATTCCTTACATCATGATTATTATTATTGTGTCTTTCTATCAATTCTTGTTCTCTCTTTATGAGTTCTATTGATAATAAGAAAAAGAAAAGACGGAGAGAAGAAAAGAAAAGAACAAAACCATCATTGACTAACGATATGAGTTGGTCTGAATCGAACTAAACCTGTGTATATAAAATAAAATTAATCAGAACTCTTTGGAATATATAGAAAAACATTGTCATAACATTGATTCATTCTCATGCTCATTGAACAGTGAAAAAACTAGATGAAAAATGAGCAAAACTCAATATTATCCGTCATCTGACTACCTCGACAAATGTCAGCTAATCAAATACAAACCACTTCCTCACTTGTCTCAGTGTATGTATCGAGTGCGACTAGAGAAAAACATTCTATTTACTAGGAAATTATATTGTCTTTCACTTCAAGTGTCGACAATCTTCAAGGTATTGAAATCATTCGATCGAAGAGCTGTCGAGAATTTCCTCTGGCGAATACGATTTCGAACGTTTATGGACAAGAATAATCAATGTGTTTTTGTCGTTCTCAACGGCTGTTAATGATGAGAAATGCTCCTATCGTATTACATGGCAGCCCAGAATATGCCGATGTTTGACTCCAGTATTTCATTTCGATTCGTTTTGTTTTAATATAAATGATCGTGAAGATTACACGTTCTTCTCGCGTCTATCTGAGAAAGAATGAGCAAAGAATAATTAGGTTTGCGATCAGACAAGTATTTTATTATGCATATTAGTTAACAAAGAATTTTGATTGTATTCTCTAGTTCACAAACAATTCCTTCGAGAGAATAATTGCTTTATTCGAGAGATCTGCATTGGACTCGAATAGAGGAGAAATTAACGGCCAGTAACCTTTGTCAGATATTTTCTTTCTATCGAGTGAAGTGTTATGATCCCAGAGCAGTTCGATGAGTGACAAAAAGAAAAATAGGAAAAAAGACAACGATGATGTTTTCTACGGAAATAATTAGCTTTTACACATCTTCTCTCTATTGAAAGAAAAACGGCATCAATTCACAATAAAAAAATACTTATCGCTTGAAATCTTCTATTACGAATTGGATATTTTCAGATCGACTGATAGGCGTTTATGCCCAAAACAATAACAACAACATCATCATTACAAACTCGTTCTCGTAGAAATACTATATCGATATTGTTCTGGGCTCGTCGATTGAAACAAAGGCGTAAGAGCTCGAAAGAAAGTTTGCAATTATTTTATTATGCTTCATTGAATCTTACAAGGAGTTTCTTCCTACAACGAGCTGCTTGGTTCGAATATTCTTATTCCATTGAAATCCGTCATCGAAATTAGTCGACATGTTCGTGTCAGTCGAGATGAACTCATGTACTTATAATAAGCCAGGAACAATCTGCCGATGCTGATAATTAGACTTGCTCTGTGCTTATTTGCGTAAAAAAATCATGACTTGTAAAGATATGATTATTGTAAAGTATTAATACCACCGGTGAGAACTTTAATTTCAATTTGAATTTTCTTTTTATAGAAGAAAAAGCAGGGAGATAGAAAAACAATACAAAGAGGCGGTTATGACTGTTCTTTGAGGCATTTCCTAGAAGGAACCTAATGATGAACTATGATAGGGACCAAATTTGCTTTGATGATGATGACTACGATACGAGTTGTTTAGTTTTACGCGATTGTGCCAATTTCGACATTGTATATCCGAAGAGAACCCAACCACCGAGAACAGCAAGAACCGAATTTGCTCGACCACGAGTTGTGAATGAATTGAAATGACGAACATACCAATTCGTGGACATTTTTGCTTGAATATGAGCGGGAATATCTGCGTGACTACCGCCGCCGAAACGAACAAGACTGAATTTCATTTTCGGTAGCTCAGAAATATGAAAGATATTCAATTATAACTTGTAAATAATCTATCTCCTCGATCGATTGGTTTTGGGATATGTATCAGACGAGAACCAATCGGGTTGAGTTCAAAGTGACATCTAGAAACGATCGATCGTGCGAGTTTCGTAGTGAATATTTGTCGAAATTCTTAGATAAAAATACAATATTCGGAAGAAAGAAATGTTTATTTAGTAGACAGAATAGATTCAAAGAAAAATAGTTTTATAGAATATGAATAAATACAATCACCCGGTAACTTTTAAAAGTCGAGACCAAATAGCAGCCTAAAAACGAAGTACGGACAATCAAGAGCGAAGAAATGAACAGGATAGAACTTACTGGCATAGCCCATAAGAATAAAAGTAAGAATATGATAAAGCAGACCAGAAAGATAGCGCCGATAATGTGCCATTTGAATTTTCTCCAGATAATGTTCTTAAATGTACGAAATGGTGATTGAAACCAGAGAAACGACGTCTCAGGTCGTCTAAATGACAAACGACATAGAATTCGCATCAATTAAGCGTTATATTTTTCCTTACTGAGGCTCTTCCAGTTTGGGATTTTCATTCGGTTCTTCTCGGCCACGTCCAGCTGGTCTCTTCGCCGCTTCTTCTTCGGTCAAAATTTCCAGTTCAAGTTCGACTTTTCCCTAAAATACCACATGTATGCAAGTAATGCGAACGTATAGAAACTGAAGTTACTGTTAATTCTGGATCACCACCGGCAACATCGATACAAGGCCACCAACCTTTCACCCGTTTCATTTCGAATAATGATATATGACTCGAAGAATCATCATTCAAGATGTCTATTGTACAGAATTCCGAATTTTTTGCTGGTTTGTACAAACGATTCAAGTCAAGTGTCAACGCGCCTAGCCAGCATACAAAATCACGCTAAAGATTCGCAGAGAAGACAAAATAGCTTACCAAGAAAGTCGTCTGCACTGAATTTATCGTTGTCCCAAACTTGTATATTCAATACAGGCGGAACAGTTAATTCAGTTGCATCATAACTCCAGAAATGTTCTTTCTTTTTCACCGAAATGCAACGTTCAGCTGGTAGATATGCAAAATCGTAAACGAAACGCCAATTGAAATTGCCTTCACCATCCATCGATCTGTAAATCAAAGAATAAAGACATAAGTCAACAATAGCGATAACGATACAAACCTATAATGTATATCTGTTTTCTGAACATCCTCTTCAACACCACTCATCCAACCTTTCACATAGATGTCAGACATTTTTTCTCCTGTAATCGATGTCTCTTGTAGTATAACATCGCTGGTGTTCCAAACAATGCATCGAAGAACATAACTAAAAATGATTTGATTTCGTATCGGACATCATTCTTTTGTGCTCTTACGGTTTTGGTTTTCGAGGTGTGATATCAAAAGTTGGTCCTGGTGATCCTAACGATTTTGGAAAGATATCGACGAACAATTCTAAACGACCCTGTTCGATCAGTGGTTGTAATGGATTAAACAATGGTCGAGTTTCGACATGTTCCGGACAGAGACGTAATTTGTGCAAGATATATAAAGCTAAGCGTTCTTCATCGTCTCCAACATGAACTGTCAGATGTTTTTCTTGTTCTAAAACGAATGAATATGAAATGAGCGAGCGGAAGCAACAAGAACGAACCGAAATCTTCCAGACGAAAAACTGACTCGCCAATTTTAATGGTATGATCATCGATTAATTCCGGAACAGGTAGATTATTACGTTTACAAACATCGAAAAGAATCTTTCGAGGACGAACACTATCCCGCCAGTGATTCGGACCCGTTCTAAATAAACAGTATTACGCTATTAGGGAAATTCGATTCCTGCCCGATCTCTTACACATTGTATTGTAATGGAAGACCACAGGTGGCTCGATATTTGCTTAAAAATCGATTTTCTAAGTCGATTGTTGTTTGACCAATGACATCATCAGATGTTAACAAATCCCAGTCTTTAATACGAATAGTTAAATCTTTGGCAGTTGGAATGATTGTTTTCAATTCGAACATTCTACAAACATAGTGAGAGAGAGAGATAGAAGGAAATTTTCATTCGGAAATCGATCTCGAGAAGAAAGAGACGTACTTTCCAAAGATGGGATTTGTTGTATTCGGTATTTTTTCATCACGATTATCAATACGAGTTTTGCCTAGTTCAATCTCAATATAAGGATCTGATTTGCCATTCGAATCCGTTGGTTGTAAATCGATTGCACGAATAATGTAAACTCGAACAATACATTCTTCTAAACTGCTCGACGGTAAGTTTTCCATGATTCGAGGTGGTAATGGTTCGCTTGGATCTTCAGGTAATGGATAAACTTTGAAGAGACCTTTGAATTCACCGACGATTTCATTTTCTTCTTCGAATTTCGTTTTGCCACGAGATAATTGAAATGTTCGACAAAAGTCACTGAAACCTTCGTAGATTTCATGCAATTCTAGTGGATGGTTCAAAATCTAAAACGATCTCTATCGATACAAGTACAATCAAATAAATATTCATTTACTGTTAATGTTTCATAGCCTTTCTGGGTGTAAGAGCCACATTTATTGAAGTCACCTTTCGATGCGTAGTATTTCGACCACCAATCGATATCTTCTTCAACGGCCGGCTGAAAATAAGAGATCAATTGTCTTATTCTATGAGAAAATCTTTGACCTACTTCTTCCATCAAGGGAATACTTCGATATTCTTGAAGATTTTTTCCCATCATGGATTTTTGTATTTTAGCCAATTTCGATTCCGGTTTCATTGGTGTACCATTTCCTTTATGTTTTTTCAAGAAATGTTTCACGCGTTTTTTCATTGATTTTCTATCGACGATGGTTGTCTCCGTTTCATTTGTTGTAAGTGCAACTGTCGTCGTAGCCATAGCACCGTCAGCTAGACTGCTGGCTGATTTAGATGACTAGTGAAAGGAAAATAGCAGGTACTGTTAATTCGGATTGAGTCGCGTGCTTACGTCCTTCGATTTCTTCTTGGACTTCTTATCGACTGGAGTGGCAATTTCTTCCATTGGTGTTTCGGCTGGTGTTGGGGCATCTTCGAATGAATATGGATGTGAAAATGATTGATTAGGGATAGTCGAACTTACGAGCTGCTTCCATAAGAGTCAATGACGGTGTGGTTGGATCACATCGAAATTGTTCGAGTGATTTAATAACATGGAAACCGACAATGGGCTTTCTTCCGAACGATCGATGATCTTTCACTTTAATATTCATAGGCGGTGCATAGAGATCTTCTTTTGGTAACATCTATAAGGAAGCAAGATATGGAAATCACGAGAATATCTTCATGGACATATACATACAACATCAAGGAAGAGCAATGGTCGATCGAAATTTGGTGTTTTCTTCGCATTTTTGATAATAGTGGACTCGATTTCGTGTCCGCCGACTTCAAAAACTACTTGTGGGCAGTCTACGTCCGATAGCATGAATGTCTTCATGTTACGAATACCCCATGAAAGAATCTAAAACAAAAACCATGACTTTCTTTCAATTTGAAATTTGTTTTTCGTGTGTCAACAAACTTCAATTCCAGTGCGGACAAGCTGTGGTCGAATGGAGTGCGGTACAACAAACAATGAGCCACGTTTTGGCGGATGTGGAGGCATTTTCTTCTCGCTGTCAGTTTCCGGTAACTAGAAAAAGACAAGATTGATCAACTAGTTGATCTATTTCCACCGTTTACCAAAAACAATTCAAAAGCAGCTAATAATTCTCCGGCGTCATCTTTGCCGATTTTAATTGGAAACCATTTCAACTTGATTGCTGGTTTAGTTTCGTCAGGTGTTAAACGAACAATAGGCGCACATTGCACACGACCGAGGAAATCCGGAGCGCCCTGAACATGTACAAACATATCGTCATCATGATGGATAGTTTGATTAAAACTTACATATTGATCTTTGTCAAATAGTTCAATAAGAATATTCGGCGGATCGTGATGGATTTCGTCAGGTTCACCGAATAGTTCAACAGTTGAAAAGATCAATGTCTAAATGAGAAAACAAAACGATCGACTGAATAGAGTGGAACGAAAGAAAAGCAATTACTTGATCCCATGTAGGACATAAGGATTTCTCAATGACTTCTGTACGTTGACTTTGATTAATGAATGCAATTTGAGCGAAGGGATCTGAAAAACTATCGTTATCGGCCGAGATCAAATTTCTTGCTTGATAAATATATGCACGAAGTTCATAATAATAAGGTTCTACAAAGATTAAACAAGTTTAGTCCTACTCTCTCCTATATATTGGTGATAGACAAGTACTTTTAAAAGCTAAATACATTCTCGGTGCATTCAATTCAATTTTCACTTCTTTCGTTGTTGCAACAGTAGTGGGTGACTCATCGGAGTGTTCTTGTTCTTGCTGTTCAGATTTCATCGGTGAATCAGCAATTGCTGGTACTTGAGATTGCATTCGAAAAACAATATCCGTATTAGTTGCAACTTCAGTGCCTGAAGCATCGAATGTCTGTTCAGCAGATGGAACCATCTTTCGATGCCAGCGTCGACGACGTGTCATATCCATGCTACGTTCATCAGCGTGAAATTTCATATTGAACATCGGAGCGTATTCCCATCCGTCGTTTTTCAATGGCTCATGAAGATCTTTTCTCTATAGAAAATTAGAATAATGATGGACTTATCGAACTACAACTAGGTGGAAACTAAATCTAAGGGAAATCTAAAACCCACTTCTCTGTCATCGGATGAACCGAGCAGTGCAGTTCGCTCATCCGACGCGTCAAAGAAAAGAAAATTATCCTGAAATACGAGTTAATCAAACAGAACACATCTATCAAATACAATTACTTTTCGTTCTTCAGGTGTTGCATCGATTTTGATAATACGATTTCGATACCAACGTCGTCGACGATTCAAATGAAATACTTTTTCGGTTGAACACCATCCACCGAGAGTTTGATTAACACAATATTCAAAACCTAGCTTGCGAAATTAGACCGCATATCAATCATCAAAAATATTTACCTTCTTCATCAACAGCTCGATTGGAATCGATCGTCCACTCATCTTCCCAAACCCATCCTGATGGTGGCTCCGTTCGTTCATCTTTACTCGGCACTTTATCCCCAGCCTTAACACGCAATAGAATAAGTAGTTCGTTGTTTCCTTTCACGACTTTCTTACCAGATCCGTCCATGGGACAGCCTTCGGTTGCCATTGAGCACCAGCAATCAAACGATATTGATGTTCGTACACTTCTTCCGTAAACTTTCGATGTCCAGCATCCTCAGCATATCGAGCACTAAATTACACGGTAAAAATCTCTTTCTACAGACACTCATCAAACCTTATTTCTGGACTGATGTACCAATCACCATCCCATCGCCATTTGGGTGGCAATTGAAAGTTCTTTTTCGGTAAGCTGATCTAAAAAGTTTCAATTCCGTGAAGAAAACAGTCTCAACTTAGAGGATCCATACCGTTCCGGTAGCATCCGACCATGCTGGTCGACTCATCAGTGGTCCTGATGACGTCCATTGACCCAAAACATTCGTTTGATTTTCATACGTTTCTGCATAAATCGCTAAATCTGCGCCTTTCTGTTGTGATAACCAATCCTGTTCATGAGTAGCAAGGCCTAGCCAGATTTTCACTCTGATTTCCGCTGGAATAAAATTGCGTCTGTCTTTTTCGATATCGCTTTCTTTTCCCGGCCATTTCATTGTCACTGTCTGCACTTTACCGCAAAGTCGACCACGACGATCGACATTGGATGAGTAAAACACTTCATTCGCGGGAATACGATAATATGCATAACGTTTGCCATTCGATAATAACCAAATGATCACATCAGGAATACTAACTTGTGGCTAAATGATTTACGTACATATATTCATTTTTTCCAACGAACAAGTCGGATTACCTCAGCTTCCAGATATTCAAGATTCTCTCGAATATCTTCCAATGTATTGATAATTTCCTGCGAAGACTTCGCGTGCGTTTTCAAATTCTCTAGTCTGCTTATCATATCCTTGAGATCTTTCAAACGCATGTTGCGTCGTAAACGATCCAATTCATTTGTATGATGACGGCCAGGTTCAGGTTCAGGTAACGGTTTTCTAGACATAGAGAAACTTAATTTAAAAACAAGATCATCTTCATGTTACTTCAAATGACCAATGACCAAGTCAAGTGATTGCTTGTAATGTCGCATGAGAACTTCATCAGATGTCTGTTTGATTTTCAATAGGTCTAATGTTGAGAGAAGACCCGTCTAAATACAAAACAATATCCTAGTACAGTGGAAAATCAAACCCCGATGATGATCATACGATGAACAATTTTATTTTGGACAATTGATTCATCGCTTCTAGACGAAAGCTAACATCTTCCCATTCACTAGCGACTTGTACACACGGTTTCGTATGTCCCCATGGTAGGAAGTAATAAGATGTTCCATCGAAAACAGGATTCGATGGTGGTGTTGTTGAACAACTTGCAGCACCAACGAGATCATCAAATTTATTACCGTAATTACCGATACTCATTTCGAATTCCAGCGTCGATTCATGTTCGTATAGCATACACGCATCAAGAAATGCGGCATGGAGTTTATACTTTTTACGTGCTTGATATGGTAATACTCGAACAAGATCCGAATTTGATATTTCACCGATTGGTTCAGACGGCGTTTCACCAAGAATGGTTTGTAATTCAACAAACACTCGACCACGATAAGCGACACCTTCACCCTACGATGGAAAAATTAGATATCAGAACTATGAACGTGATTCTTTCTGGTCAACTTACTTTGCCACTATTTAGATCGTCCAATGCAGTCGGAACATCGGAGTATTCTCGTGGCGCACCATAAAGATTGATCCAGCTTGGACCAAATGTTGGTAGAAAACCTGAAAAACAAATCGAATCAGTATGCCTTCACATTCATTCTGATTTCTACCATTATCTCTCGTGAAAACATCAATTAAACCAACACCAATCATATCGCTGTGTGTAAACCGATCCCTTCAGCATCAAAGCAAAACATATATTGAAAAGCAAGCATTTCTATACCAGCAGATCTAATCATCAATGGAATCCTAGTCTCAATCTACGAAGCGCATCGAACTCTAAGAATGAATACCCTTATCGCTCAATTGACTGATAAGTATTATCTTAAGAGAAGTCGTTCCAGCCTTTTCATCACGCGTGAATTTGTCCCTTGAATGAAATGAAAAGTAAGACAAAATACCCAACCAATGATGATGAATTCGTATTCGAATGAAAACATATAAATGTGCAATAGAAAAGTAAAACAAAATCAACATTCATTCATCAGTACCATTTTCTCGATCATCACATAATCGATTAATGTTAAGCAAAGCGCAGCCCGTTGTATCATCGAATTGTAGTCGATCCCTGTACATGTCAGGTTTGTTATAATCATATTCTCAAGATGTATCGAGTCGAAAGAAAAATGAAAACTAAACGTTAACTTACCAATCCATAACAGTCAATGTAATTTTGTCACACATTGATGGAAACTACATGGCAATGAAAGCAATCCGATCAAAGACCGCAACAACTTACTTTAAGGCCGAGTCGAAGTTCTTGATTGTACTCCGGATGTGAACATGTGTAAACAATTTTTGATGATACTTGCTGACCAGCAAATGAAAAATTGACGTATGGATCGATCAATTCTTTGATATCATCCGTAGCATGAAAGATCTTCTTCACTCCATGCAAAAATGCACTATCCACTACAATCACGAAAGAGAGAGAAACAATGTTTAGCTCTTCTTCCGAACAAAACGAACTTCTTGGTAAATCATCGGCTTTGTATACTTTTAGAATAAACGTTGCTGGCCGAAGCATAAGACCCGCTGGTCTTAGTAGATTACTTTCAATATCATCATCATCGCCATCATTTTCTTGCGCCTAAAAACATTCGATACAAAACTTTGTTTTATCGAATTGATGGAATAGTCATACCGGTGCTTCATCGCCTGGTCCTAAGATGTTTACTGTTACTTTCAGATAACCTTTTGAACCGGACATTTTATCATCATCATCACTCAATAACAACCACTTTCGATTGATGGAATGTTTTGCTTGTGCATAGATGTAGTTGATATCCATTTTGAACGTTCCAATTTTCATATCCGATCGAAGTGTTCGTGAATTGCAAACTTCAAATTCGATCATTTCATCACACAATTCAGCTTCAGACATGTGAACATTAAAAAAGAAGACTTCGTTGAAATACGGTTGATTTGTTCCTTTTTGAATTTTTGTTTGTTTAACGTCTCCAATGACACGCACCCGACATACTGGATGTAGATTACTTCCGTCCAATTGTCGAGCTTGAAAGATTTTTATTCGAATCTGAAATTCACTCATAAGTTTCAACAAAATGAATAGTTAAACTCACTTGAAAATCTTGAGGTTTTGTTGATCGTGGTTTATTTTGTCGTTTAAAAGCAAGATCAGCTGTAGAATCTGCTTGCCAGGATGTGTCACCGCCATTTTGCAGTGGTACATCATCGAATTGATTTGAATCGGTTGCTAAGAAGACACACACTTCGATACTCACATACTCGTATTTATTCTTCCTTACCGGCTTTTCCATTCGTTGGTACTTTTCCACCACCCGTAGGTGAAACGTATTCCAATGTAATGTATAGTTTCGTCTATCGTTCAAAATAGAGAAGATCTTCTTTTGTTTAGAAACTTACCGCTTCGAGAACGACACCTTGAGGATTCATTAGCTGAACGAGACGACGTTTTATTGTACCAACACGCAGTACTTCACTCAATGGTACTGTACTTTGCCCAATGAGTCTAATAATGTATCCAATGGAGGCATACAGATAAATTTCATACTCATTCGATAGTTACTTATTTGACCCAATAGTTTCATGATCTTTCAACTGAACTTCGAGAATATCATTGTTTTGAATGGGTACACCATTCAACGGGAAATCGAGTGTCTAAAATCCGATTGATAAGAGAAAAAATAATCAAACTCGCAGTCAGATTTACTTCATCCCATTTGGGATCACATGTTGAGCGTTGCCAGTTTGTTTGTTTTTTCACTCCTAATCGACAAGAAAACGAATGAATACGTTGAATTCAATTAGAAACTATCAAACTATCCCATAACAAAAAATATTCACATAGGGATCGGGCGATCCTCGAAAACGTTCGGTCAATGGCACTTTCTCAGCATTATGCACGATAATTCTCATAATTCCATCGTTTTTCACGTCACCCATCGTGTGCGCTGTGTTACATCAATCATAAAACATCTCTCATACACTCTATTCTCTTTTATATCACCATTAACCGCCCACAGAAATGAATAAATATGTTTAGTAAAGTTTAGACACGTACATACCTTGAAAAATCAGTCGAACCAGTGGATCCACACTAGTAAAACGTTCGACGTTGGGTATGTGTTCAGCATTATGAACGGTAACTTTAAGCATTTTTATTTAATTATTAGAAAGAGAAGGATGTTTTTTGCCGTCGGGACGAAGGGATATTGCTGATGTTGATAAAAAAGAAAGACGACAATGAATGTCGATTGAATCAAACTTTATTCATCTTGTTTTTTCTTCTTGTTCTAATGTGATTAAAGCTGACCATCTGTTGCATTAATGAATACGTCATATATGGCAAAAGATGCTAGCGGGGGAAGAAGAAAAATAAAATGTTTATCGTTTAGTATCGATTAAGAATGGGAAAATGCGACAGCAGCGATCCAATGATGCGAAAGACGGACTCAAATTTGTTTCGAATGGTTTCAGCAATAACATCGAGACTCTACAAAGAGAAATTTCTCGAATATATCACTTTTTGAGTCATTCGTTTGAACAACATCTTGATTTCCTCATATGATTCATATTCTGACATTATCGATGAGAATTTTTATAGTCTATTTGTTGATTTGACTTTTACTTTCACTCGATATGATCAATACATGACTGTGTTCTGTTTTATATGTCAATCAGTACATCCTAATGCAAATAATTAGGTGGAATATAGAATTCCTGTTGTAGTTGATAAATATTCGATGAATTGAAAAGAAAAGAATGTGATTATGCTATTATCTCTAATGGATTTTCAGTCATCTGGTGCACGTACGATGTTCTTTTCCAATCATGACCTATTCTAACTTTGAACTTAGTTGTCATCCGTGATTTAACGATATTCATTAGAACATATTCTCATTAAACTCATCGAAGAGAGCAAGACAAATCATTTTGACGGTCGTCCATTGCCGAAAATATGGTCCGGAAAGAAAACCACGTGAATCATATCAATTGAATACGACATTGGTTCTGATTTCGAAACCAACGGGTTCGTTTTGATTCGAATTAACATTGTCTGGGCATCTTGCACAATTTTTCCAAGTTTCGCTTCATTCAATCGAGAAACATTGTCTGTACGAGAGAAAATCAATTCAATTTTAATCATTGTTTTCATTCAGTTCTCACCTGAATCGATTTGGTTATTCGATTGAATACTAGTCGAATTCATTAATCGATTGTGCTCGTCGTACCATTCTAAAGCGATACGAACTCGACCACTGTCATCGAACATGGAAGCCGAAAAGTAATAATTGTACGGCGTACTCATCGCAGTAGCTCGTGGAAATGGAATATTTTGAATGTATTCCGTCATCGTATTCGATTCTATTTGAAAATAACAATTGCCTTGCCGTTGAGGATCATCACGACGAAGAACTGAATCCGGTGCATCATAAGACATACGACGAATTTGACCATGCATCCGAAACCATTGCCCTTTCGGTATTTGAGAGTAGTTCCAAGTCCATTCTTCGGGTAGATCTCGTCCAATATCGAAACCAGCTTGTATGGAGCAGAACATTTCAGCATCACCATCAGGTAGATCTGTAGTTCCATAGAATAGGCCACCGGTTGAAACAGTGAAAGTCAGAAGTAAGAAAATGATTCTTTGCATTTTGTTGTATCGAAGGAATGTCTGCATTTGCACTATTCTGTTTCATTTATAATTAAAAATCATCTTAATCTTTTAAATCATTTTGATTTATTTTCTATTTTTATCTTCATTATGTATTAATCGAAAATACATGTAAGTGTTGTTATCTCAACAGCAGAAGATAAGATAAAAATATTTTCACCGTCATTCTGTTGAAATAAGCATATAGTTGTGTCATTCATTCGTCAATGAAGTTTCTTTGGATATTTCTTCTGTCGAAAGTTTGGCTTGCTTTTAGCAAGCAGATCGTCATCTCGAATGTTGTTCCTCGATTGGATACAAATGGAAATATTGTCAATGCGCACGATGGTTGTCTAGTGAAATTCAATAAAACTTACTTTATGTATGGGACCGTTTACGACCAATGTCGTCAATCGACAACAGTTTGTGATGGTATATGTGGTTATATAAACAATACATTCTCTCTTTATACATCACCGGATCTTGTTCAATGGACATTGATCAGCAATAATATTGTACCGGAAATGATGAAGGATAATTTACATATCACTTATTGGATGCCGAATGTTGATTATAATCCTCGAACGAAACAATACGTCATGATTTATTGGTCGAGCAGATATGGTTTCCAAAATTCTCGTATTGCAATTGCTGTTTCATCGACACCCTATGGTCCGTTCGTTAATGTTCAGCCGTTGGAAATGCAAGGTGGAAGAATAATCAGTGACACGATTAATCTATTCGTCGACGGCGATAGTACAGCGTATGTTCGGTACAATACACGTGATAAACCATCGAGACATATCGTAGAAAAACTGTCACCAGATTGGATGGCAAGTACTGGACAATCGGCAATTATCCTTGAAAAAGATGATTTTCCATGGTATGGTGGAGGTGGAATGTTCAAACGAAAAGAATTCTATTACACGATGTTATCCTTCGATTGTTGTTTTTGTCAATGGGGTTCGGATGCACGAATCTATCGCAGTACTAAGATACTTGGAAATTGGACGTATCTCGGTCAATTGAACTATTGTGCTGATGGAGGAGCTCCACCCGAACATCTGAAAGACATCACGATCAATCCGTGTTCAATTGATGATCCATATGGAACAAATTTCACAGTTCCTGCTCGTCAAATAAATGTCGCTACTTTGCCAATATCAACCGAAGAAACTGTACACTTGTATTACGCTGAAAGGTACCGTTCAAGTAGAGACGGAATCAAAGCTCATGACTTTCAAACTTGGCTACCAATTCAATTCATAGACACCTGTATACAACCAATGAGATTCTTCGATAATTTTACACTCAATATCGATGTAGAATTTGAAATGTAATAAACTTTGAAAGTCTTTCAATTGATGTTGAGAAAAACGAATTCATTCGTTGATTTTCTAATACATACACAGAAAATACGTAAGACATCTGATAGAAAAGAAAAGGTCATTTCGAATTACAAAAAAAATGGAATATCTGACTAGACGAGAGAGAGAGAGAGAAAGGAAGGAGAGGGAAGACAAAAATTTACAATTTCAATTGATCAAAATTCGGTAAATCAATCATTTTCTGTTGTTCATTCTGAAGTTTATACTCTTTACTCAATTGTCGCATTAACTGTGGTGTCGATAAATGAGGATTCGCCTGTTTCACTGCTTGAAAGTTTTCTTTAACAAATAAATTGTATTTATTAGCTGCCTTTTTCGGTGTTTGTGTTTCATCTTTGATCCCATTGGTAATCAAATCAAATTTCCCCATACATTTACCACAATAGTCCACTTCTAAATCGAGCGATTTCGAGTGTCGATAGACTTCATGCAGACATTGACCACAACGATAGATAAATCTATAAGCCACATCGTACGTATGGCGAACTGATATCGGTGGTAGGTATGGATACGATTTTGCAGCTATAGAGGTCCATTGTCGCCATAAAGGTCCATGGCCATATTCCATGACGCCATCAATAAGAGTTACAGCTGCATGACACATTTCATGCAGAAGTGTATCACGGCAACGTTCTAGATGGAGATATTCTTCTTCATATTTTTGGCGTAGAAGATTAAACTAACCGGGCGAATCGCACACTTTATGCGAAAGTGTAATCACGGCGGTGCGTGTTGCCTTGCGAGTAGTACAATGACCCGCCGTTGCAGTAAGACGACCACTCCAAACGACGGTGACTTTATCTGACAGCTACAATGTCGGAGAACAAAACGAGTTTCATCATTATATAATATGTATAAAATTTACTTTTGAAGAGAAAACATCTTGGTTGTATAGAGTGAAAAGTTTATCAGCGAGTTCTTGTCGTTTGTTTTTAAGATTAAAATCTGAGTGCATGAAATATCTACATGAAACAAAACATCAGTTCATGAACAATACATGTTACTAAGAAACGGAGAAAGACATACGGTTGTGCATTCGGATGTTTCTGTTCAAATGGAATATTTTCAGCAAGCGATTGAAGAAAATTGAATATTGTTTTTCTATCGCTACCTGTTGCTGATAGTCGACTGTCAACTTTCGATGATGATGAAGACGAACTCGAGGATTGGTCTGATGTATAAACTTCGGATTTCAGATGAAGACTAGAACGCCGGAAAAAATCATTTTAGGTTTGATCAGTGTGAAGAGTATTCTGTCGAACTCACCTGTAGTTCAAATTGGCTGATAATAAGTGAGTTTTCTCATCCGAATCTTCGGAAGTATAAACATCAGCTAGTCTACGATGAATATTTTCGTATAAATTTACTTTTCTTCAATTGGATTACCTATGCCACGATGGATCATCGCGAATAAATGGACTTGTTTTCGTAGGAGTAGCGAATTGAGGCACCTTGACGATTTCTTCGGACGAAGATGACAATTTGTCAATTGAATCCCTCTGACTAGAGTTACACAGAAACAAAATATTTGTGGTAATGGTATAAAACATGAAATACCTATTTCGTTTCTTTCGTCGTCGGTGAATCGGTGTAATGTTCTGCTGTTGAATCGCAGTTGGACTCTGATGACCTTGTAAAACTATGACAACCATTATTGGTCGGAAATGATTGCGGATGAAAACCTACACTGTTCGAATGCTTCATCTTCGATACTACTGTCTTTAGCGCGCTGATTGTGAACCATATCTCTAGAGAGAAAAAGAATAAATCAAGGGTATATTGCACGTTCGAAATAAACTGCGTACTTGCGTGAGTGACGTACGGGCTGATTATTGAATTGGTCTAATGGAGCTGCTAAATTTGAAAAGAAGATTATTCAGTTTCTCAATTTTACTTCATTTTTCATACGTTGCAGTTCAACCGTTTGTAAATTTGGTGACAAAATGTCATTTGACATGGCAATGTCTGTTTCTATTTGACGTTGAATATTTTTTGTACATAGTTTTCTCCAAGGATTGGGACTAATTGGTTTTCCTGTGAAAGCATTGATAATGGTTTTCGATACTTCTTTAGTAAAGGTTCTGTTGTATTCCGTAGATAATGGCTGGTCATTATTCTGATTAATGAATGGAATTTCTGAACTGGCGCTGAAATTATGACGATTTTTATCGAATACATTCGAGTAAGTGTCCAGTGATGAATTGAAATCCGTGTTTTTCAATGGAATATCGATGAGATCAATCGAAGATGAGGTTCTAAACGAAATATCTTCATGATCATGGTCCTCAGCCATTTCTCATTCCTTGAATGGTCACTGGTCAGTTGATCGATATATCCATATGTGAGTTGAAATATCATTTGTTAATACGTTGAACGTTCTTTATTTCTATCCGCCAGATATCGCTGCTTGCACAGAACGTTCATGCAAGAGAAATAAAGAGAGAGCCGTAACTTGTTAGAAGTGTGTGATGTGACAGTGTGATAACAACGGAGGTAATCACGGTTTTAACGTATTTTTCTGGCAGTTTTCAGATGACTGAACAAGCATGAGTTTTGTATCTGTACGAATTTGCCACATTTGGCCGAGATTGTTCTTCGTACTTCAAGTCGCATATGCATTACCTATGTGGCTGATTTTGGTAAGTTTATATGCATCTTGAAATGCAGTACAAAGTGGGAAACTAACATTAGGACTATATTTGTATTCAATATTTTATCTTAATTGGCAGAAAAAAAATTACAAAGCACAAACAATTAAATTGTTTCTCGAGTAGTAATATCGTGATGTGTCTTTATCTACTGATGATATTATAATTAGAATAGAATCTTAGGAATAAGAGTAAAATAGTAGTCTGGAAGATGGGAATTCAATTATTGTCACTGTTGTTTATCTCTTTTGGGATCCTTCGTCAATAGTTAGTTTACAAAGTACGTTTCAATGATATAATTGACATTCTTGATCCAGTTAGCCGCCACCGCCGCCGCCACCACATCCACCACCGCCACCGCCGCCGCCACCACATCCACCACCGCCACCGCCACCGCCACCACATCCACCACCGCCACCGCCGCCGCCACCACCACATCCACCACCGCCACCGCCACCGCCTCCACCACCACCACCACATCCACCACCGCCACCGCCTCCACCACCACATCCACCACCGCCGCCACCGCATCCTGCAGGTCCACCACATCCTGCAGGTCCACCACATCCTGCAGGTCCACCACATCCTGCAGGTCCGCCGTATCCTGCGCCACCACCACCGATATTGCCTGGCGATACTCCTCTACCCGCATTATAATTATTATATGGTGGTCTCGCAACTGGTCGACTACTATTGAGGCCGAATAATGCAGCAAGAATTGCGCCGAAGAAGCCAGGGCGTTGACCTGGCGGCGCCGATGCATAATTCATTGGACGGTACATCATTTGCCGGTTGGAGAACTGTGGCCTAGGATATCGTCGAGCATTATTTTGTGCTTGTGAATATCGATAGGAACCACTTGATGCCCTATTGGGATATCGATTATAGGAACGAATCATTGTTTTCCAACAACGTTACGCTTCCGTACCACGTGATGTATGGTCGCGTATGTAAAGGAATGTATACGTAAAATATTTGCTCCTGTGTAATGCGTCGGACAGTGAAATAAATATATCACACAAGTGATACGTACCTGTTGTATATTGAGTTGCTTGTGTTCGATACTTGTTTACAATGCTACTGAATATATACCGTGAAACTAGGAAGGAGAACGCACCGAATAGGAGATGACTCATTATTCACGACAGTATATGTAGAACGATAAGAAGAGCGCGTATTCATCTGCTAACGTATGTACACTAGAAAGTGAGTAGTTAAATGTACCATAATAGATGACGGATCTTCATGAATTGTGGAAATTGTCACATACAAATCAGTAGATACGACGCTGATGTGAACCAGTATTATTTCAATTAATCGTGACAGTAACGATGATTTCAACACGACGAGACTCGATACTTCGTGACTATCAAGGACCGATCTTTCATATGATTAATATTGACAAACTGCCATATGAGCAATGATCAAAGACTAAGTATTAGCGAAATCCAAAAGAATGAACAAATTGCACTGATTTAAACATACTATCCTCTGGTTCCAGTATTTGTTTTTGGCATATTAAAACACGTATAGTCATCCTAAAAACTATAAATTCTATTCAATTATTCATCGTAAGTTTATGTACAAGTAAGAGTCATATTTGTTGCCGGTACTGGTTATAATACTCGTTATTTATCAACGTGATCATGTAGTTTTCCTGTTAGATTTTTCATCTCACGTTAAAATTTTGAAAAGTCTGGCACTATATATGCTCTCAGTAACTTAATCACCACCTCCTCCGCCTCCACCACAGCTTGCACCTCCGCCGCCACCACCACAGCTCGCACCTCCACCGCCACCACCACAGCTTGCACCTCCGCCGCCACCACCACAGCTCGCACCTCCACCGCCACCACCACAGCTTGCTCCTCCACTGCCACCACCACAGCTTGCTCCTCCTCCACCGCCACAACTTGCTCCTCCGCCATTGCCAACACCACTTGTTCCACCTCCGCCTCCTCCTCCACTACTTGTCACTCCACCACCGCCACCACTAGTACTACCACCACCTCCGCCACCACCACTTGTAATACCACCTCCACCACCACTAGTAATACCACCACCTCCCCCACTCGATGTGCCTCGACCGGGTCTACTTCTGTTTAGACAGAATAGTGTAGCAAGGAATGCAAGTATACTTTCAAAAAAGCCAAGAGATTGTACAGGACGAGATGGTGGTATTGAATAATACCTTGGGCGACGAATCATCATTTGTCGATGAGATAATCGAGCCCTGGGATATGGCATAGCATTATGACGTCTATGGTGCACACCACGTATGTTGCTAGCTGACCGATGGGGATAGCGCTGATAGGAACGAAACATTTACTTTGGCTTGTATCTGTTTATCTGTAACATGTGCTAGTCAAGTATATACATATATTCATACATATGTCACAGGTAAAGAATCGTCCTTGAGCCGTTTTTCGCTTTACCTTGATGACACATTCAAATATTAAATTCGCATATAATATAGGTTTTGTATATTCCTCATGCATCGACTTTTATTTTGCTCTACATTTATACATGACACTGATATTCAAGTCATGCACAGAATAGAAAAAAAAATAAAATGATGTTTTTCTTCCTCGGAATGTTTAATAAGTTATTATACGCAATATCTTCATTAGCACTACGGAAGTCATTACTTTGTAGCATGATTTACCTAACGTGTCATCTGTTATTCATTTTTCCTTTTCGTGTACACATCTTATCAGGAAAAAAACTGACACATTGTTTCTCTGACGTAGTGTACGTGTCAAAATAAATACTGGTGGCGCAATAACATTCTCACATAGATAACTAATTTTAGTATATAACCATGTTGGTAAAAACAAGAGACCATCTTCAGATAAAGGAGAACAAAAATATCAGAAGTTCATAGAACTATGTCCAGCGTAAATCTTCATTTTGTTACGATACCTGGAAAACGTACACTGATCACATTGCCTAAGGAATTTCAATTAAGTGACATGCTTCATATGATAAGAAGTCAAATATATGACAATGCTGTCGAAGATTGTGTATTTTTCTGCAAGGGTAGACGTTTGCTATTGAACGATCCAGCTGCCTTTCAGATTCAGAAAAGCAAATTAATCAACAATGGAGCTGTAATCCTAATAGGCAAAACAATACCATCATGCGAGCGAAATCAAACAATCAGAGAAGAAAGCAAAGTAAATGTTCGTCGAAGAATATCTTTTCACTCTCTTCTATTTATTTAGAAAGATACCTCGATAACGTTGTACTTCATTACAACATCTGGAGAACGAATAGTGTCGAAGATCCCTGGAAAATTTACGCGAAGTGATTTTCTAAAAATCATCGACTATAATTTTGGCAAGAACTGTCAAGACCACGCAAGTTTTATATGTATGGGTCAAGAACTGAACATTTCTAATCGACTGATATTTGAGAAACAAAGACCACTGATTCGAGATGGAAGTCTTATTTTTCATATTGCACAAAGCAAGAGTAAGCTTGTACAATACGATGACGATCATCCAGTATTGATCGAAAGAACTATATTTGAAAAGTTTTGTATTCTATTACCGTTCCTATTTTTTCTCATCTTCTACACTTAAGATGTTCATTGCCATTGTGAATACGCATTATATGTTGTTATTTAGGAAATTTATCTGAATAAATTTAACTGGGAATTCTATAATCGTAAGGTAACGAATGTCTTGCAAAACAAAAGCTGATACCACTTGACCTGGTGTTTCTCTTCAATTGATGATTAAGAAAAGAATCATAGTTCGACCAAATGATAGAAGATTTACCGGCTTAATGAACATTTGAACGAGACGAAAACGTCAAACTATGTGAATATGCAATACATTTCCTCAGTAAAAGCGAACAAACACCTATAGAAATATGGTGTCAAAACGTCTAAAATGCGACAGAATTCATTTAATTTGATGATAAAAAGTCACTCTAGAAACGTTATTTTGAAAGTTCGAATTCATATTCAAGAACATGTTTTTGATTTCTGATCTTGAACACGCCTTTAACATCAAACAGATATCGACTTTAAGACGGTATCGATATGAAAATAATCGAAATATATCCATACGTTTGCCGCGCGTTGTAATTTATAAGTAGAACGATTTTCATTTACAGTATATTAGATAAATTCCATAAAATTCATCTGTCTATATTTTTTATATCGAATTTATACAGTTGTATTAAGAAATCTCGAACACATGTGACATTCATCTTCATGCGATGATAAAGTCAATTGTGATATTCCAGTAATATCTATACACTTCCATCCAAGGCTTGACTCGTCAATCGCTGCACCACATACAAGACACTGGTTTTCGATGACGGTGATTTGACAAGAGATTCTCGCCTATCTCAAAACGTTTTCAACTATTATTTAACAATACAGAGACTGTAGATTTTATGAAACTGTTCGTGTGACGTGCGAAAAATACATAATCCGTTGATCTACTAGATCGAAAAAGTCAATAATAAGTTATTTTTTCCTTGATTATTTTATTTCTTTCTACAATTATGCATGCAGTGATCATCGCTATTTTATGTAAGAACTCAATGAATGTTTTTCTCTTTTATCCTTCTCATGATATTGTTGAATAACTCTCATATTTATGGTGAAAACTGACGCTGATAAAAGACTATGGTTCAGTTGTGATTTTAATTCAAGATTCAAAGAGAATTGCGAGTTTCTTCCTGTTACATCATGAGAAGAACTTTCAGTGGCATCTGGATTTTCGGTTGGTCTAACTGAACCAGGACGATTAACCTCGGACGTGGCGTCCATCAGTATGTTTCGTTGTATTCCATCGAATGCCATAAAACCACTTCTTTGTTACTCCAATCAACGACTTCATATGAAATCAATGGTTAAAACATGAACTTTTGTTTGAATAAAAGTGATATGTATTACTACACATGTCTAACTGATGTGTCAAAAATAAGTGAATGGGCAAGCGGTGAAATTTTTCAGTTTGTTAACATTAGAGGGGAACTATAATCGTGCCGACAAATATGCATATATTACAATAAATCAGACTGAATCGTTCCACCAGATATATAGGACGAGATTAATAAATAAAGAGAGGGATTATCAGGTGTGTATTGTCTAACATTCGATTACTATTTTACGAATCATTTGTTTAATTAGACAATTGAGGTGCTGTGGCGATTATGTATGCTCTATGTTGTAAAATTGATAATACCAATTTTGAGGTGACACCACAGGCAAGAAATAAATGATATAGAATTAGTACCACTTTCATGATAGAATCAACGTAGGTTCTCGTAAGATTTCATATCTGCTGTTGAAAAACGTTATCTTTGTATCAACTACTGATTAGTTCACTTACAATTCTATCGTGGTAGTGACAATGATACTAATGGCTTCACTTTTATAGTGGATAGCATATCAATCACCAAAGGCTCATGCAGTAAACATTCTTCTCGATCTCTCCCAGATACGACTACTAGTAGTTTTATCAAGTTTAGATTCTTGAAAGAACTTTCTCCCAATAAAGAATCGTATTGTATTTATTGGAGAAAAATGTCTATTTTTTCCTTCACAAGACAATGTTACGTTGATGGTTGGTCCATAATAGGGTTTGACTTTATCCATGGCAGTATTGCAAATGTAATCGAGCACATGATAAACAAGGTGTAGACTGAACTATGACTTTCAACAATGGTTATAGGCGATCCGTCGTACTTTTCTTTCTCCAACGTATCCGAGAATTTTTTGCAGGGAGTTTTGTAATAAAAAGAAATGAAAATAGAATGTTAACTCTGTTCACAAGCGTATGTAAATTTTTATTTATGCACAGTCACATGTAGTCAGGTGAAATAAGACAACTTCTGATCGAAGTATGCAATGTTCAATGTGCTGTTTCGGGTTCAACTACGTACATCGACGTATGCGAAGAAAAAGAATGTTCTGTATTACTTGTCTAAATGATCGTTTTAATGTGTTGTTCATGAACATTATGCACGTCTACGAAGATCATGGATCAAACGTCTCTTGCGTCGACTACTCTGATTGCTTAGAACAAATGGTGCAGCACGCACATTGTCAGCATCTTTTATATTCACTCCCATATCACTTATATCATACGTGGGAACACTGATACTGGTCTTCGAGACTATGTTGCTGAGAAAGGATAGCACTTTGTTATAAGCATATTTGATGGTATTCTTCAAATTGGTAATGAAATCATCAGATTTCTTCACACTAGCCGTGATATATGGTGTGAAGAATCGAAATCGTTTTCCTTGTGCGACTTCATTCGAGATTTCTTGTGCGACAGCGTCCGCTGGATTAATCACGAAAAGACGATCAAAACTATCATTGCCAATCTCTTGACGAAGATCATTGAAAAAATGTTCAGTTGCATTGATTGCAAATTCAACCGCTTGATAACTGAAAAACAAAACACCACATTGCACCGCACCATCTTCACTCAAAAACTCTCTCTTACTGAAGACTTGCATGTGGTGAAAAGAGTAAACTGTTCGAATCTTTATTGATTCCACCGATGGCTGGTACATTTGCCGAATCATCCGAAACAGAACCATGTGAACATTTACCAACATTAGCTGGTTTATTCAGTGGTTGACCATTTTCACCTGTCTGATTGAACAAGTAGCCACTTGTGAGTATTCGTTGGCGATTGATAGCAGCTAAAATGTTATTAGTACAATCATAATACACCAGTGGACATTTTCTTATCGTAATTTTTTGCCAAAGAGACTAATAATAGAAGATGACAGTGCATGACAAAGATAAAGTATTTCCATTACTTACACATTTTTGTGTTTTCTTAGTGCAACCCGTATCAGAACATGTCGCTTGATTTGGTGCAGCAACTTGTCCAACGGTTTCGTTTCGTCCGATCAAAGTGTTCACATCAGTGTTACCCATTTCTACCCAGTTAGAATGTGAATAGAAATCTTGCAGGGTATGAAGTAACTGTCCTGTCTTTTGCCGCGCATCAGTTAGATCTCTGTTAGGAGTACGTAATTCATTCAATACTGAAAAATATTATAAAGATAAAGTTCAGGTAGTGAACTACTAGTTACCCTTTTGTCGGAGCTGTATAATGCGGCGACTGCCATTGTTGAAAGCTTCACTATCGAAATGTGCAGGTGATAATATTCTTGTACTTGGATCGAAATCAACCAAAGCATTGTATGTCATCACCAAATCCAGTGTGAATTTCAAAGGAAGTGAATAGAACTCGACTTGTGCACTACTGTATTCGGGATGTGCAAGTTTGTAGAGATCATCAATAGTATGCTGTTTAGTGAAGTAATCTTGTTGATTGACAGTACCATTGTTGTTATTATTGGGAGCAATGCGTGTTTCATAGAAGAACCGGGTAAGACTACGAATGAAAGCGATTTGTGTGATTTCTGTATGTGTGATACCTATGTGACACGAAAACACATACATTCGTCGTTAAAGGGTGAGTAATATATAATAGACAGAACTGACTTTCGCCGGTAGAAGCACCATCAGCAATCAATGGTTGTGGAATGAATGCATCAGTATGTGATGTATAGACGATAAGATAAATTAGCCAATACATATTTGTTTTTGCCACTGTATTTACGCACTTTAGAATTTTAACAATAAACAAGTTCAGTGGAAAAAGTCCACTTTCTCGAATACAGTCTATATTTATACAAATGAAATCGACTGCATAATCAGTCAAGTGTGAAAGACTGCTTTCGTGATCGAATGATTTAACGACTTTTATGACTTACCTGTAGGAACTAGTTACTCATATGAATGGAGCAGAGTGACGCTTATAAAGTAACAAGAATTAGTCAACATACTGTGACTACGTATTCTCGTTACGTAGGTGCATCACCTTTTAACATAAGTGATGATGTATTTTTCAAAGAGGATGATTTATCTCTCGATAAACAAATAAGCTGAGAATATTAGCAGTCGATACGCGGTTATTCACAGGTAATATGAGCAAAACAAAAGATGATGAAAAAAATAATTCGGTTTGGCGAGGAAAGACTTTATTGAGATAGAGTGTAAATACAAAAATTCATGTAGATATTTTTAAGAAGACCATAACCATTGTTTAAATCGTTCAAATGGACCTAAACGATAATCAAAATAGCGCAACGTTCTACACAGATAAACATCATCGAACGTACTTTTCGTATTGCTAGGCAAAACTAAAATGTATACGATATCATCTGATGAGTAATTCAATGGTGATGATGTCGTGATTCCATTATCTGTACGAATAAATGCTGTTGATTCATGAAATGTATCCCAATCATAAGTTTGATCATATTTCAGATCGTGATATATAATGCGTAATAGATCGTATCGGTCAATTGGTAATTCGTATTCGATTTCTTGAATTGAACCATCAACTAATTCAAGTTTCAGCGAACGTCGATTCAAACGAAAAGATGAGTAGCTGTGATCGTTCATTATTGCACGCGACTACATACCGGAATGGATTCTCGAAGAACAGACAAAATATCTCTTTTATTTCAGTTCATCCGTTATAAGGATTGTATCTCATAGCAACCAGCTAAATTTCCCAACCAATTGGACATTCTCAGTATATTTCGTATGACAAAAATCCACAAAAGGAGCATTGTGTAAATGCAAATTCCATCAACGAATATTTCGAACGATGATGTATTTACTAATCCGTTGGCATATAGCGCCCTCTATATCAGATCATGTTCATTTGGCCAAATATAGTTTCTTCTTCATCGGCCGAAGACAATCGCAGCTATATATGTGTATGCGGTAGTGCATCGTGTCACGTTTTTAGACAGCTCGAAACATGTGACTCGCCAAGATGGTTCTCTTTTCTATTTCATATGCATTCGTTTTAC
Source organism: Adineta ricciae (assembly GCA_905250025.1). Taxonomy (NCBI): domain Eukaryota; kingdom Metazoa; phylum Rotifera; class Eurotatoria; order Adinetida; family Adinetidae; genus Adineta; species Adineta ricciae. Next base: position 226,454 of record CAJNOJ010000057.1, on the reverse strand, counting down.
TGTTTCACACAGACATACGTATTTTTGTTTAGATTCATTCATTTGACGATTTTTATCATTAGACTGCACGAAACTTACCCGAAAAAATGAACAAAATTATATCAATTCTTTGTCTGATACTTTTCGTTTCTGCTTCATTAGCTAAGCAGAAATCAGCCACAGAACAAGCAGTTGACGCTGCCGCTGAGTTGAAAGATAAAGTTGTCGAAACAGTAGGTGATATATTATTTCATTTGAACTGTGAAATCGATTTTTTTATTAGGTAAAAGAAGCATACGATGCCGCTGCACCAAAAGTTGTCGAAGGTGCCGAAGCACTCAAAGATAAGACTATCGATGGTGCCGCATTTGTCAAACAAAAAGTTGGTGAAGCATATGAAAACATCGCTCCGAAAGTCGTAGACGGTGCCGAATACGTTAAGGACAAAGCTGTCGACAGTGCTACTTTCGTAAAAGATAAAGCTACCGAAGCATTCGACAATCTTGCACCAAAAGTTGTCGAAGGTGCCGAAGCACTCAAAGACAAGACTGTTGATGGTGCCGCATTTGTCAAACGAAAAGTTGGTGAAGCATACGAAAATATCGCTCCTCAAGTCGTAGACGGTGCTGCGTTCGTCAAAGAAAAAGCTGGTGAAGCCTATGATAATCTTGCACCAAAAGTAGCAGAAGGTGCCGAATTTGTCAAAGATAAGGCTGCTGAAGCGTTGGATGCAATTAAACCAGCTGTTGACGGAGCTTTTGATACAATTAAACCTAAAGTTGAACAAGCTTATGAAACTGGAAGTAAGAAAAAACAATAACTTTCACGTTCGTCTTTATCGAGTGTTCTTTCAGGCAAACTCGCCGGTGAATATGCTGAAGTTGGTAAGAACAACTGACCGTTCTTTTTCATTTTTACATGTAAACATCTTTAGCCAAAGACAAATTAGCTAAAGTTGCTGAAGATGTTAAAGCTTCAGGTAAAGAAACAAACTGAAAGGGATTTCTTTTCATCTCTACAACAAAAACATCGATCGTTCTAGCTCAAAACTTCGCTGACGATGCAGTTAAAGCTGCTGAACAATACGCAAAAGATAGTGCTAAACGAGGCGAAAAACTACGAGATGACGCTATCGAACTTGGCAAAGAAAAAGGTTAGATTAAAATTAATTCAGTACAATCACATCATTTCCCATTTACTAGCTAATGAAGCACTCAAAGCTGCTCAACAAGCTGGTTAGTCTATCTAACCAAATATTTGTCGGTTTGTTCTATGTCAATTCTTTAGGTGCTGATGCATATGAAGCTTCACTTGAAACAGCAGCTGGTTTACCAAAGAAAGGCCGAAAATTAGGTACGTTATCTTCACCATTTTTCTGCTCTACTATTTGATACTCTGTATAGCTGAACAAGCCGTCGAATTAAGTCGAGATAAAGGTAGGTTTGACACATTCTTACTGCCGTTTTTGGTGCATGTCCATTCGTATTCTTTTAGCCAATGAAGCTTTGAAAGCTGGTCGTCATGCAGGTAAATATTTTGTAATCGTAATGATTTCGGAAACGACATATCTTTGTAAATTTAGGTGCCGATGCTCTTGAAGCTGCTCAAAACTATGTGAAAGAATCACGAAAGCAAGCCGCAAAAAAAGCGAAAGAAACAGCTGAAGAAGCTAGTGAAGTAGCACAGAAAAAGAAACGACAAGCTACTGAATTATAAACTACGAACTGTGTTTTTGTTTTCATCTCAGTACTTAGTTAGTCATGTGTCTTATGTTTCCTTTTCGCGTTGATACGTTCTTTTTTTTTATTAATCAAGCAACATATCTGTGTTCAAAATAAGTCTGGTATTGTCTGTCATTAATTTTTATTCAATAAATTCGATATAACTCACTTGTTTTTTTTTCATTTAATCTTTGTTTCGTTAGCATTGACTCTCACTGAGAAGCTGTACGATCTATGACTCGTATATTCCCACGTTATGCTAAAGTCGTTTGAGATAATCCAATGGTATTTATTATCTTACACTCACGACTTCGACCATTAACACGAATTTTCGTGTAAAATGTATCATCATTCGCTGAGCACTTTACTTCGTACTTGTGCCTTTGATGCAATCGATTGGATGAGGTTTTCCTTGACTGTTCGATTATACGAAAATTGTAGTTCTTATGAAACTATTCGTGTGACGCGCGAAAAAATCATGATCCATTCATCTACTTGATCAAAAAAGTCTATACTAATTTCGTTTTTCCGTGTGAACTATTGATAAAAACAAGAATTTCGTGCAAAGTTTCCATTCTATGAATAAATCCATCATCTGATTTGATAAATAACGATTTTGCTATCGTTTGTATGAACAGCAACAATTTTGTGATGATATCCTAGTGATTGCGATCGACAATCGAAATGAGTAACAAGAAGATTCAAATTCAACAAAAGAGTAAACTTCATTCTTGCTCGAACACGCTCTATTAATGATGCTCGTTGCAAGTCGAAAACAATCCGAGATGCGATCTGCATAAATAAACAACTAGGAAAGTATACTATTTATTTTCGTATCGTTGATATTTATCCTCAAGGAGAATACGGCTTGGTCCAAGATTACTGATTCTATGCCGATGTTCTAGTAGCATCTATAATCATACGCACATCAGTTGAATTAGTAATATTAACTTTCGCATCGAATTTATCGTTATCCGTTATATCAATTTGCTTTCTATACTTATCTTGAATGACGTCGAGTTGATACTGCCATATATCTGTAACTGCTTGATGATAAGGAAAAGTTGAGATTCTATGAGATTATTGGTTCGACCTGCGAAAAAAAGCGATCAGGTGATGTATTTAATCGAGAAAAATAATACCGAATTCTCTCTCTTTGATCTTTTCATTTCAAGCATAATCATGTATTCAATCACCATCGTGGCTTTAGGTGAGTAATTCGTTAGAGATTTTTTCATTTTCATAGTGATTTTTCAATAGTTGTAGCATTTATGATGAAAACTCATGCGAATCGTACAACAGTATTCAGTTGTGATTTCAATTCAGGATTAACACTTGAGTGTTCATTTCTTCCGACAGTAATGGGCTTGAATCTTCAATTTTCATCTGGATCTGCTGTTGATTCAACCGAACCACAACGGCCAGCATCAGATGCGACTTCCATTAGTGAGTTTTGATCTATGGCGTCGAATCCTCATGTGTGATTATCTCTTAGTTACTCCAATCAATGGGTCCATATGCAATTTACCGTATCAGATCAACGGTTGGGACATGCACTTTTGTTTGAAACAAGATGATGCAGATGTTTACACATGTCCAACTGATGTGTCAAATGCTAGTAGATGTACAGCAGGTAAATATGGATATGCCACGATCAATCACACGAAAACATTTGACCAAACTTATTCGACAATTGTAAGAAACAATACAGCAGTCGAGCAATGTCTTACTTTCTACTATTATTTCACAAATCATCTGTTTAATCCAAGCATTGAAGTGCTCTGGCAATCTTTAACACCCTATAGTGAAGATCATATTAGTATTATTAAAGTAGCATCCCAACGAGAAAATAAGTGGTATAAAAGCAACACTTCTTTCGTGACGAATTCATCGAATTTTTTCCTCAAATTTCAATTTCATCGCGATAGCGGCAGCAATTCTAATGACTTCACATTTGCAGTTGATGATATATCAATCACGAGTGGCTTGTGTAGTACTGCAGAACCGAGTTTACAAAACTTCACCATCGATGTAGTAAGTTCATCGACACCGTCCTGATCACCTCGATTAACGTGTACATTGTAGACAGATGAATCTACCGACTATATTAGTTCAAGTGAATCGTATTCGACAAATATTAGTTCAAGCGAATCGTATTCGACAAATATTCCAACGGATTCAGATCAGTCGACATTGTTGTCTCAATCATCGTCATCTATTTTGGTAAATACATCTCCTGAGGATATAGGCACTAGTTCAGATTTTGAGCTAATATCCAACTTGTTATCCACACGAGCATCAACTGCAAATCAACAATATTCTACAGAAGTCGTCTCGACATCCAAAGTTTCTTCAATCTTCACAACAATTGTATGTCGAACTTTTTCGTTACACATTGTCATCTTTTCTCTTTTGTTTGTCATACAGAAACGCGAAGAAACATTCAGTTCAACTATCCAACTTCTTACTAATACTTCAACGGCAACTACCAGTATTCGAACAACGACCCAGTCTTCATCCAGTATTTCATCTGCTTTTATGACGAGGTCTAACAGTAAGTCATCTCAGCACAAAAATTTCAAAGAAAAACGCCCGTTTTCTCTTCATAGTCAATACTGCGTTGATCATTGGTCTATGCGTGGGCTTGGTTTTACCCATGACAGTACTCTCGACAATAGGCTTAGTGTACTATTTTAAATTTTATCGATCAATGTCATACCGAGCACGTCGTCGAATACATACAAATAGAACTATAACTTTCAACGATGACTGAAATCAGTTTCGTTTTCTATCCCACTGACATATCCAACAAATAAAAACTTTTCTTGCAGTATATTTCATAGGACATGTCTAGAACGAGATAACCGAATGAGTCATGTTATTTCATTGTGATGACAAAGATAAAATCCGAAGGTATCCTAATTTGATTGTGTCAGGTGCAGTTTCTCCCTTCTGATACTGACCCATATCAACTTACCGTTGCCATAAATAACCGAAACGATACATCTTGACATATCCTCTCCATGATCTATCATACGAAGTATTTCATTCGTATCCTTGCCTATCAACGCATTACATTTCTTTCCACGTCATCTTGATTTTTTGCGCACTTTGATTTATTTGTATTGCGATTTAGTCAAAACACGACCTTGTTCTTTTTTCGATCCATGAAAACATAAACAAAATAGCAAGCGACTCGGGTTTCGTGATATGTATGTACATATATTTCGTTCTTCGTTTGGTTTATATACACAAAAAGACGTTAAATCAGGTCGAGAAAAAAAATAAGGAATGAAGATGACAAAAAAGAGGAGAGAGAGAGAGAGAGAAGCTCTATAGATAAATATTACAAAAAAAAAGCGCCATAGTAAACTTTATGTCTAGAATGAGATCTTTTCTATTTACATATACATGTGGTTTCTTTTCTATACAGATGATAAATCAAATAAACAAAAATATATTTATATATAGGACAAAATAGTGAAAATCCATTCTCCAAGAGAAAAACCATGGCCTTGTCCACTTACTTTGGCGAGATCGAATACATTCTCGGTTTTCTTTTCGAACGTATGGAGAATAGATTTTGATATCAGACAAAAAAAGCAACACGTGGATTTTCAGATTAAACAAAAAATTCCAACAGAGCAAGATTTCGAGAGGAAAAGCATACAAGTCGGGCAGTATGATGTTTCGCTTTTTTTTTCGTGTTTGTTCTTAATGCTTTCATATATAAATTTTTTAAAAAATCAAAGGAAATGAAAAGAAAAAGAATAATACACAAACTTATTGGACAGGAGGAAAAGTGCGACCACAAACAACATCGGCATAGGTTGGTCGATCAGATAAATTCATCAATGGTTTTAATGGTTTATAGGCATGGGATATGAAGGTTAAGTCAGATAATTCCAATCGAACAACTTTATAGGATGGTAATAGACGAACAATCAAGTCTCGACATGATAATAATGCATCACTTTCAACCTAGGACAAGAAAACAAGAATTGAAATAAGGAAAGACAACGGATCCTACTTTGGCTAGTTGTTGTAAATAACTGATCGATTCCAGCCAATCAATATTCATTTCCGATTCTTGTGTCTGCTGTTGTTTCTCAAATTCTAAACTAATCAAAGCCAATGCAAGAATGCGTGGCTTAAACGTGGCCAAACGATGATGTTGTAGACACGAAGCTAGTTTAATCTCTAAATCAATATACTTCTCGCAATTCTCTTCCGGTTGATTATTCGTTTTGAGCAGGAGGAGTGCAAAGTACTAAAGAATGAAAACGATCAATGCATCATTTCGATAGGAAATCGTTCGACTTACGATTTGCAGAAAGTCAACCGTGGTAACGAAATCTGCGTACCAATCGAATTTTTCCAGGATCAAGCGTTCCATACGAAGAAGTTCATTGGGTGAACAGGACGAGTTACAATCGATGACAAATTCCGGGGTAATCGAAATTGTATCATCTTCTTCCTTGCATTTAGCTGCGATGTATAAACAACCAACGGCCAAGCATTCCAAGAATTTCGGACGAACCTGCAAGAATGTAGTGAAAACAAAACTCTGCAAGAAAATCAAATGATCTCGAATTTACTTTGAGTGTCGCTAAGAATCGATCGAGTATATCAATACTCAATGCATAGGTATCAATGCCGAAGTGCATGGATGCAGCCACTTTGCGAAGCCATGATGATGCATGATTACGTTGAGAACTATTGACTTCATCCTATGAAGAAAAATTCATTTCTTAGATATCACCTTTTTTTTGACTTTATCTCTCAAAGAACGAATCGGTCTCATTCGCACTATCAGAACGTATAAACACGTTTCGCTTATCTCGTTTTTAACAATAGTCATGTTTGCTTTGCTAGTAACATCGAGAAAAACAGATTGAGAGTGTTATGGTTATGTTAAGCAAGGTCAATGAAATTTTTATGTTTTGATGTTTTCTTTCCTACTTTTGTCTGTCTGTCTGTCGTCCGAATGAAGAAAAAGTAAATAGAAAAAAAGTACCTACCAACTTTGTTTGATTAAATATACGTTCTTTCCATGTTCGATCTTCTTTCAAACATAAACGTTCCAATGATGCTGTGAGAGTGCTCAAGGTTTGTCCCGATGTTCGGAGACCCAAAACGACGACGACCATTGTTATTTGGAGGAGATTTATACAAAGGAATTCTACCAAAACCACTGATTATTACCTAAAATTGACAAGAAAAATGTTTAGAAGGCTCCGTTTCTCATACACCAACCTGTTGTTGTTCTTGGTCAGCACTATCCTGGCTGTCCAACGGAAAACTATTTCGTTTTGTTATTGTTCGACTGAAGTCGTTATTAAAGTAAATAGCATTTACTGATAGTTTACACACTCATTATACGTTAAATATTGTGAAAAATAGAACGACATAGTCGACATGATAATCAACGATAATAATCAGTAACTATTCAGGATAATTAAAAGAGTCCGCTGCGGGCAGCAGTTGCTCGTCGATACTGGTTAAGTGTGTGTATACGTGTGTTTTGATTGAAAACAAAAATGTGAAGAGAAATTATACCAACATGGCGATATTAAAAAAACAATTGGCCTGTTTATTCTAAAACGACAGAAAAAAAAACATTGCTTTTATAGATATATGTTTTTCACGATCTATTACACACTTTCAAAAAAGAAAACGAATAATGTGTAATCTGTCGACACTTACTTTATAGAGACGTTTTTCTCTCGCTCTTTCTCTCTCTCTCTCTCTCCGTCTCTGCTGTCTCAGTAGATATAACTATTTGTTGAAAAAAAACTTTTTTATCGCTGCTTTTATGGCGGTTTTGACATCGATATTAAAGAAGAAAAACAACTCAATGGGAAAGGAAAGAAAAATGACGATAACGATCACGAGTTGAGAGTGGCCAACAGAGTCAACGAGGTTATGCAGGGAGCCGCCATTTTGTTACGTTCGTCAGTTGGAGGAAAGAAGAAGAAAAAAGAATGAGTAACAGCAGCGACATCTGGAATACTCTAGAAAAGAGACGATCGAACCGTTTACTTCGATGCGCATCGGACATAAACTGATGTGTTCAATCGATAACAGCACGCCCATAAATAAATGCGAGCAAAACAAAAAAGCGGCGAGCTCGTTCCTTTTACATATGGTCGTCTTCCAAACTAGCTCGACGTCATTTGAAACGAATCATCGGTATGGTACTTATATATGTGATGTTCTAGAACGTCCTTCGAAAAGAGGAGAAATACCTCGGCGATGATTTCGTTTTGTTTTCATATTTTAGCTTTGTTCTCAATGAATACATTTCTTCGATTAGATATTCACCTCGTCTATACGCTGTTATTCGATTTAGACGGGTTACTAAATGACATCGATTTTTCGACGGGAGATCAGCGTCATTACGTTCGTTATTCGGACAGCTCAAACATAATCGATCTGACGTCGAACGGAGAATATCTTTTGCCAAAAAAAAGAAAACTTTTTCGTTATCGTTGTTCTCGAGGGATTCGGTGGGTGCACAGCTAGTTCTTTGTACTTAAACGAAAGTTTAACATCGATTTCAAATCTTGCTGATGAAATACAACTTTTTTTCTTTTCTCATGATTCACAATCAGCTGTTCTCTTCTCTTCAATAGGAGAATCATGGAATCATATCGATTGGTTAATGATGAAATAGTTTTTAAAAACCTGAAAAAACTTTCCTTAAATGCAAAGAATATTTTGTATCATTAAAATATCATTTCGGTGGAAAAATATTTCTATTGAAGAATAGTTCATGAAAATCTTCGATGGTAAACTCCGGAATAGACTATTGGATCGAGCAAGTTATTTGTCGTTGTCGGTTGAATTTCTATCGAAAAAAGTCTTCGAAAAATCTAATGATAATACATTTTTTAGATCATTTGTTATCTTTCATCATCATCAACGATGAGCACAGGTACAAAAATTATGAAAACTGGTAGTGAACCACCAACCACACTTGAACTTGAAGTTTCACAAGTAAAACTTTCCTCGCTGGAAATCTTTCGCCAACTTTTTCTCATCTAGCAACTATCTGAACTCGAAGGCAACGCTCAATTTAAAGGTCAATTACGTGAACTTTATATAACTGGTGCTAAAGTGAGAGGAAAATGGAATGTGAACTCATTTGTTTGTTTGCTTTCCTAGAAAGTTGACTTAGGTGACGGACGATCAGCTTTGGTCATCTATATTCCTGTACCAAAAGTCAAGAGTTTCCAACGAGTTCATTCATTACTTGTTTCTGAACTTGAAAAAAAATTCAGCCAAACAGTCATTCTTCTTGGACAAGTAAGGCAGTTGCATAGGCAAGTCAGTTTCAGTAATTTTGCTTTTTAGCGTCGTATCCTACCTAAACCAACACGAAAATCGAAGACACAATCGAAACAAAAACGGCCGAGAAAGTACGTTTGATTTCTCTTGATTTCATCGTATCATTTCGTTGATTTTTCAGTCGTACATTAACTGCTGTTCATGATGCTATCTTACACGATCTTGTTTACCCCGCTGAGATCACCGGCAAACGTATTCGAATAAAATTAGATGGCTCACGTCTCTTCAAAGTTCATCTCGATAAAAACCAACAAACACTTGTCGAAACCAAAGTGAGTTCTCGTTGACAACTCAATGCTCATTTCGATTTCATTTGTCTTAGGTGCCCGCTTTTCAATCAGTTTATAAGAAGCTCACAGGAAAAGATGTTCACTTTGAATTTCCCGAAGTGCTCGTCTAAAGTCGAATAACTAGAAAAGAAGAAATGTTTTGATCCGCAACAACAATTACAGTTTATTTTTATTGTCTAGTATCATCATCATCCTCTATTTATTGAATAACATCAACACAATAAAAATATATGCATATACAGGGAAGAGGATATTCCCATGTCAGGACAAATCGAACAATCTTGTCATGCAGAAACAGTAGCTTGAATATCGTTGTAGATGTACGAAGTATGTTCGTTTATTTTCGACACAAAAGAAATCATGACGATGGCAAAAAAGAGAGCGACAAAGAAAACTTGTATAGATCCTCCGAGTGGAAGGAGAGAGAGAGAGAAAACGATCGATTTATACATAAAGAATCACGCAAAACATTTGATTTAATCGAATTCAATGGGATGAATACCTCCGCTAGCCGCAGATGATGAACCACCAGTACTATCTCCGTCATTGCGACGATTATTATTATTATTATTGTTGTTATTATTTGTTGGTTGTAGATTAAAGTATTCACGATTAGTGGTATTATCACCATCTAAAGTCACACGACATGTCGGACATGTGCCATGCTAAAATGCGAAGAAGATGAACGTCGAACAAGAATCAGAAGATGTGTAACTTACAAGTCGAAGCCAGCGTGATATACAGTCCTCGTGAAAATGATGTGAACAGGGAAGACGTTTTGCCTCATCATTTTCTTTAAAATCATCCATGCATATAGCACACTGTAAGTTATCACCTATTGGTAGAAGTATATGATATTGGAGAATGAGTCGAGAGAGAACTTACGAGCTTGTTCACCAGTTACTTTTACTGTGGGAATCGAATCGATTCGATTTTGAGTTGCTGGCGGAGGCCCGCTGTTTTCACCCATTTGATTCAGAAACTACTCACAAGAATATTTCAATGAAAGAAGAACCGAAATGAGCACGAGGTTTTACTTGAGTAAGAAAAGCGTCAAGATTATTTGGATCAAGAAAAGCGGTTCCAGCAGCGTTGTGTATTGGACTAGGAAAAAAAGAAGAGATCTTAGTTTGAATCAATAGACGATAAGGTCCCATACAAAGGAAACGGTGCACCACCAACACCTACACCGGTGAGTTGCGTTAATAGTGTTTGTAGGAAATTGCTAAGATCACCGTTCCCTGGGATTTGACCTCCATCATTTACGGACGGTCCACCACCAACGATGATAGTCGTGTTTCCAAATGGTGTTGCACCGTGAAATTGAAATGCTCCTCCATGAGGACGTCTTGGATTAGCGCGCGGTTGTCTAGAATTTTCAAGAATTCCGGTGTTATGGGTAGCAGAGACATCGATTTTGCTTACGGTGGTACTTCTCGAGGTGCGACTTCTTCGATGAAATTTTCATGACATCGTGGGCACTCGAAATCCTGAAACAAAAGATTGAATTCGCCAAGAAATGTTTGAAGACGTTCTTACTGCTACTTGTCCAATGTGTGCCTCACATTTATGGCAATAATAGGTAGGCCCTGCAGTGGCCATATCTCAACACTTGTTTTTCTTTGTCACGACACCGAGTCAAAATAAAGATCTTAAAGAATGTGACAAATAGAACGAAAAGATCATTTCTAAAACCAAAACTTCCATAAGTTCATGCTCGATGTGATCACTGAGTAATAAAAAAAAGAAGAAGACATATCTATGTGACTAGTATAAAGAAGAAAAAAACATGCAGAGACTCATCGCTATTGGCAATGGATGGTTGGAGAACAGAGCGTCAATGGTCTATTGATTAGCCAATCGGTTTATTATGTGACACGAGAAGAAACGAATGAACAAAATAGTCAGATACGAACGAACAATACTTCGTAAAAATGGTTCGAAAGTGATGACCGAGAATGGTGAGAAGTCACTTTATCATGTGTGGTGTTAAGTTCAGTAAGTTGAATATAATAAATCAAGTGTTACGACAACGTGTAGTAGAATCGGGATGCAGAGGTCCAGGGCAAGCATATTGTCAACATGCAAGTCAATGAATGAATCAAACAAATAGATTTAGAAAATCTCATTGTCGATGAACTTGTGCGAAAAATGAGATCTAAAGATCGTAGTAAACAATCAATCGTAAACTAGTTATAAAAATTCTCTCTCCTCCAATGAAAAACATGGATGAATAGATTAAATAAAATCAGTTTTATTGATATAAGAATTGACAACTAGATTCGATGATTAAGATTTAAGGCATCGTTCTATTGTTGAGTATGAGTGACACGCTAGCATAAGATGATCAGAGAGAAAGTTTCTTTTTTCTGCATTGGCTCGTTGAGCAAGATTTAACCTTTGCTTGTTTTCTTTTTTGGTGCACATAGTTCTTGTGTATGAACTTTGAGTTGATCGAGTTGTGTCGATGTTAATTTACCTACACTGCCATCGTCGATCATATTTGGTTCGCTGAATTTAATTCCTTTAGTTTTGAGACCATTGATGAAGCAAGTAGCGTCGGGAAGTGTTTTCCATGAACGAGAAACCATACAGAGTTTATTGCAAACAGTGCCACCTTTTTGATCTTGTAAATCGAAACGAATACCGGTGCCAACAGCCAGAGGTATTTCAGATGATAAAACGAAGTCTTTGGGTGTTTTCAGTTGTTTGTATGAGTCAGTAACATGAACTTTCACTTTACATGCTTTAGCAACTTGGCCGACTGATTTTAAGTATGGTACAAACGATTTGTTCGCCATGATTTTTTCACCACTAAATTCTTTTCCACCTTTGAACACCGCTACTTGGCATTTCTCAGTTTTGCTGAGAAAAAACCCATTGGTACCGGCAATCAAACAGATGCCAGCAACAATCAATAAGGTTGCCACACACTTGAACATTGTGTACAGTATTAAAATTGTGTATACTTAATGTCTGGAGAGTACGGTGAAGTAAACGCACTTATATATATGTGTATATGTATAGATCAGTATATATCTGGGGCACTGGGAGAGAGAGAAAGAAACCGAGAGAAAGAGAAATAATATGCGTCGCTGATATTCATCAACTCGAGCTTGTGTAAATATATAGCAGAGATAATGATTAATGCCCATATGTCACAGAGATATAAGACAAATTAGATATTTCTCTGTGGAAAAAGATATAGGAATTCATTATCAGGGAGATGTGTTATTCATCTCCATGAAAAAGAAAAACTATTTTGGGATTTTCACAACAATAAGATTATCTTGCTTTGCTTCGGAAGATTTATTATTCAATAAACGAATTCAAAAACAAGATGATCTTGTTATAAATATGTTTTATCTCCATTCAAGTCAAGCAAAAATGCAAAAAAATGTGAAAATGTCTGAATTAGCATGAATAATTTGTGATAAGACAAGATCCTATAAGCAAGCGTTGAAATACTAGATAGCAATAATAATGATGTTCCATTAGACTTTAATAGGAACTGTAATATGAAGGAAACCGTCGTTTTTCAATTCGGTTTTGAGTTTGTCCAATTCCGCTGTTGGCCAAATTGTCACTTGTTTGTATTCCGGTCCAGCTGAAATGCATATCGAATAGTTTATTAATGAAGATCCGACGATATAGAAACTCACCTTTGTTTTCGAAGTTGATGCGTAAATCGTGACCGTTGAGTTTGATGTCCAGATTGTTGGCTGTTGTTCCAGGTTTGACTTGAAGACGCATGTGCAGAATTTTCTTGCCTGCTTCACCTGCGTCTTCCAAAGTTGGATTCCAAGTTGTATTTTGAAGAAATTGCTCGAGAGTAAACATTTTCTTAAAGTAAAAGAAGAAAATTTGATTAGAAGTGCTGATATGAAAGCAACCGTTGAAAGACAGATTCTTTTTGATAAACGAAGAAACACAAGAATAGATTTGTGCATATTAGAGAGCAGTATTTATACTATTGGGTGGAAACGAATTGGTTTTTCTTTGGTATGTAAATAATTGTAAGTGCGAATCAATTACTTGAAGGAAACATGTTCTTTTTGAGTGACATTTGTCGTCTAGTGCCCACTCGATTTTTCTACTTATAAACCTTCAAGTAAAGGATAGTATCATTTGACAGGGTACCATCGTAGGTGGTATCCTACAGATATAGGATGATTGTATAGAATTGATGAAAACTGCCTCTATTTACTTGTCATATGTATGAATGTGTTGTTTGTTTAATGAAGTATGTAATAGTTATCGTGTAAGTACAATAGTCCTCAAAGTGTCGGTGTACATTTGCTTGTTCTGAGTTAGTCACAAGAGACACGATTTGACTGAATAGAAAACAATAAAAGATGGTATACTTTTGAAGGTTTTCTAGATTATCGTCTATTACTAATTGTAAAATACTTTTAGCACTTGTCATCAACATCTGTTTAGCTTCTTTTGCGGTTGAAAACAAGATATTGTCGTCACCTGTCGGATTCAAGATATACATGAATAAGTGCTCTGAGCTGACCATATATTTTCATACATCTATTCTGAGAAGTTTTTCTGTTGAATATATGAATGGATAGTCCAAATTTTTATCTACGAGTTGATTACGTAATCATCAAGGATTCTCATTGAAGTTGAAGGTTATTCAAAATAGGAAATGGTCTTTAGCCTTCGATTAGTAAAAGATGTGTAAATCCTGTTCATAGTACGACGGTACACGATCAGTGAAGAGCTGTTACATATCGATTCCTGTTCAGAAGTCAATTCTTGTAGTAAAGAGTCGGGTGCATCTATTTGATGGCCACAGTTGTCGCTTAAAAAAAAAAGAGTTTTGAAAGTCGATGATCCGTTTTAACTATTACTGGCCAAAAAAAATGACCAACATCTTCAGTACTCAAACTAAAGTGAAAAGATGCGATTGTTCGTATTTACCAATTACTGTAACTTACGCTACGCAGTAACCTGGTCGGTGACGGCTTTGACTTTAGCATAAATTTTGTAATTTGAATTCATACTCTTCTTCGATAGCAGCTAAGAGAGTTTGTTGTTGAATTTGAGTTTCAGCAACAATTCGATTGATAGCTGCGGCAACTTCTTCGGAGATTTGTTCGGTACGACGGCGAGAATATTCATCAATTTGTTGATGAGTTGTACCTGATAGTAGAATAATTAGATGCGAGTGCATATGCTTGATTGGAAAATGATCCTACATAGCTTCTCCAGCAATTTTGTCATGTTCGACGTGCGGGTGTCTTTTTATGTGCGGCTGAAGCGACTTCACATTCTAAATTTCATATATGAATTCGAATTTTAATACGGCTAAACGTCAATCGACATGTTGATGTTAAAAGAACATAGGGAAGTTGTTTCTCTTGAAAAGATCAGCTGAATATGACGATTTGTATACAATTTTTCATGAAAACAATTAAAAGTCAAAGTTTTTCTCATGTGAAACCGAAGTAGAATGCAGAAACTACGTATATGATGAACAGATAGTCGATGAAGTATCGATACTCTAGTCTTTATTCATTTCTTTTCACAAACTTTTCTTCAAATCACAAAAATACATTGTACAACGTTACCTGAGGTATTGGCGGAGATAACATTGGTAGATGACGAATAATTGCCATCGATTGGAATCTCGCATGGACTTTTAAGCTGTGTAGTTAACTGTGCCACTTCGTTCTCAAATTGATGCAGATGCATTTCATCGAAATCTTCTTCACCATGAATTATTTTTACCTGCTCGACATTGTTAGTAATAAGTTCAATCAACATTTCATCGCAGGATGATTTTTCATGTCACGTGTTTGTTCAATAAGCAATTGTTGACATGAGTCATGATCGACTGAAAGTTTATCGAAGTGTTAATTTAGTTCCTGTCGATGACCTGCGAAAAGCTGAATGCAAAATTCTTGAAGACAACCTCCGCATCTCACAGTCGTTTTAGTTTTGTTACATTTTATGCATATTTTTTACTATTTGATGTAGCCATATTCTAAATCGTGCTGCAACAATTTTATATCATTCGTGAGTGATGACAATACAAAAGATAATGAAATCCTCTTCGTTTTAAGTTTTTTTTCTCACTGATAACTCGTGCGATAAACATCGTATCGTTTCATTATCTCGAATACAGATTATTCACGATGCGATGAAATGTATATGTAACCGCAGAGACTTCTTCCTACTGTAAAATCATTATTTATTACTATTATTTCTAAACATTCACTTTCTCTCTTCGATATTCAGTAAATAAAAACACATTTATCCGATAAAATACCTAAACTGTTAATATCAGAACCATTTTCAAGTATGTTTCATATCATTGTATGCATTCTTCTAAACATCCAGCGAACGAAGACAAACTTGTCGACAATATGTCAGTCGAAGTTATCTTTCTCTAATGTCTTACGTATTTTTCTCTTTACTTTTGACATTCATCGGATGGGTCATGCAACTAATAACATCATTAGTATGTACTTTTCTTCTTCTACTATTCTCAATTACAAATGCGGAATCGATTTCATTCAAACAACAATTTCACTTATTCGTAAGAAAAGTAGCTTCGACATTTCATGAAAACTGGCGACAACATTACATTAGCGAACATCCGCATACTCGAAATCGCTTTAAATTAACTCACAATGCATCGAATTACAATTCAGCTGACTTTATCTATCCGATGATCCTCACCGTTGGCTCGTGTCTCGTCCATCGAAACTTAAAAGTTGCGCGTGCTCGGTACAATTCATCATTGATTTATGTTGATATTTTGAATATGGCATATGATGAATTGCCGGACGATTGGGCGTATGAAAATCGAGCAACCGCACAAGTCGCTTGCAGACAAGTTCTGCGAAGTGTCCGACAGAAGCGTTCATTCGATCATGATCTCGTCGAACAGATTGCGGAGAAGATTCACATCGCTTGGATTAAACGCAATGAATTTCGAACATCGAAAGACATGCTTTCAGCGTATTCGGTGTTGCCCGAAACTGAAAAAGACAAAGATCGGCGCGCATTTTTGATTGCTTGCCGTTTATACAATGAACTTCGTCTGTATGATTATTGGAAAACGTCTCCTATTCATCTGATTGAACCGTCTATTGAATAGGAAGGATTAGGTCTTCTATTATTTCAATTTAGTATAATATGTTTTTATAATAAAATGTTCGCGAATATCGTCATTAGACTTCTTTTTTCATCAGATCAT
This sequence comes from Adineta ricciae, assembly GCA_905250025.1. Classification (NCBI taxonomy): domain Eukaryota; kingdom Metazoa; phylum Rotifera; class Eurotatoria; order Adinetida; family Adinetidae; genus Adineta; species Adineta ricciae. The sequence continues at coordinate 209,901 of CAJNOJ010000057.1, read as the reverse complement.
TTTATATAACATCGACAATGAAAACCTTTCTATAGCAACAAGGTAAACAAGATGTGAAAAATGATTAAAACTCAATACGTGTTCTTCGCTTCTGTTTCTCTCTTATAACACGTGACTTTTTAGTTAGAGTGAATTATTCGAGAAAGACATCAAGGAGTGCGAACCATGTCGTTTTACACGATTCAACGTCTCTCTGATATACAGAATGAATCAGATCGTATGTTATCGCCGTAAGTGTCAGCATCTTACTTTTATTCGATATCCATTCGAAGTAACTGATCAATTCTAGAATTGACGCTTATCTGAAATGTTCTATTCTAACGTTGGACTTTAGTGTGAAGCCATTGGAAAGTTTAATTCCAGATATTACACATAATGCAAGGATAGCGAAAGAAAGAACGAAGCAATATCCAGTAGATGGTTTAACTCAAGATGAATCGGCAGCTATTTATTTATATACGATGGAATGGAAACCAAGTAAACAGTCACTGTATTTCTATTTGAATAATGCTCTTCGTGCTCAGAATCGTCGTCTCTTGACACCATATGCTGCCTACCTTAAATTGATTCTATCCGGTTTACAGAAATTACCGTCGATAGCAGAAAATGTATGGTCTGGTGTCGAGGCTGACCTGAGTTCACGATACCGTGTTGGAAGTACAATTGTATGGTGGGGACTAAAGTAATACTTTCTCGTCGATATTTCTTTTCCTGGCATTCCTATTTACTGTCTTTAGTACGTGTGTAAAGTCTCCTCAAATGCTCGAATCAGCCGAGTTCTTAAGTGGAAATGGTACGAGAACTATATTCACGATTGAATGTAGATCCGGCAAACAAATTCGTCAGCATTCATATTTTCCAGAAGAAGATGAAGTTCTCATTATGCCAGGCACACTATTTGAAGTGCGAGCTGAAACTAATGCTGCACCCGATCTTCACGTTATACATTTAAAACAGGTGGAATCGAAATGTCCTTTCGCTCCACCACATCCTTCCCATATGAGAAAACCCTATCACAATTCAGAACTGGAAAACTTAATTCACCACAAAGCCAGCGTTCAGTTTGCTGAGTTCCGAGACAAAAGTTTGAACAATGAAGACGTCGACATTATTGCTAGTGAATTAGTAAAAAATACGTACTGGCAAGACCTTAGTTTATGTGAAAATAGCATTGGATCGGTTGGTGCAGCAAGCCTTAGCAAAGCACTTTTGACGAATTCAACATTGAAGCAACTTCGACTAGTTAATAATGGACTCGGAGACGAAGGCGTTGAGTACATAGCCTTAGCATTACACGTTAATACAACCTTAGAATGTTTGTATATGCAAGGAAATAAAATATCCAGTACAGGTACGATGAAACTGTCTGTGATGTTAAAAATCAACAAGTCGTTAACGTATATACACCTGAGTGATAATAATATTGGTGACGATGGTATGGCAGCTTTGGTAAAAGGATTACGACTGAATAAAACACTCAAACATCTCGATTTAACTAAAAATAACATTACGAATCGAAGTGCGGAAGTGATTGAAGAGATTTTCTCACAGAATCAAACTCTTCTTTTTCTCAAATTAAGTGAAAATTTGTTTTCAAATGAAATTATATTTACATTATCTCAAACAGCAGAACAAAGCAACACTTGTGTTTATTTCACATAAACATTCTGAAGCTATTTTTCCTTTCGAAGAAAAGTTTCGTTTGAGAATTTCCATGCTCGTTTTCCTTCTGTCCATAACATGGAAGAATTCATCGGAAAAAAGAAATTTGTTTCCTTTGCTTGAAAACGTGTCATCGACAATAAAAATTGACGATGATGATGATTATCGTCATTTGCACCTCTGCCACATGAATGCACAGGAAAAGGAAAAGTACGAAATGAGCACACAAGTTTTTCTTCTTCTCTTCTTTCATAACAACGCCCAGTGTCCATCACACATCTTCATTTGTGTGCCGCAAGCGGATGAGATGAAATAAATGTGTGTCCAAGAGAGAATAGAGGGTACAATTATACATACACACTCACACGAACGTCCATCTTACTAGANTATACGTTCTTTCCATGTTCGATCTTCTTTCAAACATAAACGTTCCAATGATGCTGTGAGAGTGCTCAAGGTTTGTCCCGATGTTCGGAGACCCAAAACGACGACGACCATTGTTATTTGGAGGAGATTTATACAAAGGAATTCTACCAAAACCACTGATTATTACCTAAAATTGACAAGAAAAATGTTTATAAGGCTCCGCTTCTCATCCACCAACCTGTTGTTGTTCTTGGTCAGCACTATCCTGACTGTCCAACGGAAAACTATTTCGTTTTGTTATTGTTCGACTGAAGTCGTTATTAAAGTAAATAGCATTTACTGATAGTTTACACACTCATTATACGTTAAATATTGTGAGAAATGGAACGACATAGTCGACATGATAATCAACGATAATAATCAGTAACTATTCAGGATAATTAAAAGAGTCCGCTGCGGGCAGCAGTTGCTCGTCGATACTGGTTAAGTATGTGTATACGTGTGTTTTGATTGAAAACAAAAATGTGAAGAGAAATTATACCAACATGACGATATTAAAAAACAATTGGCCTGTTTATTCTAAAACGAGAGAAAAAAAACATTGCTTTTATAGATATATGTTTTTCACGATCTATTACACACTTTGAAAAAGAAAACGAATAATGTGTAATCTGTCGACACTTACTTTATAGAGACGTTTTTCTCTCGCTCTTTCTCTCTCTCTCTCTTTTTCCGTTTCTGCTGCCTCAGCAGATATGACTATTTTGTTGAAAAAAAAAACTTTTTTATCGCTGCTTTTATGGCGGTTTTGACATCGGTATTAAAGAAGAAAAACAACTCAATGAGAAAGGAAAGAAAAATGACGATAACGATCACGAGTTGAGAGTGGCCAACAGAGTCAATGAGGTTATGCAGCGAGCCGCCATCTTGTTACGTTTGTCATTTGGAGGAACGAAGAAGAAGAAAAAAAGAATGAGTAACCGCAGCGACATCTAGAATACTCTAGAAAAGAGAAGATCGGATCGTTTACTTCGATACGCATCGGACATAAAACTGATGTGTTCAATCGATAACAGTACACCTATAAATAAATACGAGCAAAACAAAAAGCGGCGAGCTCGTTCTTTTTACATATGGTCGTCTTCCAAACTAGCTCGACGACATTTGAAACGAATCATCGGTATGGTACTTATATATGTGATGTTCTAGAACGTCCTTCGAAAAGAGGAGAAATACCTCGGCGATGATTTCGTTTTGTTTTCATATTTTAGCTTTGTTCTCAATGAATACATTTCTTCGATTAGATATTCACCTCGTCTATACGCTGTTATTCGGTTTAGACGGGTTACTAAATGACATCGATTTTTCGACGGGAGATCAGCGTCATTACGTTCGTTATTTGAACAGCTTAAACATAATCGATCTGACATCGAACGGAGAATATCTTTTTATAAAGAAAAAAACAAAATTTTTCGTTATTGTTGTTCTCGAGGGATTCGGTGGGTGCACAACTAGTTCTTTGTACTTAAACGACAGTTTAACATCGATTTCAAATCTTGCTGATGAAATACAACTTTTTTCTTCTCTCATGATTCACAATCAGCTGTTCTCTGCTCTTCGATAGGAGAACCGTCGAACCATATCGATTGGTTAATGATGAAGTAGTTTTTAAAATCACGACAAAACTTTCCTTAAATGCAAAGAATATTTTCTATCATTAAAATATCATTTCGGTGGAAAAATATTTCTATTGAAGAATAGTTGATGAAAATCTGCGATGGTAAACTCCGGAATAGACTATTGGATCGAACAAGTTATTTGTCGTTGTCGGTTGAATTTCTATCGAAAAAAAGTCTTCGAAAAATCTCATGATAACACATCTTTTAGATCATTTGTTATCTTTCATCATCATCATCATCAACGATGAGCACAGGTACAAAAATTATGAAAACTGGTAGTGAACCACCAACCACACTTGAACTTGAAGTTTCACAAGTAAAACTTTCTTCGTTGGAAATCTTTCGCCAACTGTTTCTCATCTAGCAACTATCTGAACTCGAAGGCAACGCTCAATTTAAAGGTCAATTACGTGAACTTTATATAACTGGTGCTAAAGTAAGAGAGAAATGGAATGTGAACTCATTTGTTTGTTTACTTTCCTAGAAAGTTGACTTAGGTGACGGGCGATCAGCTTTGGTCATCTATATTCCTGTACCAAAAGTCAAGAGTTTCCAACGAGTTCATTCGTTGCTTGTTTCTGAACTTGAAAAAAAATTCAGTCAAACAGTCATTCTTCTTGGACAAGTAAGACAGTTACATAGGCAAGACAGTTTCAATAATTTTGCTTTTTAGCGTCGCATCCTACCTAAACCAACACGAAAATCGAAGACACAATCGAAACAAAAACGACCGAGAAAGTACGTTTGATTTCTCTTGATTTCATTGTGTCATTTCGTTGGCTGTTTTTCAGTCGTACATTAACTGCTGTTCATGATGCTATCTTACACGATCTTGTTTACCCTGCTGAGATCACTGGCAAACGTATTCGAATAAAATTAGATGGCTCACGTCTCTTCAAAGTTCATCTCGATAAAAACCAACAAACACTTGTCGAAACCAAAGTGAGTTCTCGTTGACAAATCAATGCTCATTTCGATTTCATTTGTCTTAGGTGCCCGCTTTTCAATCAGTTTATAAGAAACTCACAGGAAAAGATGTTCACTTTGAATTTCCCGAAGTGCTCGTCTAAAGTCGAATAACTAGAAAAGAAGAAATGTTTTGATCCGCAACAACAATTACAGTTTATTTTTATTGTCTATTATTATCATCATCTTCTATTTATTGCATAACATCAACAATAAAAATATATGCATATACAGGGAAGAGGTTATTCCCATGTCAGGACAAATCGAACATCTTATCATGCAGGAACAGTAGCTTGAATATCGTTGTAGATGTACGAAGTATGTTCGTTTATTTTCGACACAAAAGAAATCATGACGATGACAAAAAGAGAGCGACAAAGAAAACTTGTATAGATCCTCCGAGTGGAAGGAAAGAGAGAAAACGATCGATTTATACATAAAGCATCACGCCAAACATTTGATTTAATCGAATTCAATGGGATGAATACCTCCGCTAGCCGCAGATGATGAACCACCAGTACTATCTCCGTCATTGCGACGATTATTATTATTGTTGTTGTTGTTATTATTATTTGTTGGTTGTAGATTATTAAAGTATTCACGATTAGTGGTATTATCGCCATCTAAAGTTACACGACATGTCGGACATGTACCATGCTAAAATGGGAACAAGATGAACGTCGAACAAGAATGAGAGCATGTGTAACTTACAAGTCGAAGCCAGCGTGATATACAGTCCTCATGAAAATGATGTGAACAGGGAAGACGTTTTGCCTCATCATTTTCTTTAAAGTCATCCATGCATATAGCACACTGTAAATTATCACCTATTGTTAGAGGTGTATGAAATAGGAGAATGAGTCGAGAGAGAACTTACGAGCTTGTTCACCAGTTACTTTTACTGTGGGAATCGAATTGATTCGATTTTCAGTTGCTGGCGCAGGTCCGCTATTTTCACCCATTTGATTCAGAAACTACTCGCAAGAATATTTCAATGAAAGAAGAACCGAAATGAGCACGAGGTTTTACTTGAGTAAGAAAAGCATCAAGATTATTTGGATCAAGAAAAGCTGTTCCAGCAGCGTTGTGTATGGGACTAGAGAAAAGAAAAAGAAGAGATCTTAGTTTCAATCAATGGACGATAAGGTCTCATACAAAGGAAACGGTGCACCACCAACACCCCCACCGGTGAGTTGCATTAATAGTGTTTGTAGGAAATTACTAAGATCACCATTTCCTGGCATTTGTCCTCCATCGTTTACTGACGGTCCACCACCAACAATGATAGTCGTGTTTCCAAATGGTGTTGCACCGTGAAATTGAAATGCTCCTCCATAAGGACGTCTTGCAGTAGCGCGCGGTTGTCTAGAATTTTCAAGAATTTCGGTGTTATAGGTAGCAAAGACATCGATCTTGCTTACGGTGGTACTTCTCGAGGTGCGACTTCTTCGATGAAATTTTCATGACATCGCGGACATTCGAAATCCTGAAACGAAAGATTGAATTCACTGGGAAATGTTTGAAGATGTTCTTACTGCTACTTGTCCAATGTGTGCTTCACATTTATGGCAATAATAGGTAGGCCCTGCAGCGGCCATGTCTCAACACTTGTTTATCTTTGTCACGACACCGAGTCAAAATAAAGATCTTAAAGAATGTGACAAATAGAACGAAAAGATCTTTTCTAAAACCGCGATAAGCTCATGCTCGATGTGATCGTTGAGTAATAAAAAAAAAAGAAGACAGATCTATGTGACTAGTATAAAGAAGGAAAAAAACAAGCAGAGACTCATTGCTATTGGCAATGGTAGGAGAACAGAGCGTCAATGGTCTATTGATTAGCCAATCGGTTTATTATATGACACGAGAAACGAATGAACAAAATAGTCAGATTCGAGCGATGCTTCGTGAAAATGGTTCGAAAGTGATGACCGAGAACAGTGAGAAGTCACTTTGTCATATGTGATGTTAAGTTTAGTAAGTTGAATATTATAAACGAAGTGTTACGACAACGTGTAGTAGAATCAGGATGCAGAGATGAAGGGCAAACATGTTGTCAACGTGCAAGACAATGAATCAAATAAACAAACAGGTTTCGAAAATCTCACTGTCGATGAACTTGTGTAAAAAATTAGGTCTAAAGGTCGCAGTAAACAATCAATCATGAACCAATTGTAAAAACTCTTTGTCTCTTGTATCTGATGATATTCAAAGAAAAATGTTGCTCCAATGTCAATGATATTCCTCCATTGAAAAATACGGATGAATGGATTAAATAAAATCAGATTTATTGATATGAGAATTGACAACTAGATTCGATGATTAAGACTTAAAGCATCGCTCTATGATTGAGTATGAATGATATGCTAGCATAAAATGATCAGAGAGAAAGTGTCTTTGTTTTTCTGCATTGATTCATTGATCAAGATTTAACCTTTGCTTGTTTTCTTTTTTGGTGCACATAGTTCTTGTGTATGAACTTTGAGTTGATCGAGTTGTGTCGATGTTAATTTACCTACACTGCCATCATCGATAAGATTTGGTTCAGTGAATTTAATTCCTTTAGTTTTGAGACCGTTGATGAAGCAAGTCGCGTCGGGAAGTGTCTTCCATGAACGGGAAACCATACAGAGTTTATTGCAAACAGTGCCACCTTTTTGATCTTGTAAATCGAAATGAATACCAGTGCCAAGAGCCATGGGCATTTCAGATGATAAAACGAAGTCTTTGGGTGTTTTCAATTGTTTATATGAGTCAATAACATGAACTTTCACTTTGCATGCTTTAGCAACTTGACCGACTGATTTTAAGTATGGTACAAACGATTTATTCGCCATGATTTTTTCACCACCAAATTCTTTTCCACCTTTGAACACCGCTACTTGGCATTTATCAGTTTTGCTGAGAAAAAAACCATTGGTACCGGCAATCAAACAGACGCCAGCAACAATTAATAAGGTTGCCACACACTTGAACATTGTGTACAGTATTAAAATTGTGTATACTTAATGTTTTGAGAGTACGGTGGAGCAAACGTACTTATATATATATAGATCAGTATATCTCTGGGGCACTGGGAAAGAGAGAGAGAGAGAAAGAGAAATAATATGCGTCGCTGATATTCATCAACTCAAGCTTGTGTAAATATATAGCAGAGATAATGATTAATGCCCATATGTCACAGAGATATAAGACAAATTAGATATTTCTCTGTGGAGAAAGATATATGAATTCATTATCAGTGAGATGTGTTATTCATCTCTATGAGAGAAAAAAAAACTATTTTGGGATTTGCAGAACAATAAGATAATCTGGCTTTGCTTCGAAAGATTTATTATTCAATAAACGAATTCAAAAACAAGATGATCTTGATATAAGTATGTTTTATTTCCATTCGAGTCAAGCAAAAATGCAAAAAAAAGATGTGAAAATGTCTGGATTAGCATGAATAATTCGTGATAAGACAAGATCCTACAAGCAAGCGTTGAAATACTAGATAATAATAATAATGATGTTCCATTAGACTTTAATAGGAACTGTAATATGAAGGAAACCGTCGTTTTTCAATTCGGTTTTGAGTTTGTCCAATTCCGCTGTTGGCCAAATTGTCACTTGTTTGTATTCCGGTCCAGCTGAAATGCACATCGAATAGTTTATTTACGAAGATCAAACGACATAGAAACTTACCTTTGTTTTCAAAGTTGATACGTAAATCGTGACCGTTGAGTTTGATGTCCAAATTGTTGGCTGTCGTTCCAGGTTTGACTTGAAGACGCATATGCAGGATTTTCTTGCCTGCTTCACCTGCGTCTTCCAAAGTTGGATTCCAAGTTGTATTTTGAAGAAATTGCTCGAGAGTAAACATTTTCTGAAAGCAAACGAAGAAAATTTAATTATAAGTGCTGATATGAAAGCAACTGTTGAAAGACAGATTCTTTTTGATAAACGAAGAAACACAAGAATAGATTTGTGCATATTAGAGAGCAGTATTTATACTATTGGGCAGAAACGAATTGGGTTTTTCTTTGGTATGTAAATAATTGTAAGTGCGAATCAATTACTTGAAAGAAACATGTTCTTTCTGAGTGACATTTGTCGTCTAGTGCCCACTCAATTTTGCTACTTATAAACCTTCAAGTAAAGGACAGTATCATTTGACAGGGTACCATCGTAGGTGGTATCTTACAGATATAGAATGATTGTATCGAATTGATGAAAACTGGCTCTATTTACTTGTCATATATATGAATATGTTTTTTGTTTAATGAACTATGTAATAGTTATCGCGTAAGTACAATAGTTCTCCAAGTGTCGTTGTACATTTGCTTGTTATGAACTAGTCACAAGAGACACGATTTGACTGAATAGAAAGCAATAAAAGATGGTATGTTTTTGAAGGCTTTCTAGATTATCATCTATTACTAATTGTAAAATACTTTTGGTATTTGTCATCAACATCTGTTTAGCTTCTTTTGCGGTTGAAAACAAGACATTGTCGTCACCTGTCAGATTCAAAGATATACATGAATAAGTGCTTTGAACTGACCAGATATTTTTATACATGGATAAACGCGCATTTCTCTTTCCTGAGAAGTTTTTCGGTTGATTATATGAATGGTTAGTCCAAATTGTTATCTACGAGTTGATTACGTAATCATCAAGGATTCTCATTGAAGTTGAAGGTTATTCAAAATAGAAAACAGTCTTTAGCCGTCGATTAGTAAAAGATATGTGAATGATAATACATAATAGAGGGGAAAAGCCTATTCATAGTACGGTACACGATCAACGAAGAGCTGTTACATATCGATTGCTGTTCAGAAGTTAATTCTTGTAGTAAAGAGTCGGACGCATCTATTTGTTGGTCGCAATTGTCGCTTAAGACAAAAAAGTTTTTAAAGTCGATGATCCGTTTTGAGTATTACTGGCCAAAAAGACGACTAACATCTTCAGTATTCAAACTAAAGTAAAAAGATGCGATTGTTCGTATTTATCAATTACCATAACTTACGCAGCAACGTGCTCAGTGATGGCTTTGACTTTAGCATTAGCTTGAGCTTGTGCTTCACGTAAAACACCTATTTTCAATCGATTAGCTTCTTCATTCAATTCATCGATGCGTTTGCGAGCCTCGTCAAGGATCATCTCTTGACGTAAGTTCAAGTCTCTTTCGAGCGTTGCTAAGCTTTGAGCTTTCACAACATCGAGTTCTTCGACGACAGCTGAACGAGCGTTGGCATCGACTAAGAGAGTTTGTTGTTGAACTTGAGTTTAAGCAACAATTCGATTGATAACTGCGGCAACTTCTTCGGAGATTTGTTCGGTACGACGGCGAGAATACTCATCAATTTGTTGATGAGTTGTACCTGGTAGTAGAATAATTAGATGTGAGTGAATATGTTTGAATAGAAGATGATCCTACCTAGCTTCTTTAGCAATTTCGCCATGTTCGACATTCGAGTGTCTTTTTTATGTGTGGCTGGAACGGCGTCACGTTCTAAATTTCATATATGAATTCGAATTTTAATACGACTAAACATCAACCGACATGTTGATGTTAAAAGAACATAGGGAAGTTGTTTCTCTTGAAAAGATCAGCTGAACATGACGATCTGTATACAATTTTTCATGCAAACAATTAAAAGTCAAAGTTTTTCTAATGTGAAACTACTTATATGATGAACAGATAGCCGATGAAGTATCGATACTCTAGTCTTTATTCATTTCTTTTCACAAGCTTTTCTTTAAATCACTAAAATACATTGCACAACGTTACCTTAGACATTAGTGAAGATATCAATGTTAGATGATGAATAATTGCCATCGATTGAAATTTGGTATGGACTTTTAAGCTGTGCAGTTAACTGTGCCACTTCGTTCTCAAATTGATGCAGATTCGTTTCATCGAAATCGTCGTCATTTGCTTCGTCAGGTTGTCAAGTGTCATTTTTATCTGCTTGATATTGTTAGTAATACGTTCAATCAATAATGATCTCATATTCTCTGCTTTACTACGAATCTTTTCAATCGACTCACATTCCCATTTATCAATTTGTTTCATCGATGGATGATTTTTCATGTCAGTTGTTTGTTCAATTGTAAGTTTATCGAAGTGTTGATTAAGTTCCTGTCGATGATTTGTGAAATGTCGAATGCAAAATTCTTGAAGACAACCTCCGCATCTTGCAGTAGCTTTAGTTTTGTTACATTTTATGCATAGTTTTTTACTAGGTAATGTAGCCATATTCTAAATCTTGCTGCAGCAATGTTGTATTACTCGTGAGTGATGACAATACAAAAGATAATGATATCCTCTTCGTTTTAAATATTATTCTGTGAGTTAATATTAAGAGAAAGTTTAGAAACGACAATGCTTTTTTTTCTCACTGATAACTCGTGCGATAAATATCGTATCGTTTCACTATTTCGAATACAGATTATTCACGACGCGATGAAATGTATATGTACCACAGACTCCTTCCTGTTGTGAAATCATTATTTATAACTATTATTTTTAAACATTCACTTTCTCTTTTCGATATTCAGTAAATAAAAATACATTTATCCGATAAAGTACCTAAACTGATAATATCAGAACCATTTTCAAGTATGTTTTATATCATTGTATGCATTCTTCTAAACATTCAGCGAACGAAGACAAACTTGTCGACAATATGTCAGTCAAAGTTATCTTTCTCTAATGTCTTACGTATTTTTCTCTTTACTTTTGACATTCATCGGATGGGTCATGCAACTAATAACATCATTAGTATGTACTTTCCTTCTTCTACTATTCTCAATTACAAATGCGAACTCGATTTCATTCAAACAACAATTTCACTTATTCGTAAGAAAAGTAGCTTCGACATTTCATGAAAACTGGCGACAACATTACATTAGCGAACATCCGCATACTCGAAATCGCTTTAAATTAACTCGCAATGCATCAAATTACAATCCAGCTGACTTTATCTATCCGATGATCCTCACCGTTGGCTCGTGCCTCGTCCATCGAAACTTAAAAGTTGCGCGTGCTCGGCACAATCCATCATTGGTTTATGTTGATATTTTGAATATGGCATATGATGAATTGCCGGACGATTGGGCGTATGAAAATCGAGCAACCGCACAAGTTGCTTGCAGACAAGTTCTGCGAAGCGTCCGACGGAAGCGGTCATTCGATCATGATCTCGTCGAACAGGTTGCGGAGAAGATTCACATCGCTTGGATTAAACGCAATGAATTTCGAACATCGAAGAACATGCTTTCAGCGTATTCGGTCTTACCCGAAACTGAAAAAGACAAAGATCGACGTGCATTTTTGATTGCTTGCCGTTTATACAATGAACTTCGTCTGTATGATTACTGGAAAACGTCTCCTATTCATCTGATTGAACCATCTATTGAATAGGAAGGATTAGGTCTTTTTTTTTATTTCAATTTAGTCTAATATGTTTTTCTAATAACACGTTCGCGAGTATCGCCATTAGACTTCTTTTTTCATCGGATCGTTTTATATAACATCGACAACGAAAACCTTTCTATAGCAACAAGGTAAACAAGATGTGAAAAATGATTTAAACTCAATACGTGTTCTTCGCTTCTGTTTCTCTCTTATAACACGTGACTTTATTAGTTAGAGTGAATTATTCGAGAAAGACATCAAAGAGTGTGAAACATGTCGGTTTACACGATTCAACGTCTCTCGGATATACAGAATGAATCAGATCGTATGTTATCGCCGTAAGTATCAATATCTTACTTTTCATTAGATATCCATTCGAAGTAACTGATCAATTCTAGAATTAACGCTTATCTGAAATGTTCCATTCTAACGTTGGACGTTAGTGTGAAGCCATTGGAAGGTTTAATTCCAGATATTACACATAATGCAAGGATAGCGAAAGAAAGAACGAAGGAATATCCAGCGGATGGTTTAACTCAAGATGAATCTGCAGCTATTTATTTATGTACGATGGAATGGAAACCAAGTGAACAGTCACTGTATTTCCATTTGAATAGTGCTCTTCGTGCTCAAAATCGTCGTCTCTTGACACCATATACTGCTTACCTTAAGTTGGTTCTATCCGGTTTACAGAAATTACCGTCGATAACAGAAAATGTATGGTCTGGTGTCAAGGTTGACCTGAGTTCACGATACCGTGTTGGAAGTACAATTACATGGTGGGGACTAAAGTAATACTTTCTCGTCGATATTTCTTTTCCTGGTATCCCTATTTATCGTCTTTAGTTCGTGTGTAAAGTCTCCTCGAATGCTCGAATCGGCCGAGTTCTTAAGTGGAAATGGTACGAGAACTATATTCACGATTGAATGTAGATCAGGCAAACAAATTCGTCAGCATTCATATTTTCCAGAAGTAGATGAAGTTGTCATTATACCAGGCACATTATTTGAGGTGCGAGCTGAAACTAATGCTGCACCTGATCTACACATTATACATTTAAAACAGGTGGAACCGAAGTATCCTTTCCTCCCACCACATCCTTCTCATATGAAAAAACCGTATCACAATTCAGAACTGGAAAACTTAATTCATAACAAAGCCAGCGTTCAGTTTGCTGAGTTCCGTGAAAAGAGTTTGAGCAATGAAGATGTCGATATTATTGCTAGTGAATTAGCAACAAATACGTACTGGCAAGATCTTAGTTTATGTGAAAATAGTATTGGATCGGTTGGTGCAGCAAGCCTTAGCAAAGCACTGTTGACGAATTCAACGTTGAAGCAACTTCGACTAGTTAATAATCAACTCGGAGACGAAGGTGTTGAGTATATAGCCTTAGCATTACACGTTAATACAACCTTAGAATGTTTGTATATACAAAGAAATCAAATATCCAGTACAGGTGCGATGAAACTGTCTGTGATGTTAAAAATCAACAAATCGTTAACGTATATACACCTGAGTGATAATAATATTGGTGATGATGGTGTGGCAGCTTTGGCGAAAGGATTACGACTGAATAAAACGCTCAAACATCTTGATTTGACTAAAAATAATATTACGAATCAAAGTGCAGAAGTGATTGAAGAGATTTTCTCACAAAATCAAACTCTTCTTTTTCTCAAATTAAGTGAAAATTTGTTTTCAAATGAAATCATATTTACATTATCTCAAACAGCAGAACAGAGTAACACTTGTGTTTATTTCACATAAACTTTCTGAAATTATCTTTCCTTTTGAAGAAAAGTTTCGTTTGAGAATATCCATGTTCTTTTGCCTGCTGTCCATAACATCGAAGAGTTCATCGGAAAAAAGAAATTTGTCTCCTCTACTTGAAAACGTGTCATCGACAATAAAAATTGATGATGATTATCGTCATTTGCACCTCTGCCACATGAATGCACAGGAAAAGGAAAAGTACGAAATGAGCACACAAGTTTTTCTTCTTCTCTTCTTTCATAACAACGCCCAATGTCCATCACACATCTTCATTTGTGTGCCGCAAGCGGATGAGATGAAATAAATGTGTGTCCAAGAGAGAATAGAGGGTACAATTATACATACACACTCACACGAACGTCCATCTTACTAGACATACAATCCTTAGCAGAAGAAAAGCAAGACTTTTTCCTCTGTTCCTTCTCTCTCTCTCGTTCGCTCACACTCTCCTCTTTCTCTTTCTCTCTCTCTCTCTTCTCGTTTCGCATTCATTCAATCATCAGTCATGCCGTCGTGGTGTGTCTCTAACTCTCTCATCCAATCTTTGATTATTTTTATCTTCTTTTTCAACAAAATTTACTCAACAGATGATTATCAACATAATCATCAAGTCTTAAAAGCCGATGTTGGCCAAGACATTACCATGTCATGCATATTTGATGAAGGCAAACTCGAACAGGTAATTGAGACATCAAACAAGAAAGAAAGAAGGAAAGAAGGTGGAGCATTGTGACACTTGAAACGTAAATCTCTTTTGTGATCTATTGCTTTCGCGAGAACGATCCATATATCTCATCTATTCGAATGATACATGTCTATATCGTCTTCTTGGATTGTTCTTTTCGATTTGAAGGTTTTCTCTTCATCGATCACTCGTTCATGTGTTGATACATCATACCGTCGAGGGCCTATTTTAATCAGAACACGCACACGTTGATGATAATAATAGGTGTAAGAAAGTTTTCTTTTGCTTTTTAATCAATTCCACTCTTCGAAATCCCCGATGAGCAGATTTGCGTAACACGCATTGAATTGTCCAATAGATTGATCATTTCATAGGTCAATGACAATTAGACTCAGCTCGGACATATATTTTCTTTCTCAAGAGCTCTTCATCATTATTCATATTAAAGAAAAAGAAAAAGCAAATTAATGAAGAAAAATTTTCTTCGCCTAACAATTGAACATATGTTGATCATACTTGAGAATTGACAACTGTCTATATCAATAAACTTACCAGAAAACTAACACACAATCTTTTTCTTTTCTTCAGGTATCCTTCATGCGTCAGATGACAGGCGATATATTATCAGTTGGCTCGGAGTTGTTCATTCATCAATCTGACATTGAATTGAAACAATTCTCGACCAATCGCTTGGACTTAAAATTGAAATCTGTGAATTTGAACGACTCTGGCCTTTACACATGTATGTTCAACGATGAGAAATTGTTCTCATTCTTGATTGAAATACTGGGTAAGTCTTCATTCTCGCTCACTAATAAAATTAGTCGCGACTGATAGCTTTTGTCTTTTTCCAATAGAAGTGTTGATTGTCTGAATAAAAAAACAATAAATATAGGAAGCGACTATTGATTCATCATTCTTTATCTTTCCTTCTTCTTCTTTTTTTTTGAGACGATTCCATAGTGTGTATCTACTGGTGTTAATTGCATTCTCTTTCTCTATCATAATCTTGACAGGCATCTCAATAAATTAGCGTTAATGATCCATATGTATGGACAAAGGATTTGCTGACCTTTTGGAGATCGATACGTCCAACTAGGAGTTAGTTATGTGATATCTAAAGTATTTTTGTTTGGATTATGAAAGGTGAACATGATGGAGTTGATTAGCCCGTTTATGCAATACTTTTACTTTTAGTCGCACCTCATTTCGTGTCGTATTATCCACTGGAAGGAAGTATTTCATCGCCGGAAAATTCGACATTGAATTTTTCGTGCCACGCATTCGCAATTCCACCTGTAAACATCAGTTGGATATTCAAGAATAAGTTCAAACAATCGAAAAGTAAGAATGAACACTTCTCTTGTTATCAAAACGATCTAAACTCTACTATTGAAGATGTTCATAACAGCGACGATTTGTATTTAACATCGATTCAATCCTCCGATAGTGGTTTATACGAATGCATCGTTTCGAATATGTACCACGCATCGATCAGTCGTGCTTTCTATGTTACTGTTCAGTGTACGTATAAAACACTCTTCTCACACATATACTATTCAATTAAGGCTAAGAGTAATGTCGCCTTATTGATTGACGTTTAATTATGATAATCAAGCTCGTTTCGAAGTCTTACATAATCCTATTTAGATGCCCCTCATGTATTAATATTGAATGAGAAAATAAGAATTTTACCGCATGAAACAGTGATAGTTCAATGTCGAGTATGTTCGATTCCTCAAGTACACGATGTCTATTGGCGAAGAGACAATCAAACGATTGTCGATATTAATATCAATGTCAAAAGTCGAACTATTGATGATCAATGTTCCGAATCGCTGATGACTATTATGGTATGTGATTGGACCGATTAGAAATGCAAATTCATGGTTTTATTTTGTTAAGGATATAAATGAACATCAATTTGGACAGTACGAATGCCATGCTGAAAATCTCTTAGGATCGAAATCTGCTCATGTTGACATTCAACAGAGTAGGAGTAAAGTTTCTTTGTTTTTCTCTTTGTTTATTTCATTTGTAGTGCCACGAGTTCGACGAGTGAAACAGAAATTTTCTTCGGATGAGATCAATCGAAATGGTCGTACAGCATTATTAATGAACAAATCAGCAAAAAGGCAGAAAAACCAAGCGAGTACAACCGGTAACTATGTCAATCTTCTTTTCCTCATTTTCATTCTCGGATTGAATATAGAATTCAACGGCATTCTCCTATCGCATTCAGAAAAACAGCGATCTACTTGGACATGGTGGTGGTTATTGAGTTTATTTGTCTATTGGATTCAATCAATATAAATTCTCTCGCAGTGTCATAATTTCGATCCGGTGAACGAACTCATTCTGTTCATTTTTTCTGTGCAAATGATTGATTTGGTGTTTCTCTCTCTCTCTCTTTTTTCTACGATAAACTATTCAAGTAACAACAAATATGTGCGCACTCAGGTATTGCTTAGTTCGAATAAAACGTCTTTTCTTTTTCTAATTGTGTCATTGCAAATCCCTTCATGCCAGAGAACATATATCATAAATTCATTTTCTGCTTCACATGTCTTGAACATTAACCTTGCTAATCGACACGTTGGATGATTTCAGACAAAAAAGTGAGAGACAATACTTGAGCATTTCCATTCAACACAGGTATTCATTGATCTTACGTCATTCTCTTGCGTCCATTGTACGACGACGATGACTAATTAGAAAAGATCTTTATTTTCTGCGATCTTATTCATCAGAATCATCTGTCTGGTTAATCGAAATGAAAAAGAAAATGAATTTTCTCCCTTACATGACATAATCAATTATTTAAATGTGAATATACGCGAAGTTATTACATAATCCTTGATAATTCAACATACTCCATGATAAATTACAAGCAATTATAATTAGAAATTCAATCGAAATTTTCAAAGTTCTCTAAACAAATGTTGAGTGCTTTTTAATTACTAATAATATTGATTTTGGCTGTCACAAGGACGCACGTAAGAGATCGATCGCTTTTAGTCTATGAGCTCAATGTTCAAACCCTGTCAGTTCGAATAGAAGCGAAAAAAAAAGAACAATTAATAACTTTTCATTCTATACCACTCGGAAGTCAGATTAAGACTAAAGTCGAAGGCCAATTATCTTCGAACAAACAAAACGAAGTCATTTTTTTCTTTCACTATTGACAAGAACGTGATTATGGTCAAATAAAAAGATCGCATGCGCCGACAGATCACTAGAGAATGACAATTGACCAAGACACGTGCTTAGAGAGCGAGAGAGGAAGTATTTACCTTATAGCGGAGACGCTGTCGCCGATTTTTCTCTCGCAGACGACATTCGACAGATGTCGTGAAATCGAAAGACAATTGGTGAGTGTTTTCTCATATGAAACTGGACCGGTCGGTAAGTCATTATTCATTGATTAATCGTTGACGAAGTATGGTGAATGTTGTGAAAGGCTCGTTGATCAAATGTGATCCAGCGGTGATTCAATATTTAGTTTACTTAGACGATTCATTAGCATTCGGAGAGAAGTTTATTCTACATAAATTAGATGAGCAACATTTATTTGTTCAAATATCGGCTGTTGCAAACATAAAGGAAAAGTTACAAGAACAAATCGATCGCATTTCTTACGATTCTACTCAAGCGAAATAACTTACGATGTCACACGAAGAATTTCTCACCGACATCTATTCTTGCTTATCTACTATTATAGCCAAGAAGTCTTCAAAAGAAACTTTTTCGAAATCCTCTCCTGCATTACTCATTTCTATTCGACGTTTTGACAATTCTTTAATTAACGTTCAAATTTCTCAAGATGCTCGTGTTTTTCAATTGAAGAAAGCAATTACGGAACGTTTTGTCGAAAAGAAGATCAATTGGAAAACGATTTGGAAGAAATATGCCCTGTCAACATCGGATCGACGGCAATTATTGAACAACAATCGACGCGTGCAAGATTACGGAGTCTCGACTAACTGTGAACTCTTTTTTGTTCGTCGACATTGTTCAAAATAAGTTTTTTTTTGTTGTTGTTTATTCGATGAACGTTCCATTTAAACTAAAAGATGTCACTAAACGTCATTGTGAGTCTTAACAAATGAAAGCTATTGGTGATCCGGTATCGACACATATTCGCATGACTGACATAACATAAAGGAGAGAGAGAAAAAGCAGTTTAGCTCAGTTCTTAACGAATAAACAATGGTTGACCAGCCCCCACTTCATCGTTCCGAAGAAATCGAAGATTTAGCTCATTTAACTACGGAAGATATTAACAAGCCATTAGTAACAAATGAGAGTAAATCACAACGAGCATTACTTCTCGTTGATATTCAAAATGATTATTTTCCTAATGGGAAATGGACTTTGCATGGTATGGAAGCCGCGGCGGATAATGCAGCTCGATTATTAGCAGCCGCGCGTACAGCAGGTGATTTAGTCGTTCATATTCGTCATGAATTTCCAACAGCTGATGCTCCGTTCTTTACACCCGGTTCGAAAGGAGCGGAAATCCATGAAAAGGTACAAAATCGAGAAGACGAAGATGTCGTGTTGAAGAACCAAGTCAATTCCTTCCGGGATACAAAACTTAAAGAAATTCTCGATCGTAATGGCATTCGTGACTTAGTTATATGTGGTGCGATGAGTCACATGTGTGTCGATGCAGTAACTCGTGCTGCGAATGATTTTGGTTATAAATGCGTGCTTATTCATGATGCTTGTGCTTCCCGAGATTTAGAATTCAACGGTGTTCAAGTTCCTGCAGAGTATGCACATGCTGCGTTTATGGCTGCACTCGGATTCGCTTATGCAAAATTGGTTTCGACAGAAGAATTTCTTCGAGAAAACAAACATGCTTGAACAATATTCTAATCCGTACAAATAATTTTGCGAGCTTTTTTTTTCTAATTTAAGACTTCTTCCTTTGCATTTTATGGTAGAATAAAAACAAGAGAAAACAATGTTTTGTGTGTTATAAAATCTTTCTAAACATAGCCGTTTGTATTTTGATAGTCAACTATGCAAATGCGTTGTCGAATGACAGTGTCACGTTTTTTGATATTCTATCTAAAGTCTAAACAGACTAGTAACTATGAGACATTCTTCGAATATCACATGAAATGTAAACCGAACATGTTCAGTACTTTTTTGGCTTCAAAGTATAACCAGGTAGACGAGCACGTTTTGAGGATGATCTCAAAATACGATGTTTCATAATGATGCAGGGATATTGAAGTGTTTTGATAATAAAATATTTTATTATTAGAAACAATATAAATTGATAAGGATTACATTCTCATAAACTCAGATCAATAGAGTAGCAATAAAATAGTTCGATCATCTTTATAAATCTTTGAAAAATAAGTCTGTTTCTTATATTTTTGTTATACTGTTGGCGATGTGGCGAACGCTCGTTCTTATTGGATGTGTTTTCGAATGTGCTGCGCTGATTGCAGCGATGAGTGTAGATAATGATCAAGTTCCCAAGGCTCGATATGCTTCCGCGATCGAAATCAGTGATGTTTTAAATCATCTCGATGCTTTACAGAGTATTGCAACAGATACGAATGGAAATCGAGCTGTAAACACCACGGGTTTCAATCGTACTTTGGATTACATCACTGGTTACCTTGCAGAGAACACAAATTTCATCGTGACAAAGCAATTCTTTTCGCGAGGCAATTTTAAACTTCTTCGCAATCCAACACTAGTCTCAGTCACGAATGGAGTTGTCAAAACACATACTTATTCAACAAATCTGGCCGTTGCAGACTTCTATCATGTACAATACTCGACATCGGTTTCTCTGTCGAACAACATTCCACTTGTTGCGATTCCAAATCTAGCCTGTTCAGAAGCTGATTGGAATGCAGCACAGCCATCCGTCGCCAATCGGGTAGCTATTGTTAAACGAGGCGATTGTACGTTTGAGGAGAAAGCTCGTCTTGCTACTCAATTCAAAGTCGCAGCACTGTTGATCTACAACGATGGACGAGCTTCTGGTGGTACTCAACCTATCTCGATCAATCTCGGTGCAAGTAATCGTGTACCAGCACTCTTCTTATCGTACAATCTTGGTGAAACACTCGTCGCTGCAGTCAATGATCCATCACGAACTGTCAACGTGGGTTTAACAATCGCTACTGCTCCGCTAGATTCAGTTGGAAATATCTGTGCTGACACACGCACCGGTGACCCAACACAAACCATTTTAATCGGTAGTCACAGCGATAGTGTCACTGCAGGACCAGGTATCAATGACAATGGTAAGACATCGAATCGCGGTTACCTTCATTTCAATGAACTCTTGTTTTTCTGTCTTTATCAGGCAGTGGTAGTGCTGGCAATCTTGCTCTGGCTGCTGCTCTGTCTCGTCTGATGCAAACAGAAGGTTACACTTCATACGCATATCGTGTGCGTTTTTGTTGGTGGGGTGCAGAAGAATTAGGACTTCTCGGTTCTAGTTTTCACGTATCGGAAGCAAAAAAATCTACTGTTGTCGGTGAACGCATTACGGATTATCTCGTCAACATCAATTTAGATATGATCGGGTCACCAAACTTTATTTTCGGTATTTACGATGGCAAAACAGCTCCGACATCCACCCCAGCAGCTGCTAAACCTGGAAGTAACAAAATGAGTACATTATTTCAAGATTGGTTCACCAAGAATAGTTTACCGTGGGACAATACAAAGTTCGATGGTCGTAGTGATTACGGTCCATTTTTAGCTGCTGGTGTCGCCGCAGGTGGTCTTTTCTCGGGCGCAGATGGAGCGAAGACAGTTGAACAACGTAATCGATACGAGTCTATGCTTGGTCCAGGCCTCGGTGGAACTTCGGGTATTCGACTTGACGTATGTTACCACAAAGCTTGTGATAAAACGACGAATATCAATAAATTTGCTCTGGAGAAAATGGTTCAAGCAAGTGCTTATGCTATTGAAAATCTCGGTCAACAATCTGATTTGAAAGCATGGTTATATCCAACGAGAGAAATACAACAGCTTGAAAAACAATCATTACCATTGAAATACGAATACAATCCCATCAATGAATACTTTGGAATGCCTTACAATTGACATTATTCCCTCTTTTTTCAAATTTGGAGAAGTGTAATGAAAAATAAACGTATAAATAACGATCTCTTTGTTCTGATTGTGTGCAGGAAGCTAGAAGGTGATTTTATTTTCAACTCACGAACATAGAAACTGCAGAAAACGTACAACTCACTATTCAGGACATAAATAGTAACGACAGAAAAAAAGTCGAATATGTTTCATCCTGAGTTTTTTTAACCACGCGATTGAACTATCCATTTGTTAACCGTATTGTATTCTCCTTCCAAAACAATCTTGTAAAAGTTGGATTGGTACTGTGTTATGTTGAACACAGCTTGTTCATTAGTTACTGGCACAGTACCAAGCAATTTATAATCGTCGGTCAATCCGTTCTTGTATGCATTTGTCGTGGTTAACCATACTTTAACATTTCCTGCCTTAGCTAACGACTTCCATCGAACATTTAATGTGCTTCCAGATAAACTAACTTCAGGTTTAACTAATGAAACGTCACCGATTAATGGAATACCATCTAGTTCTTTTTCGGATTCAATTGGAATCTTTAATTTTAAAAATCTCATCATCGTCGGCATGAAATCGACAATAGCCGGTTGATATTCGTCGAAATAACGATTAGTATCATGATAATTCGTTACTATCCAAGTCGTTCTTTCTCTTTCGGTTTGAGAACCGTGGTTTTTACCAGTATTTGCATCTCGACCGTGATCTGTTGTTAAAACAAGTAGCCATTCTTCTTTGTAATTTGCTTGTCGATATTGAATTGCTTCATAAATTCGTCCGACTTGTTGATCGACATATTCAACGGCTTGATTCATCTGTTCACTGTCACCATATTTATGTCCAATGTCATCCGTGTATTGCAAGTACACCCATGAGACATCCGGACCGTTATCTCTAATACATTTCGCTGTTTCATTAACAACACGTTCGTCAATGTTATAAATATAAAGACTATTCGAATCGTGTGGATATGCGCCTGAATCTAATTCGTAGCCATCATATTTGTAATTAAACATGAGATTTCCGGCGCTTGTTAAACCTTCGCCAACCAATCGAATACGATTAATAATCCAAGTAGAGAAGATAGCAATCGTTCTTGCTGGTTGCTGTTCTTTAACTAATCGAAAAATATTCTTGTAATTGTAGTTCGGATTGTTGACTACATTGTCATAAACATTGTGTTTATTGCCCCAGGTACCTGTAATCAAATTCATATAGCCAGGCGCGGATATTGTTACAGTCTGAGAATATGTGCCAATGTCACCTCCGACATATGCTCTTTTATATCGGCCAGTTTCTTGAATTTTTCTAATATTAGGAACAGGTAACCTCTCTAATGTATCAGCGGATATGCCATCAGCAATAATAAACACCACTTTTCTGTTGTAAGTAACTAGAACAGAGTGTTTTTATGACCCGACAGTCTCTATTGAGAATTTACCTGTTGTGTTGCCTTTGGGCGGCAGTCTAATAACAACTAATATCAAAACAATAATAGTGGCAATTAGAATCAGGATTGCAAGTATCAAAAGCAATCGTTCAATATTAGTCTTTCTTCTCTTTACAGTTATAGTCGTTTCTTTCTTGATTTCGACGTCATCTTGTAACGCAATGGTGTGTGGAATAGTCAATGGCACTTGTCCGTTATTCTGATTCATCAAGAATGGTGTATGAGGAGATTCTGCTAAAACAAAGAAACAAACAACATCTTGATTTCCTATCGAGAAACGAACAAATAGCGAATTAGCGATCAGTAAAACTAAAATTTACTAGCAATATAGACGTTTGACTACAGCAGAGTATCTATCTCTATAAAAGAAGCCACATAAAAACAAATTTTTCTATCGGCTTTACCACTATGCTCAGAATGTAATGGTGAGAATGTTGAATATTCTGACATTCTTTTCAAATATAAAACAATAATGAAAAGATAAAACTATATGACTACTAGTCAACGAAAAAGTTCTTATCGAATTGAGATCTGCATTTATCTTTTTATTTGTTTCTCGGCGATGTGCTCTATTCGATCAAGGTGTGTAATGACCCTATTATTTCTTCTCAACACATCTCATCTTACTTATTTGACTTTCTTTATTCATGCTTAAACCTTTGATTGAAGGTTGAATTCATCTTGACATGTAACATACGTGCTGTCTCTTCGCGTTCGAATCAGATCAATACTTTTAAACAAGGCAACAGGAAGTAAATCGTTTATAATCGAGATAATTTTTTTTTCATTTGAACGCGAGTAGAGAGAAAGAGAGGTAACAGCTGTCATGTGAATAGGATAATAATCATCGTTATTGTTATGTGTTTAACAACTAGATTCGATAACTAATGAGAGTCAGAAGAAAAGTTTATCGATAGATATGTACGAAGGTGGATGAAATCTCATTTTACCTGTTTGTCTGACGAAATAATGTTTTATTTTGATAATTAGTTTTGAAAATATGAGTAGTCACTCAGAGCTCACTTTCTTTCCAATAGAACACATAAATTGCTTTTAAATAGAAAAGAAACTATCGTTAATTCTGTCTCTTTTATTTATGCGTAGGTCTTTGCTCAACTTGAAGTTAACAATGCTAGTATATTATGAGAATAAAATTGACTAGGCATTCTTTCACTGCCGTTAGCATATCTTGAATAAACACATGTTGTACGACTGGCTCTTAAATGACAATCGCCAGTATCACAATTCTACACTTTACACAAGTTAATGCAAGCCATTTGAGTACCATAAAAACAGAATCGACCACTATGCGTTCGATTTCATGGCGATCATGTTTCAGCATCGATGGTTGCGATAAACAGCAGAAGAAAAATGAATATT
Organism: Adineta ricciae; assembly: GCA_905250025.1. Taxonomy (NCBI): domain Eukaryota; kingdom Metazoa; phylum Rotifera; class Eurotatoria; order Adinetida; family Adinetidae; genus Adineta; species Adineta ricciae. Next base: position 185,442 of record CAJNOJ010000057.1, on the reverse strand, counting down.
ATTTGTATCGAAGAATGCATTGTATTTTCAGTCTCAAGAGATATCTGTGTCCTTTATAACATGCAGAGAAAACTTCACATCACGCGATTATTGTTCATCGCAATAGGATCGTATTTCTTACACACAGACATATTGAATACATTTTGAAACTATCTGAATTGCAATGAGTCAGATCCTTTTACTAAATTACATTGCATATATTTACATACTGCGCTATATCTCAGACCTTTCTGTCATGAACTTTGAGTCATGAAATTTCGCTGAAAAGTAACACAATGAATCAAATCGATTTCTTATTCAGTATAAATTCCAGCCTTCTTGCTATTGTTATTACGTAAGAATTACAAAATAACTTCGTCATGTATTCACACGTGGCATCTAGGACAAACGAAATATATATATATATATATCGGCTCTGTTTCTATTCTACTCTACTACCGACATATACATACAAAATGACTAACGATTCAGTTGTACCAGCAAGCAAAAAACCAATCATAGCCCTCGATTGTGATGGCGTTCTCTTAGATTATCATTCACAATTCGCACACATTTACGAGAAGACATTCGGAACGAAGCCAGCCATTGTTTCACCAAAAGCATTTCATGTAAATCTATTCACACTAACTAATCGAACTTTAACATATAAATATTGTCTATTCACAGGCTCGTACAGCATATGGCGTCAATTTTACTTCTGAAGAAAAGGACCAATTCGAACAAGTATGGCGTGAACACGGTTGGAGAACAATGCCCACACACGATGGAGCAGTTAAAGCGTGTCACTTATTGCATGAAGCTGGTTACGAATTAGTTTGTGTGACAGCCATGCCGGCTCGTCATATCGAACATCGTTTAGAAAACTTTCGTTCGCATGGCTTTCCGATTGACAAAATTATAAGTACTAGTTTTGATCCCAACAATGAAAATCATAATCCCAAACGACAAGTCATTGAAGATTTACATCCCGTGGCTTTCGTCGATGATTTCAGACGAAATTTCCGAGATATTGCAGGTGTTCATACAAAGCTCGTCTTCATTGACCATGAATACGAGGGTGATCCAAGTCAACACCATGACATTTATTATGACGCGAAATATCCGTCTCTTTTAAGCTTCGTAGAAGATTTCCTTTGTACGGAAGAACATGGAAACAGTATTATTTGGCCAGAAAGACCATCGCATCTCATACCTTCGTCTTAATTTCTATTCGTTTTCTCACGTTGTACTAAAATGTTTATTTTAAATATAAAAAAAAGACGTTTTCTCATTGGAAAGAATGATCTAATCGCTAATTCCAGGGAATTGTTTGTTGCGTATGATATCGAAGAATAATTTATGATCACGTTGAACTAAAACTCCATAGACCTAAAGAAAGACAAGAGATGATGTTTTGTTTTGTTTGTTAAAGCAGTTCTAACCATTCCGAACTCGACCATTTCGTCAATAAACTCATTATCACGTCCTCGAATAGCATCACGAATAGTTTTCTCTGTATGTTGTGGAATGATCGAAAATGGTAAACAGGCAACACTTTTCGGCGTGTTGATACAATCGGCGTCAGCAACACAGTGAATTTTAGCTAAACGAGAAACCAACAAACGCATTCTTCGTACATAAATCAACTTCACCCACCTGTCGCTTGCCCTAAATATTCGACAACTTCGATGATATCATTGAACTGGTTGATATCGGACCAATCTAAATCTTCGGCATGTGCACTGACTTCATCAACTAAACAAGGAATCGATCGGAATGTTGTATAACCTAACCATTTTGGTGTAGCTGCCTGCATTGCATATGAACAGAGAACAGTTCGCAGACCATCATGATTGAAATACTTTTCTAGATCCGGATTTTTGATCACGAAACTAATCGCTGATTTTTGTGCAGGTTTCATGTAAAGAACGACATCATTTTCAAGTGTTTCTGATGGACCTTCGACTAAAATCGAGTAAGACACTTTGCCAGCTGATCCCACACCAGGTGACAAACGAGCAATGATATCTTTGATTCGATAATCTTCTCGTCCTTCGTGATCATGATTTCGTTTCGCTTCAGGAATTGATTTGACATACTCTTGAAAAGCCTAGATATTTCTTTGCGATGAGGTCATTGAAAAAAAGCGTATGACATTTACTTTGAGAATATCCGCTCGCGTTTGATCGTCGACATCTTTATTCGTTTTTGAACGCTTGAACCTGCGATCGTAGTTTTCAATAACTGTCATTTCATCCAAATGAGCAACATGGCATTTCATCCGAGCTTCGCTCAGCAGTTTCTTCACTTTTCCGGTCGTGTTTCTCAAGGTCAACGAAAATTGATCGTTCGATTTTTTGTAGAAGTCATAAACTTTTTTCAAATATGCGCTGACATACGCGCGTAGAACATCCCGAATTTCATTGTCGGAAAAACCTTTACTATGACAAATTAGAAACAGCGATGCTACTAAACGTTTGACATCCCATGTAAACGGCCCACAATAACCTTCATCGAAGTCGTTCACGTCGAAATTCAGCACACCGTGATTGTCCAAGTATGTTCCGAAATTTTCAGCATGTAGATCACCCTGAAAATAGTCGAATGCAAGAGTGTAGTCGAGGGAAATGATTTACATGAATGAAAATGTTGCCGGCTGCTTTGTTTGTTTGAATCCATTGGTCATGATCGACTTTTAGATCTTGGTAGAACAGAAGGGCGGAACCGCGATAGAAATTGAAGGCCGTTGAACTCATCTTACGAAATCGACCAGCAAACGCCGTCGGATTCGTACTAATCTCCTTCTCGAAAAATTTGCTAAACACATCGACTATGAATTGAGCTCGTTCTTCATTGCTGACTGATCGGATACGGTCAATCGCTTTTTTCTCAGCGTTACATTCGAATGATGCAGTTGCCGACATGAAATTGTTGTCGAATACGACGAACGAAATGTGATTTGTGAGTGCCGTTTATTAAAAATTTCTTTTGCAGCATGTTGTGAAGGAGAAACTATTGACACTCGTCGACAAGTATTGGTGGGTTGTTGTTTTGACGACCACAAATGTTTTATAACGTATGCGCACACTCATGAATGAAAACGACCGAATTCTTGTTTAATTTTATTTTAGAGACACGTTAACTAACGAGTCTTGATAATGATAGGAATTCCACGAAAAAGAAAACGAAAAGCAATAAATTGTACCTAAAGAGAAACACACATAGTCTTTTGTTTTTTGTTGTTGTCTAAAAGGTGAACGAAAGAACATGGACTAGAAGAAGAGAATAGGAGAGAGAGAGAGAGAAAGAAAGGATATATCATTCTGGTAGGAGAATTTTCAAGAGACTAAGACTACCACAACATATGTATGGCACAACATCGAATGAAACGAATTGGTGTTGATGTTAAGATGAAGAAGTTGTTAAGACTCGTTCTTGGTTTGAGTAACTCATTAATTTTTGACGAATCTCGCGAATACGTTGAATCAGAAGGCGTTTGTTTGGAAACAATTCTTCGTTTGACAGTTGAAATGCTGTTATCGAGGTGTCTAAATTCAATTAGATTTGAAAATTCGCTGTGATAAATGTCGTTTTCTACCTGATGGATACAATTGTTGCTTGAGAAATTCGATAACTTTCAATCGTGATGCTAATTGGATTCGATTCGCAGATTCATTGCTTGTATGGCGGGTCGAACTTGACTTTATATACTGATCTTTCATCTCTACAAATCTCAATTTGAGTTTTATCATTTCGTTCACAAAACCTTCTCGATTACCTTCTAGTTTTCTAATGTAGTCAATCGTTGGTTGTTTGATGTCAGTTTGATTTTGTTCGTTGATAATCGATGCTTTTCGTTTACGCGTGACCATTGAAGATACATCAGGTATTCCAGTCCGATCACTAATACTGTGAGATCGAGTCCTTGGACCTTGATTATCCTATACGAATGTAATGAACTGTAACAAGAACAGAAAAGGACGAAATAAATGCATTTTCAAACCTCGGATGTGATTGTTTTTCGTCGTTTATTTATTGGTTTATCTGCGATGGTTTGTTCTTGTTGATACAAAGGTTTATATGTCAAATCGTCATCGGTTGGTATCAGATATTTCATTGGTGGCATAGGCTTAAATGACGTGGGCGATGTTTTACTTCGTTCTGATAGTGAACTATTCGATCGGGAACTAAATGCTGATAGAATTGTACTACATCCATCGATAGATGAACCACTTGAATAGCCCGTTGACGACGATGAACATGATAATGCTAAGAATATAAAGGTGAAATGATAACGATCGAAAGGAGGAGTCGCTTACTGTATGAATGTGTTGGATGGTCGTCCGAAGAAGTCGATTTCGTTGATGATTTTAAAGATTTTAATTGCTGTTCGAGATCTAGATTTGCCTTGCGTTGATTGATCAATAATGAAAATATCGTTCGGCAAGCCTCTGTGTCGGACACTTGTGACGGTGAATTCGAGAGTGAATGTTCAGTTGAACAGGGATAAGAATCAATTCCATGCGATGCTTTATCTGAATCCGATAGAACATTATTGCTAGTTTCCGTTTCTAAAGTAAACAATCGGATTTGTTCGTCACTGTCTGATATATCAAATCCTGTAAGAAGATTTCTTCTTTATTAGTTCTTAATCGACATGCTGGGAATATACCCGAGCTAATCTTGAACTACATTTATTAATCAAAGAATCATCTGCGATGCACATTAACTATTCTTAATCTGTTTTTCGTGTTAGATTTCTTGTCTCAGCTCTTATGTCAATACCAAACAAATTAGAAGAAACATAAACAACGGTTTGAGGTTTTCTTTTCCTCTTATTGACTGTAATTTAATAAAAACTCTTGCCATGATTATCAGGCAGTTTATTTATTAAGGTTATCAGATGTACGTGGGCTTTTAAACATTGACCTCGATGTCAATGAGAAGAAAAGTGTCATATCTCAAGTTCGACTAATCTGTAAGGCTAACTCAATCGATTAATTTTACCATAATGTGAAGCATTGGTTGGCAATTGATCCGAAGTATTGCATGTTAGATTGACATGAATAGGAACGGGTGTAATCAGATTCGTGATGACTGATGTTGTTTCACTCGACGGCTTGTTGATCGGTGAAAAACATTCGGTTAGTTTGGGCATATTTGTACAAATCTACGAACGAACATTTCTCGACGAATTCGCGAGCAAGTCAAAGAACATACTTGTGCAAATGCTTGGAGTGGATCGGACGAAGGAGATATTGATTTGTTATTCGTCGATTGTAATCGTGCTGATCGTCGTAATTGTTCATTGTTTTGTTCATTGATTTCTTTCGCTCGGGTTTTATACTGTTGCTGTTGATTGGGTGATAATGAATACCATCTTTCTCCGAGCATTTTCGAAACGTTTCGATTGTCATGATGAGGATATTCGAGATGAATTTTGCCTCGTTCCTCTTGTGAAAATAGCATGAAAGCATTGATGGGACGTCGAGGGGACTTTTCTTTTGATGTTTGTTCACATGAAGTAATCGGTACTGTCGATGATGATGATGAAGGAAGAGTGGAGTTGTGTTGTTTTTCTTTCAGAGATAAATGTCTCGAACAGAAGTTAAATCGTTGCGATTCTTTCGAGCAATTTTTGAACGAACATAGTCGTCGCCATTGTTTCCCATTGAATCGCTTTCGTACATGAGTCTCCGTTACAACAATATCACCTTTACGATACGATTTCTCCGCCGAAGGATTACTTGATCGAGAACTTTCTTCCACGGATGAGTCTATACAAGAATCTACGATTCAGAATAAGTATTCGTTAGAGTTGTCGAAACTATTCTTACCATTTTGTGTAGGAAATACTCGTACTTGCTGCAGCAATGTACTCCAGTCGATTGGAAATTCTAAAAGAAAACAATAATATATTGCTTTCAGCGTTTCAGAGGTCAACACGAACCATCGTGCCACGGTGGTAAAAATAATCGAATCGATTGTCTCGGTACACATAAGCTTTCTTTCTGTTCTTGAAGCTGAATTTGAAATTTTCCTTCTCTCGTCTTCTCTGCAATAACTGCCGTTTGGTATATGAATCCATTCGACAGCGTTTTACATAGAACATGTTTTCCCTCAGTTAAATCTTGTATCGACGGTGCATTATCTGATAGAATTCCGAAAACATTATCGTAGACGTTTATGGCAATGAGCATCTCATTTGTTTGAACGGTTAAACAACCATTGGGACCGATTTGATGGATTTTGCCGGATACGTATTCGTTCGGATTTCTTTCGACGAGAACTGTTATGGTTTGCCAATCGTGAAAGTTGTATTCACGCATAAGAGGAGCCAATTGCGACAAGATATTGCTCGTCCGATTGTTCACTTGTTGTTGATCGTCGTGGTGTGACGCCAACCAACGTTTCTTCAGCGAAAAATTCTTTTGATCGTCTTCGGTCGTGTTGGATGATCGTCGTGACATTGTTCGAGTTGTTTATATAGAAAAAATTTTCATCGTATTGCAAATGAAAATACACACCGGTCTTTGAAAATAAACACGAATAACAAGTTGAAGAGAATGGAATGATATTTTCTTCGATAGTTGTCGTTTGTCGGATTATTTGGTTAATGATTTAGAAACAAAAAAATAAAATTCTTCTCATCTGAAACAAAACAAAATCATATCTTGAGCAACGTTGCACTTTTGCTTCGCAATTATTTAAAGAAACTGATGAAACAAAAAAAGAAAATAATAACAAGCATTTTCTAACCAGTTCGGAGACATAAACATCGACACTATACATTATTTTGACATGTGCTAGATGGCGGCAAATGACGATACGTATTGGCGGAGATTTTTCTTTCTATTACTATGTCGAAATCTTATAGAAATGAAGCACACTCGAAATAAATTCATCACTCAATGTCAAGTAGTGAAAAAAAAAGAAGAAGAAAAGAATTCGATACTTTCTCTCGCTTTTTTTTCATACCTTCACCTGATATACACTTCAAAATTCGAAAACTCATTTTCTTGCTCGACTATTTCTCGAAATGGGATCAATCTCGAGGTTTCCTACTCGACTTTAGTTTTTCTTTCATTTGAAAATTTCAATCAATCATTAAGTGATATTTATATTGAAATCGAAATCTATTTATAAAACACAAATCTCAATTCTACGAGTAAACACAGAAGGGCTTTGTTCTCGCGTTCGAGACGAACTGGTCGGCGCCTAACCTGAATTTGAACCAACTAAAACAAAAAACGCTTTTGTCGTTCAATCGGAAATCAAATGGAAATATTAATCATACAATCCCTCGAGGCTTTGTCTCGTGTGAAATAAAACACCTTTATCAATTAATGAACCTAACATCATCTAAATTAAATTTATACTATTAAATTTCACGAAAAACCTCGTCTGCTCTACATTCAAATGACGATTGTTCACGAATCGATCGTTGACGTTCGCTTTCGTTCTTCATATGTGCTAAACCTCAATTTATCAGTTTGATGAAAAAATGCCTATTTGGAGTATAGACACTCATTGATTGACTTAATGATATGCATACATGCATACCATTACACTAACAACAAATAGAAATATTCAAACAAATTTTACAAAGAAAAAATGCCTCTAGGCAATTTCTGTAAATTTTGTCAAATGAAAAGAAGTTTGTTGTACGTACAAACACTTGACTAAGTCGAAAGCACAATACAATGTTTACTTACGAAATCTCGTCGAACATTTCCTTGTTCAGGTTATGTAGTTTGAAAAAGAAATCAACGAATATATGCTGGAAACAAACGGATAATAGTCTGGACGTGACTGGAATCAAGACTGGTAATGAAGACAAACCGACACGACATGAACGATGCTGTAAGAGAAGAGTTTCTCTTCTAGTTCAAATCTCGAACACTGTGTGGAATCAATAGATAAGATATGTCTATATACATAGTGGTGTTCGTTTGACAGCTTTGAGTATTTTCTTTTCTTTATTAAAATATTCAACAGCTCATTTGCCATTGATGTTGACAAACAGAAAAAGAAATATTTCTTCGTCGACACTATCTCACAAATCGAAAATAAATCTTACCTCGATTTTCTTCTCATGTCTTTATATATCAACTATTCATGGTTATGTGAGACACGTCAGTCTCGTTTACTATTAATAGGCACTGCGCACATTTCATTCATTCACTCATTCATTCATTCGTTTCATCTCATCTCNTCGACCGGAAACGTTCGCATGCATGTTCAAATATATTGACAATGAAGAGTATGATGTCTGTTGAGGACGATTTGTCATCAGACCTGTCTTCTCCCTTTCGCGCTCCCCTACTCATTACTTTTTTTTCTTCTTTTCTGTATATATATATGCATTTCTTGCCGAGTAGATCATGAAAATATGATAGAGTCAATAAGATCAACACAGCGTTCTCCTTTCCGAATGATTGTTGTCAAATGTGCGGTTGTTTTCTTGAGAGCGAGAGAGAGAGAGAGGGAAAGAGTTTCCATATGGTTCTAAAATATCACAGTTAAGCGAAGAGAACAAGATGCTTAGCATATCGCACAAGTCATCAAGTGTAAGACTGAATCATCAGTATTCTCCTGTTCGTAATAATCGTCGATGAACAAGCAAGTCAAACCGTAGCTCGATCACCTGAGGAGGAAAAGATAACTTCGCCTTCTAGTTCGGATAAAACTTCTTCGCAGACTAATGCATAAAAAGAAGAGACAAACAAGGCCAAATAGCGAAGTGTTCCTATCTGTGTTTACATAAATGCATATGTGACATGTATATATTGTTGATGAAATCTAGCAAATCATCTCATCTAGTTGTTTCTTCTATCGGTCACTGATGATAACAGAAAATGTCATTGAATGATGTGTCAATGAAAGTACAAAGACCTCAATGATAATTTGCACATGTGTATAGAGAACAAAAAAAAAAAGAGAAATCATCACTCGACTTGATATTGACTTGTTTCATCTTGATTAAATAGTCAAACTTTACGAAGCTATGACGTGATCCGGTGCTTTCTAGGAAAGCTTCTTAGGCTGCAAATGTTAATACGATATTTTGTTAAATTGAAATTACGGTAAAATGAAAATCTTTTGTGACCTGAATTTGACCTCTAGTAAATTATTCTTTGTCTTTAATCAAATGGTGTACACTTTCTTCTGAAGCTTACAGATTCAATTTCTCGCCAAAGATAAACATTTCATTTCCGCTTGCTCAACTAATAATTAGTTCATGAGTTTTCTTTGGCTTTCTATTTGAATGACTAATAAACTGTTAATCGATTTGCAAAAGTCAATGAACATTTTCCTTTGAAATGTTGCGAGACAAATCTTTATTTAACAAGCTTTCTCATAATGACGACGAAAAAAAAACACAAAGGGAAGAATCGAAATGACATTTAAATACCGTTCTTGTTTGAAAAGCGAACCTTTGTAATTTAATCCATTCGAATCGAAAAGCTCAACTTATTCAAAATAACTTCTAGAGTAACGCGCGGTGCTAATCGAATTTTTCTAGTTATCGAACAACTTACCATCGCACAACCAATCTTTGACTCTTGTGAAGAGAAAAGTACTACGACAGTTGTTGTCGGCGCGTTTTGTAATAATGATGTTGTGTTGTGTTGGATTGTATGGCGCTTTCGAATCACCACAAAGTACACACACACATGCACAAAGGCAAATCTTTTTTAATAATGCATAAAGTTTAACTTGTATTATTCATAGAGAGAAGGAGCAAGCGAAAGAGAGAGAGAGAGAAAGGTAAATATCTTACACCACTATACACATTTGTCATGCAGCTGTTAGAAACGCTTCATACATCAATACGACTTGATATGAGACACTTGATCGAGTTCAATTTGAGTTTTTATGTTCAATATTCACTAAGTAAATCTGACATTGAAGTGTTGATATTATCATCAAAAGACAAGAATAGATTTGTGTATATATATATATATTCTAATCAAAAAAGAATAGAAGGAAAAAGACAAGATAAATCTTTCTTAATCGATTATTTGACATGGAAAGAAAAAGAAAATATCGCCATGTATATCCCTCGAACTGACAAATTAATCATTTCTTTTCAAGGACGAACATTTGGTGAGAAATCGAAGTTTTCTTTCGTTGAATTCATTCGATTAATAATGTAGACATATGCTCTAATAAACAAATAAGTCGAAATTCGCAATGAGAATGTTTTCTTTCTTCCGCTTTAATATTCGAAGCACTTAATTTTTATTCATTCGGGTCTGTCTTTCTTTCTTTCTCTTTCAGAGACGAAAAGCCTTTAAAACTCCTCATTTTTCTTCTCTCGTCTGTACTGAAATCTAATCATTCAATTTATTTCTCGTTGTTGTCAAAAGGTATAAAGAAGAAAAGGGAGACAAAATAAACGAGCAACAAAGTTGACAATATATGAATAGAAGTGAAAGAATGAAAGAAAGAAAGAACCCGAACAACACTTTACATATATACATCGAACAAATATTATTTTATTAGATCGATTCAATGTTCATACCCTTTTTTTTCTTCTCATTCGATATCAGTAATCCCTACGATTGTCATATGCTGATCATCATCAACGTTGATTCTAATCTTCGAGATCACTCATCATAAAAGCATTGCTTTTTGTGTTTTGAGAAAGAGATAGATAATCACTAGACAAGATCAAGACTCACAATTACGTATGTGAAAGTTTATTGAATGTAAAAATATCTTCTTCTTGACATGTGTTGGTTTTCTCCACTTAAAAGATTCAATAAAATGTCTCTGACACCTTCATCAACCGATCCAGTAATGTTTTTTAAATACGCTGGAATGGATGTCGCGAACTTTCGATGATTATTAAGGGTTGTGTATCGTTGCAAAAAGACCACGAGAATCCAGGCATAGACAATAGTTTCGGATATACGAAGTTTGACTTGCATGGCACATTATTTATAGCAAAAATGATAAATCAGCGAGATGTTGCGGAAAATTCCTATATGTCTGTCAGCGATCAAACTACCCAGAACGACTTTCACTACATCGGATCCCTCGATTTGTGTTTTAGTGAGGACCCGTTTCAAACAGTTCATCGAGTGCAAGAAATTCACAAAGAAAATTTTTTACTTCGTATTTGTTTAGGCTGAAATCGAGCTTAGTTATCAAACATGTGCAATGCATCACAGAGAGACATGGTAGATGTAATCGCTTACAATCGCTTCTCGTCTGTTTACCAATCGGAGATGAAAGAAAGGCAATTTCTACAGAAATTCTGGGTTGATCATAAACAAACTGGTCTTTCAAGTTCATAAAAAGTTGTCGTTCTCTTCTCTTCTCTAACGAAATCCAATCGTTCGATTTATTTCTCGTTGTTGTCAAAAGATATAAAGAAGAAAAGGGAGACAAAATAAACGAGCAGCAAAGTTGACAATATATGAATAGAAGTAAAAGAAAGTAAGAAAGAACCCGAACAACACTTTACATATATACATCGAACAAATATTATTCCATTAGATTGATTCAATATTCATACTCTCTCTCTCTCTCTCTTTCCTTCCCATATCATTTTCATAACACTCCCTCTTTCTTGCAATATTCAGCATACATCTGATATGATCATTCTTGAAGAGAACGTGCGATTCTTCTATAATGTATATATCTATATGAGAATAATAATTAACATAGATTCATGCACAAACAACATCAAACAACAGATTTTTTTTTGTGTCTCACGAAACGAGTATAAATGACTAGATGAGATTATGTTGAGATGAAAAGAAATCCAGATTGATGACAATAAAGACGAATACGTTTATATGATTGTCGGTGAAAAAAGCAACAAAATATAAAACGAATTGCTATCACTCGGAGAAGAAATTTCAACGATAATTGCGGTACATGGGATTCTCGATAGTTAATGGAACTGCTGATGTTTGTTCATTGTATCGACCGGGAAAGTTTGCATAACTTCCATTCGCCATTCCAGCAAACGGATCGGTTGATTGATAGCTAGTATTACCGCCACCGCCACTACCACCATCTGTTACCGTCGATCCATACGAAGTGGAGTGTTCGTTACCATCTATTCAATAAAATAACAAAGCAAGATGTTCGTACGCTGACAAACAAAGATTATCTTTTACATTTGTAAGTATCTTCTGTAGATGGTGGTTCTGCCCATGGTTGTTTTTCACCGGATGCAAATAGACCATAGAATATAACACCACCAAAATGTATTAACGAAGCAATTAAGAATACATGGGCCCATTCTTCACGAGTCTAGAGAAATTCAAAGCAGCCGACATAGCATTAGCAGAATCAAAGGAAACTCTTACGCCATTTTTCGTTAAAAATTCCACTGTGACTGGACATAACATTCCGGCTAGTGTGCCAACACCATTCGAAATACCCATGAGAATACTTGCATAACGTGGAGCAATATCCAGATGATTGACATTAAACCCTACGATAAGCAAGTAAAGTCTATACAGAATATAACCTCTAACTTTTCTCATCGTTACCTGATATAGCAAAACCGCTAAATCCCACGGCAATTGTCAAAGCCAAGATAGCTAATCGCGAGGTTTTTGCATAAGCAACAAGAAGAAGAAATACGGCTTCCATTCCAAAACCACCACAGTTCATTATTTTTCGCACGACTGTCGTTGTCAAATAATTTGTCCGTAAATAATCGGCTAATTTTCCAGCAAATGGAACAATGCACGACATGGTCAAATGAGGTAAAGCTGCTGAGAATGGATCCTACACAAGTTTTCATTCGAAATTTAACTTAAATTAATCAGAAAAAAAAGAAAGCCAACGAACCTTGCCAACTTTGTAATCAAGTGCTTCACGAAAATATTCCGCTTGAGAATTAATTAATAAATAGAATGACCATGAACGACAGAAGTTAGCTACAATGATTGCCCAGACCGGTTTCGAATGTAGAAATTCTCGCCAAGGTGGTTTGATCCAAGTCTAAACATAATTCGCTTTGTAACCTTTTTGTTCTGATATAAATTATCTGATCACGTCCTGACAAGAACAACTCGGCAAATCATCCTTTAATTAACTTTGATTGTTGGCGAAAAAGAATGCAAAAGCCTATTTATGACACTTCTAGGAACGATAAATCGACTGAGAAGTGTTATGACATAAATCTTCGTAATACCCTCAAGTATTTTCATGACTTTAATTTACTAATATAGAATTTTTCCGGAACAAAACGATACTTTACACTTCAATTCGAGCAGATTTTATTTTCGCACAAAACAAATTTATCCGACTTTTTTTATGTCACGTTTTCAAACATTAATTATGCATGAATATTCCACAACAACACATTTTTCTTTTCTTTTCACAAAACTATGATGAATGAGTACGTTCTAATCATAAATTTGACATCAAACGTTACCTTATTAGCAATCGAACTCGCTTCTCCAATACTCTCTTCAATGTAAACCCGTTCTTCTTCGCTGATCTTCGGGTGAATAGCTGGCCGTTCATAAGACGAATGCCACCAATACACAGACCAGATAATTCCAACCAGACCTTTACAAATAAGCATGTTTTTCTTTAGAAAATCCTTTTCTGCATTACATGACATACCGTAAAAATAGAATGCCACCTGCCAATTAAAGTACTCAGTTAGAATTCCAGACAGCGGAATGCCAAGTACAGCTCCTGCATACGAACCTTGACGAATGAAGAACATGGATGAGAAGAGATAGAAAATCGATGAGTATCGAACAAACCGGTGAACGAGATTGTTGCCAAAGTACTTCGTTCTAATGGTGGTGCCCACCATCGCCATATGCCATGTGCTGCTGGGTATGTTACACCCTGAATAAGAACAGAAAATCCTTTTAACAAAATGAAATGTCAATCTATATTCTTTTACTTCAACAAGTCCCTGGAGAATTCGAAGAATCATCACTAGACCATAATGAACTTTGGCAGCAGATGGAATGAATAGATTGAGGAATGAAGATATTCCAAGTGCAAATCCGAATACACTACATACACGCGAATGTAACGAACAAAGAGAACAGAACGAACTTTCTTCTTACTGGTTCGCAGGAAATTTTGCTGCTAAGTATCCACCGGGTACTTGCGTAATCAGATAACCCCAAAAGAACGAGCTATCAACAATGCCGATAATTCCTGGTGTCCAATCAAATTGAGCAAGCTAGGACGAGAAGATTTCGGTCGGATTTGCTTTTCTAGATGTAGAACGTCTTTACTTTGATAACTTTGAGGGTTCCATTAGGCAATCTTTCTGTTTCATTATGTGTCATGGCCACAACACTAACCCCCATGTTGCAACGAATGCCGAACGAGATGAGAAAACCTAAGGAACTGAGAAATGCGGTTTGATACCGTACAGGCATTGTTCGAATGGAATCAATAATTCGAAAACGCGATGGAATATAGGAGCCGTATTTTGACGATGTCGCCGGGATGGTTTTGATACGTCGACGACCTGTTCCATCGTCATCGTCAACTAATTCAGCATAGTCGGATTGTGCATCAGGATTACGACGTTTTAGGAAACTTCAAAACAAGAACATATGTTCAATTCTGAACAAATTTCTCTTCTATTATTCTAGTTTGTTAACACAGAATGCAATCTGACGGTTTTCACTCATTAGCACGAGTAATTTGCTTATCTATCAACAGGGAGATAGCGGGTAAGGACAGAAAAATGATTAATATAATGGTAGTGTTCATTTTATTTATATCACGATAACCTGCGAGAAATATGCGTTCGAGAAAAAAACTATAATATAGAATCATTGCACACCTGACTTACTTACTAGCGGAATATTATGAAGAACTAAACCAGATTAGGAAATTTAAGCAACAACTTGTACAAACTGTACCGCGAGTGAGGGAATGAAGTTTCATCATCTAGTCGTTGGTGTTTTAAGCGAAGGTTCATTTCATCAATAGTAATTCATTTATGAACGGAAATATGAAAACCTTTGAAAATCTTTCGGCTTTTCTGCATGTCTTACTCAAATCACCTTCCTTTTGGGTTTCCTTCCGACTATTAGCTATATCATTTACCGAGTAGGACACGAGTTATCCATTAAATATTAAAAAACCCGACAGCGCTTTTGCATTGTCAATCCATTATTAATAGGAGAAGAGAATCTTTTCTCCTTATCGATAGATTTCCTTCCTATCAATTCAGCCGAATTTATTCTCACTACTAGTACGAACAGATCTTATTAAAAGTTTAATTAATTATATATTTGTTCCATTTCTCATCGAGACACAAACAAAATGCACTGAACGACTAATCCAAGACTTGGATAGAACGAGTGTTTTTGCCATTGAAAACCAACTTCTACTCATCTTTTTCTTTTGTTTGTGAATAAGCAGAGATTAATGGAAAGAAAACATTCCTGACTTCGTGCTCATATCGATACACAAAAGCAGCTATGAAGAAAAAATCTTTCATACCCATTGATTTTGTCTAACACATTTTGTGTTGTAGTTCGAGCAATAGTAGTAAAATAAAAAACGTATTCCATAGTGATTTGTCGTTTTAATAATAAAAATACTAATCAATCACTTGTATTCAATACCATAACTATTGACGGCACATGTGCATGTTACTATTTTCGTTCAATATCCATTGGATTTAAACAGATAATACTGGGATGGTGCTGAACGAGAAAAGTAACATTCTTGTTTCTCCTTGCTTGTTCTTCACTCTTCTTCTGCTTCTCTCTCTCTCTCTCTCTTTTTTAATAATGTGTTCACCACAGCTTGAGGAAAACGTTTTCTGTCGTAGGGAAAAAAGAATTTCTAAGTAATTGATTTCGTCAAGTGACTTATACGTGCACGTCTGCAACTTTATATTAATAATGTAGTTCTTCCAGTTGCACCGTTTCTAGAAAGAGAAAACAACTGACAGTAATCCTAATCTTTCTATATATTCATGTCTACCTGTAATTAACACTTAACAAAGCTCATATTGAAATTTGCTCGTATTTTCTAAGGAGGAAAAGCTAATGAAAAAAGGCGTTATGGACAATGTTCAATGATAAAACTGCGAGGAAAGAGAAAGAGAGATGAGAGGAAATCCTCTTTCTTTCCTCTCTCTCTCTTTCTCCCTCTCCCTCTCTCTCTCTTTTGAAATCCTTTTTTTTCATTAATAAAATCTACCAATAAACATCAACTAGAGTTTTTGTTTGCAACGTCTATTAATCAATCATATGAATATCATGAAAATTTGAATAGACAAGTTATTGCAACAGACTCCGTTTGCACCTAACACGGTTCTAATTCTTTCCGAGTATCACCACATTCTGGAGAATAAGTTTTCAAGACAAGTTCGGAAGTTTACAATTTTATTTTCGAACATTAGCTAAATAGTTTTCTCAAATCAAAATCATGCAATGTAACACCGATCGAGCACTCGTATTCTTACCTGAATGAGAACGAGGTCTGAAGTATCTTTTCGCCTAGCGACTATTCAATCTTCTTTGATGGACTTTTCTTCTCTTCTAATTTTATTTTCTTCAATAGAATTATGCCATTGTCGATTAAGATATTTCTTTTCGTTCGTCGGTTTCCGCTTGTTGTTATTTAGTCAATGAGTACATGAACATAACAACAAAAAAAAGGCTTTATGAAGAATGACAAGCGTTACGAGCTATATTCATTATAAATAACAATAATGCTTACTGAGTATTCCACTTAACAAGAAATCGAGATGATGTGTCGAACTATTGAAAGAACTTGAAAGGCTAGTACACTGTTTTTTTTTTCTGTAACAACTGCCGATTGGTTCGTTGCAATGACTTTACTATTGAAATTTTTCTCGAAGCGAAACACGGCAAGTTCATTTCGATCTGTGATCAGACGGAAATGCTTATTTATTTTCGGTATAATTACATCCGTTTTTTGCTCTTTACTTTCTCAAATGTAATCAGTAAATCTGATGTTGTATTTCTTTTCCTATTTCATGATTTTGACGGGAGCAGAAAACTGCATACAACCTTGAAGAACTTGTAGACTTCAGTGTTCAATTTATTTTCCTATTGCGTGTGCAACTGACATGATAACACGGAGCGAAACCAATTACCAGCTTGCATGTCTTCTTTGCGGTAGTGGGCCTTACCTTTAGGGCTTCTTTTCTATTTTACTTGACGCATTAAAAATCTTTCATACTGTTCCACATCAATCTCAAACATACCTTTCATATCAAATATATCTAATCATACTAATTGGAAAATGCATATTCACTAACAGGATATATGCCCTTCGGCGAAAGGAATTATTTCAGCTTCAATTACAAACATCGACAGGTGATTAGAAAAGAAAATTTACAAAACAAACGTTCATTCTTCGTTACATTGAATTGAGCGATAGAAAAACACGAGCTGATCGATTGTATTTGACTATAAGAACGTACTCTCCTACATTAACAACCAAACGAACAGGATCGGGCTGACTTTTCTCCCTTTTCATCTTCACGCGACAACATTCTTCAATCCAATAAACCGCTCTTTGAATACATACGAAGACTATATAATAATCGGTAGAAAACCCCTATTGATTGATGTACGTCAGAGTCGCCAATCCAATGAGACAAAGAACAAATTGTGTTTTGCACATACATATGGTCACTCTGTCGATAGATGAGGACATCTGTATGAAAAAAGTTTCGAATTAAGAGAAATTAACGGTGATTGTTGATTGTAATGAATTATATCGAAATAAAACAGTAGAAAATGATCAATGGAAAATTTCTTTTCTGTATCACAATACCACCATAGATTCGTCCTTATGGATTGGCCTCCTCGCTTTCTCTTGAAGTTTCTCTAAGGACAATATTTACTTTTTTTTCTCGTCTTATTCTCCTTATTTCATTTGTTCGACGTAATTTTTTCCATATAAGAACATTATTCTTTTATTTCAGATATTGATTCATTTTCTTTCACCAACCGAAAGAACTTCCGAACTTTGATCATTCATTCAAAACGAAATTGCTGAGAATGCCTTCCGTTACTGATATTCAACAACAACAACCATTAACAGCATCAAATACTCATGGAAAATCAACACCACCACCGACAACTACAGCGGATTCAACAAATGCCGATCCTATCACTCAAGTACTCAGCGTTCTAGAGAAGAAACAACGAAATCTTGGAAAACGAAAGGTATGATAGAGTTGCGTCGATGTCAAGTAGAAAGAGACATTTGGGATTTTTCCCAGTGATGCGCAAACGATGACTTCTGTTGTTATTTTCAGGAGAAATTGGAAGCATTTGAGAAGTGCGAAAAATCTGGTAAAGAACTTCATAAAGACCAAAAAGACGCGTTAGCCAAATTACCGGAAGTGCTTGGTCAAATGGAATGTGTCAAAGAACTCAGCGAACAAATCAAAAAGATTCAAACCGAAGTAAGAGATCGTTCATGGGTTTCTTTCGAAATTTCTATTCGGCAACTTTTAGTTTATGAAATATCAAAAAAATCTTTTGAAACAAGCCACAGCTGAGAAACGTTCATTAGTCTCTCAACGTTTACGAGAATATGCTCAACTTCGGTATCTTCTCGACCACCGGCCAACAACATTGAAACCTGAAGAATCGACGCTTTTAGATGAACTATCGACAGTAATCAATCCAGCGGATAGTTCATTAAATTCAATATCTCGTTCAATCGATACAGTTCTATCGATCTATCAGGGGGGATCGTCGGCAACATCCGTGAAAAACCTTCAGGGAAGAAATGTTCACGACGTCCGAGCAATTCTTGAACGTTTAATTCAAACAAGTGAACCACAAGTATCGTCATCTGACAAGACCTCGGAACAAGTCCAAACCAAAGAATCCGATGAAACAAACGAGACCAATACCGAGACCGACAATGTTCATTCGATCGCAACTAATAATTTCAATGAATATCCATTTCAACTTGATACGCGAACTCAAGACGTGTCTGTGGAACAAATTATTCAAAATAGTCAGTTTCTTTCTAATGATTTAACTAATCCAAGTCAAGATAATGATGATGATCAAACTCATGATCCAAACCAATATTCACAACCATCGACTGGTATTGATTTAAGTGAGTTCTTGACGAGCTTTCCTTTTACATTGGCCAACTCGGATGTTTAGATCAACAAACTTCTTCACTATCGTCTTTGGATAATCAACAACAAGATAATGTCACAAATCTCGTCGATGCACATGATCAACAAGGTGACGAGCAGTGGCAACAACAACAACGTGGAAATGCTCAGCGAGGTGGACAGTTTCCTAACGGAGGTGGAAACCGAGCCTATCATCGTGGTCGATCGAATAATTATCATCAACAATGGAGAGGATCACGTAAGAATGACTTACCGAATATCTCAATCAGGCATCATTCGTTCTGTTGAAGGTGGTGGTGGTGGTGGATATGACAACTCATACGGTAATCCCAACCAACGATCCTATTATGATAACAATAACCGTGGCCGTGGTGGTTCAAACCAAAATTATCGAGGTAAAACAAAGGATTTTCTTAATGAATTCAATTATTCATCTATGTGATACAGGTAATCGTGGTGGTAATTACCGTGGCGGCAATCGCGGTTATAACAATAACGGTAATGGATATCAAAACCCTGCTCAGTATCACCCAACCAATAATCAACCACAACAAGTTCGTTCAGCACCACCAAACTCAACTCATCCTCACCAACATCCTCAACAACAACACCAACAACAATGATTTAGTTATTAATGTTCGTTTTCTTTCTTTTTCTTTCACGTTTTCTCTCTCTCTCTTTCTTCCCGTTAAATAACAATTTATCCACAATGATATTTTCTTGTTTGTTGTGTTTATCTCGTTACAAAAAAGGTTTCTATATCGGATGGTGAAATATCTTTGTTTTTTTTTTCTACCATGTTTTTTTTGGGTCATGTGTGTGATGTTCACGTTTGGATGATTACAAAAAAAAGAAAACAAATTCATGCATTGTACCCTGCTTTTGCAAACAGATTAAAAAAATTTTCAATTGACAACCTTTGACACAAACATACTTGTTTTCTTCGAATGAGAAAAGAATACTATCATGCAAGATGTTGCGAACGAAGGAAATTTACAAGAAAATGCAATAAAAAGGAATCTGCCCCGGGTGAGGATCGAACTCACGACCTTCAGATTATGAGACTGACGCTCTACCGACTGAGCCACCAAGGCGAGTTTCTACTTGTTATACCAACGAGTTATTCGTATATAATGGATAGAAAAGCCAGTAAATAAAACGTTTTTTTAAGTTTACGATGTATATACATGATTAAATGTGGTTTTATCAATTGATTTTCATTCGTTTCGGATTAAATTCCATGTCGAGTTTTTCTCTCTCCAATCTATACTATCATTTGTCGGTAATGAATGAAACAGTCGAAAGCGATTGTATTGTTACTTAAACCACTGGATTATTTCGTCAAGAGACCGCACAATTCCTGCACAAAATTTTGACATGAGTCTCAGTAGGAAATGGACATTTTTATCATTTCATTCAGTCTTGGGCGATATGGATGGTACACTGATGAAGTCTTTTCTTACATTCACAAATAGATTTACACATTGGTAATGAATAGAAGTAATAGCGTATTCTGTTATAGAACGCATATCACCGTCAACAAAACGTTTCTTTTGTTGTGTTCAGACTGAATTTTGAAAGGATTTCTACACTAGTTGAAAGTTTTCAATAGGGTTTGTTGTTCGAGAAAAAAAATTTAAATCCATCTAATTGATGAAGATTGACTTGGAAAAAATCTTTCAGATGTTTACCATCTCTGTTAGGTTCATATCCAATTATTTTCACATGCATAAGTAATGTCAGCAGTTGAAAGTAAAGATTCGATTTGAAGACCATCGAAATGCACTTTTTCTGTTGTAAATGAATTTATTTGACTTACGAAGTAGGGGCAAGCAAGATAAGAGTTCACATGTGTCATTTAAACGAAGTTGAACACTGATGAACATGATAGTCAATTTCCTAATCTATCTGACTCTACAGTATGCATATTTTCCTGAGTTAAGGTCGATGAAATATTATTTGTTGTTGTTTTTTTTAAGTTTTAACGAAAATCAAGTTATGCTACTGATCTCGATTCGTTCATGAATACCTTGAAAAAAAAATCGATCGACAAAGAACGTGTAAATTTGCTTTTGAAGCATTCTGGAAATCTAATTTTCATCGATCGCGTGTAATGACAACAAGTAGATTGAATGCAAAAATAATAGTTTCCGTGTCCAGATTACCGAAGATACGATAAAGTTTTTCAATTGATAATGCTTCCATTTATAATAACTGTGTTTATATGACTTCACCTATGATAACATTTGTTTGAAGGTGAAAGCCTTTTTTTTACTGACATCACTGATTTTTTTCCCTTCCACACATACATATAGGGGGAAAACGAATGACGAAGAGGGAAATTTTTGTATTGATATCTTGCAAAGAAATGGGCTTTTTACACACTCACACCCTCACCCTACATTCTCGCCCAGTTTCATGTGAGGAAGATTGATGAACTAATTAACCACTGGTAACGCCTGATATACACTTTCTTCTCAAACACAGTCCATTTTTTCAGCACGTGGGTTCACGTTTCAATTGGATTTGCGCAATAATCAAATTAGCCTGTCATTTGTCAGTATCGCGCAGTGCATCATCAAGGTGTTCGATTGAATTTTGCGCTAACCAAATAATGACTATCTATCGAGAAAAATAACATCATGCATGACGTCCATTTTCGATATCGTCGGAAAGTGTTTGGATAAACATTCACCTCTCTTAGATATAATATTTTAATGTCGCCGTGAACTTTAATTGACGACACGTTATCTATTCGAAAGCAAACATTATCAGTTGTAATATAGATATTGGAGCCAATAGATACGAAAAACATTTCAACCAAAATCTAGCTTTCATTTTTCGGTTGCAAAAAGACATTAGCACCCAGTCCAAATAATTTGAGCTGAATCAAGTAGTACAATCAGCCTCCAAGGAATTTGCTACGCAAATAAATCGTAGAAATGACTATGATTCATTCGAAGTATTTTTTCCAAGGAATGGAATGACTTTGTTTATTAAAATTGCAACATCTTATGCATGTCTGATTCATTATTGTTTGTTTCGATCGGTAGCAACTACCAACTTCAAAGTAAATTTGCATGTTATGTACTTATACTTACTAACTAATAAAAGTTGGCAACTCGTTGGAGAAAGTTGTATGAAAGAAAGAAACTGTAGGTGACTCCGAGTAACGATATGACGTAATGCAAACGACGAAAAATGATTCTCGAGACGATAGTGCGTACTTATAAAACTTCGAAAGTTTTCTGAGAAAATATTGTTGTTTTGTTCGACTATTGAGAAATGAGTTTCTCGCAATAAAGGAAATGTTTCGGTTGATCGGAGACATCAATTACATTGATAATTGATCAAATTGTCGTTCGAGTTATGCATCACTTCCTTATTTGATACGCTTACAATCGATAAGAATAGTTTTGCTTCATTTTCTTTTCTTTACTAAACCATTGCTTGGTGTTTATTCCGTTGCGAATATTGAATAGGATGGTATTTGTACTAAAATCTAATGGCAGTGTTATATTCTGGTGCTCCACACTGTTTTGTTTTTCAAATTCACTCAAAATAAAGATAATTTTTCTCGTTTCTCTCAATTTTTCACACAGAACAAAGGTGAATCGACCCCCCCCCCCCCCCTCCCCCCTATATATCGTTGAATCCATATTATTTATCATGTTTTCAATTTTTACAACGAACTGTAAATGTAGTGTTCGCTACAAAGTTGCGCTTATACTTACTACCAATATTGTCATTTATGTGCAGACACTTTCCATTAATGTTGACTACGAAAAGAATCACGTCCTTGCATACTCACGAGGGAAGGTCACCAACTTTAAAATTGCTTTGGAGCCAGAATTTAGTGCTCTGAAGGTAATCGATCATGCTGAATCCGACTATCGTGGCCGTAACGGCTGATGCTACTCTGAAGACCGAGTTTTTGAAAGCCAGGATTCCAGAAAACCGAGGTATTTTATGAATGTTCTTGTTTATTAGCTCAGTTTGTAGAGCACATCGAATTGTCCACAGAAAAATGATTGCTTCTATTTCGTATTGTTTTTTTATAAGACATATAGCCATACAAATCCATATGGGTGATGCACATCGTAGCATTTTTATATAAAAACATAAGAGATTATTGAGTTTTCCTGGAGGGTGCTCTTGCAAGCAAGCAGTGCTTGCTGATTCATGGACAATTCGATGTGCTCTACAAACACAGCTAATAAACAAGAACATTCATAAAATACCTCAGTTTTCTGGATCCCTGGCTTTCAAAAACTCGGTCTTCAGAGTAGCATCAGCCGTTACGACCACGATATTCGGATTCAGCATAATCGATTACTTTCAGAGTATTAAATTCTGACACAAAAGCGATGTTGAAGTTGGTTACCTTTGCTCGTTCGATGACAACTTTTGCGTTCCTGCTCTATACATACAGCGCAGAAGAAATAAAAAGGAAAAATCCAACTGCTTTCTTATTTAAAGTGTGTCGTTGACACATAACAAGGATGAAACGCCAGTAGATCGCGTGGGACACACAAGATAAAATTGTAACTTTTCTTTACACAAGTAAGTGTAGTTTTACTCTATTAGGATCATTTGTAAATATCTCGACTTCATTTTTTATTTATTTTTCGTGGTGATGCTCCATTCATGAGTCATCATCTAATAGCCAATTGGTTTCTTTCTCAAATGAGTATAGTAGTTTCGTAATCAAAGACATGTCTCTTAGGAAAAAGCAGATACTCGAATGCTATTCTAGAAGAATGTCAATAATTAACATTTTAGTAGAAAATCCGTCGACTACTCAGTATGTTTTGTTTTTGTTTTCTTTTTTATATAGAAAAATTGTCCAATAGAAAATTCAACGTGATTTTTTTCAAATCTTCGTGATTTTGAGCAAAGGAAGAATCCTAATCAGTCAGTACACACTTAATCAAAGGTAAAAGCTGTTGCACAGGTAACGAACAAGAGTCATTTGAAACCAACAATCAGATAAAGTTAATAAAAGATCGCGCAGTTAATTCTTTCCATTGTGTGACTCACTGGTATGCTATTCCTTATTTTAGATACTAAGAACATGGCAATATGCGAATTGTTTTGGAATGAGACGTTGCTAGAGAAGTTATTGTGTATACAATGTCATTTTACCCTTTTCCCTCCCATGCAGTTCATGTGTTGTGGAGCTAGGATTTGTGAAAATTGTTCAAAAAAGTATTATCTATTTTTATGCTTTTAATTGCTGAATGTAAAGCTCGATTTGAATTTCTATTTTACAGATTAAATCAATCTACGCAATGCCCATTCTGTTCAGAATCTGGAATATGTGATGTAAAAACGATATTAACACAATCTACGATTTCATTCGCCTTACTATTGTTCATTCAATATTTAGGTAAAACCGGACAAAGGTCACGAGCGTGAACTGAGAAGGATGGAAATATCTTGTCCAAGATGCAATGAAAACTTTTCTGGCCGCTTCCCTGAACTGATTGTACGTGATGGACTATTGAAATTCTTCTTTTTTCTTCAAGATCAAATCATGGCTTTATGTTAGATTCATTTAGACAAGCACCGTGACTTGCCTTGTCCTAACTGCGCTGAAAAGTTTGTTTTTCCGCAGGAATTGGACAGTCATCAGTATAATACGTGCGAACATCGTGTGGTGGAGTGTCCGCTAAGTTTTCTTGGATGTGACAAAAAGGTGAGAATGAATACGAACGTTTGTTTAGTGAAAGACAAAGTAATCTTTGTGTTTTTAAGGTGCCTCACAAATATATTGACAAGCATCACCTGAATAATTGGCATCAACGGTATTTGTTAAACTTCGTACACGCGATACTTTCACCATCATCATTAAACAAGATTTTATCAACAGATTCCAAAAATACCGAACAGACGTTTGAACAAACATTACGGGAATATTTAGAAAAGATAAATCCTTTGATTGAAGACGCGGACCAATCCATGAGGAATTGCAGCCAATTGAGTTCGAAAAGGCAAGACATAGAAACAAAGATTAACGGTATACGAACACAGTCTGTTGCTATTAAAGAATCATCCGAAAATAACGTCAAATTAATGGAAAGTATTTATCAAATCATAGCCAATATGACTGAAATTTTAAACAAAATGAAATCTCAACCGATAGGCGGTCCGAGATTATTAGACATAGACGGAACTTACATCTGGAAGGTGAAACTGTCCGACTTGACAAGCAGTCAACAGACCTTACAATCTGAAGTATTTCTCACTTCTAAAAGTGGATACAAATTAGTACTTCAATGTGAAATTTATGAGAATAAATCGACAAGTACGAGCTATATTTCAGTAGCCGTTGCAATCCTTCGTGGAGATTACGATGCTATTCTCAGTTGGCCGATGCTTTATCCAATCACACTGACGATAGTTGATTTATCCGGAAAGAGAAGTGATATTTCATATCCAATCCATATGGATCCGTATATGCTACCACTTCAAAGACCAATGAATGATTCGAATCCTCCATGCAAAGTGGAGCAGTTTTATCCTTTGGAAAAAATAACGAAAAATAATAGTTATTACGTACAAAACAATGCAATGTTTATTCGAGCACATCTTGATTTCGTGGGAGGAAGTCTTGACTCAATATCAAACGGAGAACAGCAGAAGCTTCCTAATTACGATTCTGCTCGAAATAAAATTGCATCTTAATTACAAGCAGACTGACAATTGATTGCATGGATGAAAACATGGATAAACGGTTTATACATCTTTTTCACCTTCGATCTACCAGATTTTTCTTAATAATATGAAGCCATCCTGATTTGATATTCAAGAGCCGTTTATTATAAACTTCTTATAAATGTTTAAGCTTCACTGTTGGAAGTTTATTGTCCAATTTAGAGCGATAATAATTCTACTTGTAAATTCTGCGACAAAAGAAAAAATATAAAAATTTGGAAAAAACCGACATGACACATTTGTTCTTCCCTTTGTGAACCAATTATAAATAATTTCCAACTTGGAATAATTACGAAAGAAACGTAATAGGTTTTCACATACGAAGAGAATATCAATGATTGGATTTCAACCGTTTTGATAACATAGTATTTCATGAAAAGAACTCGAAAGAAAGTGGAATCATTTATTTATATAAAAAAAACGCATAAACAAAGAACCCCGTATTCCGTATCAGCACTGAGGATTCAAAAAAAGAAGTAGAGAAAGATCACGGACAACTAAATATGTAGAATTGTTCTTTCTGACAGTTGAAGGATTGACTTAATGTCACAGAAAATGTTCTATTTTGTTGGTTCTCATTAGACAAAATCAATATTCACATTTGCATCGCATTACAGTGTTCGTGACTTCTCACATAAACATCTTTCCATGTACTCATAAACGTTTGTTAAAAAGAGAGAAAGAAACGAAGTATTGACACTAAAAACCGGTGTTTCTATTTGATCAAACAAAGTTTGTCAAGACAAAAGAAGAAACGAGTTGCTTGAACTAATAAAATGATCATATAGTTAATGTTTAAAACGAGAAAAACTCGACAACAGGCCAAAGCACAAACCATTGTAATCTGACAACATTATTGAAACAATCATGAACAAACAAAAAAATTCACTCAATCACTCGTTAATATCTTCGTATGATACATTACTGTGGCTAGATACAATTCCCCTATCCCGATCGATACAAAATTTGGAAGCAGATTTCGCTGATGGTTTATTAGTTGCTGAAATCATTGCATACTTCTACCCTGAATATGTCGACTTCGGCATATTCCATATCGCTCGGAATATGTCGGAACGAGTGAAAAATTGGCGCTTACTGAATTCGAAAGTATTACCGAAAATCGACTTTCATACACCGGGCACAATCGTTCACGATATCATCAACGAAGATCATCGTACCATTGAACTGTTCCTCGCACGTTTACGAGAAAAACTTGAAGAACACGCATTCCGTACGGGTAGGAAATCGCGTGTATCATGGGAAACCTGGCGTTCTCTATCGACGGAACGATATCGTCTACCACAAATAATCGTCACGCCAAGACAAAAGGCTGCTCTCGTGCCTAGTTACGGATCGCTTGTCCGAAACGGAAAACTAATCGATTCATATATCGATGATAACGAAGAGATTCTAATGAACAAGGAAGAAGAAATTGAGATCTTACGCGCAAAATTGAAACGTTGTGAGAAAGTTATTCACACCCAGGATAAACGGATACAAGAATTAGAAGATAAGATTGAAAAACTGAGACTCAAATAACTTTTTTTCTCTGTATTGATAAACAAAAAAAAATAAATCACCTTATATTTTCTCCTTCTTATGCATGACGTGTACTGTTCAATGTCACATTCCTTATCTTATCGCTATGACCCGAGCGTACTTTTCGTACAGTCGAAACAAGGCGATACAGTCATATATAAATAGCGAAGAAGAACGCAAGAACACTATCACTGATTGAGAAGAAAACAATGAGCATAATATCAATTATTCTGATCTGTATTCTCATATGTCTTGTGTGCTATGCAGTTTATCAACGGTTTTGCTACTTTGCAAATCGCTCGATTCCTTATCCGCCAATACCATCAATATTTCTCGGACATCTACCTATTCTCTGGTCAGTCATATCACATGCTGAACAACTTCGTCAATGGACACGACAATACGGCTCGGTCTACGGTCTATTCGAAGGTATACGACCGATGTATGTCACGTCAGATGTTGCATTTATCGAAGAAATCTTTGTGAAACAATTCCACCGTTTTCCTATTCGACGTCTAACATTAGTCAATCGTTCAATAGGACACAAACTTTCCAATGTATTTTCCGCTGGTTTGTTGTCTGTATGGAGACGACAGCGCCGAATCCTGACACCAACATTTACTGGAGCAAAAATGCGTCGATTATTACCTACAGTGGATACGTGTGTCAATCTTTTCATGGATAAACTAAACACGGTGCCCAGTGGTTCGATATTTAATATCTATGAATTATACAAACGTTTGACAATGGATGTTATTTGTATGTCACGCATTTCTGTTGGTTAACGCACTAATTACGTTTCTTTAGGTCGATGTGCATTTGGCATCGATACCGATGTACAAAATGATATGGAGAATCAGAATATCTACATGAAAAAAGTAGCGGAAATGTTTGCGAAAAATGCTGAACTTACGCTATTAGCTCGAATGCATCGTGTGACGTCGCATACGGTATTCGGAGATATATGTGTGTTGTTATTCAAACTGAAACGATTGATCACAGTAAACGATTCACAACTTCAAGCAAATGTTTGGTTATTGGAACACATGAACGAATTCGTTCAGCAGAGATTCGATAAAACCCAAACACTTGAGCCAACCAGCGATCTTCTTCAACTGATGATGAATGCTGTTCATTCCGATAAAGTTCGTACTACTGAGTTTCTCCTTCCTCACTCATTCACTCACTTGAATATGTAGGATGTGTTAACACCAACGGAATTATTAAGCAACGTGTTTGTCGTTCTCGCAGCAGGCTTTGAAACCACATCAACAGCATTAGCTTACTGCACGTATTGTCTTGCTTTGTATCAAGATATTCAAGAGAAATTGTATCAAGAACTTGTTGAACATTGGCGTCCTGATGAGACGAATACTTACGATATCATTTCATCTAAATTGACGTTTATGGATTTATTCGTACGAGAAGTTCTACGAATGTATCCGCCCGTTCCTCAAGTTGTCCAGCGTCAATGTACCGAAAATACACATGTTGCTGGGCATGACATTCAAAAAGGTCTGCATTTGGTATAACCAAAGAAATCAAAGCAAGAGACTTTTCTTTTTCAGGAACTCTGATACAAATTGATGTTCTTTCTGTACATTATGATCAAGAGCTATGGGGTCCTGAACCGGTAAATGAATTTCATCCCGAACGACATTTGCAGAAACGACATCCAGTTGCTTTTCTTCCATTCGGTGCTGGACCAAGAACATGCATTGGAATGCGATTTGCATTAAGTAAGTTCGATGTTAATATAGAAAGTTTTTACTCTATGACGTGTTTAAAATAGTGGAAGTCAAATTATGTTTGGCTCAATTGATCAGCACCTATCGTATTCTGCCATCGTCATTTGAAGACTACAAGTTAAATATAACCGAGCAAATCTCAATGACACCTGATAATGTTTATATCAAAGTGGAAAAACGAATCACATCTTCGTCTCAATGACGACCGTCATCGTATTGCTTGTTGTTTTGAACATTAGAATATAATTAGTATCTTCATAAAAACGTATTTTCAATTTATTCTGTAAATTGATTAATAAACGTAGATTATTCTCCCTCCTTTAGTTTACAAATAAAAATTAGTAAAACAGCTTAGTTAGAGCTTTTAATCTTCCAATTGACGCTTTTTGAGCGCATCAGTGAAACGCTTTTTACGTCGATTATTTTTACCACTCATAACGAGTGGTGCTGCATGAACATTGCTTGCATCTTTAATATTCGCTATCAAATCGCTTAGATCATATGTCGGAATATTGATGCTCGTCTTCGAGAATAAGTTGGAAAAGAAGGATTTCACTTTGTCATAGGCCGATTTGATGTTATTCTTTAAATCTGTTAGAAAACTATCAGATTTCTCCAAGCTGGCTGTCAGAGTTGAGGTGAAGAGTCGAAATCGTTTTCCTTGTGCGACTTCATTTGAGATTTCTTGTGCGACAACGTCCGCTGGATTAATCACGAAAAGACGATCAAAACTATCATTGCCAATCTCTTGACGAAGATCATTGAAAAAATGTTCAGTTGCATTGATTGCAAATTCAACCGCTTGATAACTGAAAAANATGAAATCATCAGATTTCTTCACACTAGCCGTGATATATGGTGTGAAGAATCGAAATCGTTTTCCTTGTGCGACTTCATTCGAGATTTCTTGTGCGACAGCGTCCGCTGGATTAATCACGAAAAGACGATCAAAACTATCATTGCCAATCTCTTGACGAAGATCATTGAAAAAATGTTCAGTTGCATTGATTGCAAATTCAACCGCTTGATAACTGAAAAACAAAACACCACATTGCACCGCACCATCTTCACTCAAAAACTCTCTCTTACTGAAGACTTGCATGTGGTGAAAAGAGTAAACTGTTCGAATCTTTATTGATTCCACCGATGGCTGGTACATTTGCCGAATCATCCGAAACAGAACCATGTGAACATTTACCAACATTAGCTGGTTTATTCAGTGGTTGACCATTTTCACCTGTCTGATTGAACAAGTAGCCACTTGTGAGTATTCGTTGGCTATTGATAGCAGCTAAAATGTTATTAGTACAATCATAATACACCAGTGGACATTTTCTTATCGTAATTTGTTGCCAAAGAGACTAACATTAGAAGATGACAGTGCATGACAAAGATCAAGTATTTCCATTACTTACACATTTTTGTGTTTTCTTAGTACAACCCGTATCAGAGCATGTTGCTTGATTTGGTGCAGCAACTTGTCCAACAGTTTCGTTTCGTCCGATCAAAGTGTTCACATCAGTGTTACCCATTTCTACCCAGTTAGAATGTGAATAGAAATCTTGCAGGGTATGAAGTAACTGTCCTGTCTTTTGTCGCGCATCAGTTAGATCACTATCAGCAGTGCGTGAGTCATTTACAACTGAAAGAAATCTGTAAATGAAATGCATGCAAAAGACTCATTATTACCTTTTTGTCTGAGTAGGATGATACGGCGACTACCATTGTTAAAAGTTTCACTATCGAAATGTGCAGGTGATAATTTTTTCGTATCTGGATCAAGGTCCACCAAAGCATTGTGTGTCATCACCAAATCCAGTGTGAATTTCAAAGGAAGTGAATAGAACTCGACTTGTGCATCGCTATATTCAGGATGTGCAAGTTTGTAGAGGTCATCAATAGTATGCTGCTTAGTGAAGTAATCTTGTTGATTGACAGTACCATTGTTGTTATTATTGGGAGCAATGCGTGTTTCATAGAAGAACCGGGCAAGACTACGAATGAAAGCGATTTGTGTGATTTCTGTATGTGTGATACCTACAGTTAATTAGAAACAAAAGAATTAATGCTGAAGACTAGGTAGTAATATCATGATGTGTACTAACTATCACCACTGAGAGCACCATCGGCAATTACCGGTTGCGGAATGAATGCATTGGCAAACGATATACAAATGGTCAGATACAATAACCAGTAAATATTGGAATTCAACATCATCAACGAATATCTTCAAAAATCAAAATGTAAACTCGATGTACACTGATTGTCCTCGTTCTAGAATCTCCCGTATTTATATCACAAACACCATTGTATGACGTCAATATTATGATTGAGAATGACGCTCTATTTTGTCATCCACCTATTCAAACGATTAATTCAATCATACAAATTTTGGTAAAAGTTACGTGGCGAAATGTTTTCATATACTCTCGCACTCGAAAATCCTGATCGATGAGAGCGTAGTGAAGCGCATTTGTCCTTGAGGTTTATTTCTTATTCTATATGACTTTTGTGACGACGTTTGTCTTACTTATCATATCAAAAGATCGCAATTACTCTTGAGCGATTAATCAGTCATTCTTCGGTATAGTACTATTCTTTCGAAAAATATTCTCTCGTAATAGCATATTTATGTAATTTTCATATGCTTGACAAAAGTTTCCAAGTTCAGTTGGTTCAAGATTCTATTCGGCAGATTGTTCGTTGGATGCAAACAACGACGCATATATAATTATGAGCGGAAAATGTTTAAGAACTTGTATATCTATTTGAAAACTCACTACTTGCCTTTTTAATTCACCTGTCTCAATGAGAATACAACGATCATATATTTCAATTGAGTAGTCATTTCTACCAAGATACGTGTCTAGTAAAGTTTTCTATATATAACACTATAAATATATATATATCTCAAGCATGAACTAGAGGGCGCCACTGACTAATTACTGTTTTTAATAATAATACATTCAATTGAAAGTAATTGTATGCTTTTTATTGTTAAATAAGTTAAACTGAAAATTCGATCGTATAAAAATTGATCTGATGTTGACAATTGGTCGAAGTGTTCGCCGATAGTAATCAACCATGAATCATTGATCGTTCTAAATTCTATTCGCAGATCTTCTATAGTTTTCTTATTTCGAAATCTGTTTGTTGCCTGAATAATTTGTTGATATATTTCTAGAAAAGAATGTCAGCGAACGATCGATTAACTCGGAGTTTACCTCATTTGCAAAACTTAATCAAACGAGATCCCGATGCTTATCGAGAAGACGTAAGATAGCATCGAAAAATTCCTCTCATATTGATTCAATCGTTTTAGTTCAAACTACAATATCTCCATTTCGAAAGTCAATTTAAGGAATTAGCGGCTAAACCCGATGCATGGAACAAGTCTTTAGCAGATAACATCTCCTTTGTTTCACAAGTATTTTCCATCTTTGATCAAATTTCACAACTTGAAATTCAAATTTAGGTCGCTCATTGTTATCGAGAAGAATGCAAAGAATTATCACAAATGTTTATGGATGCTCTCCGACTTTATTCGACTGTCCTTCACAACGATATTCGACTCGTATGTATCAGCGTTGTCTAGAGAGGATCTTTATTATGTTTTTCTGGTCATTTGAAGGTAATCGTTCGCGCATTGATCTTGATGCGTAACCGTGGTTTAATTGAATGTCTTCAATTATGTGAATTGTTCTTTCTCCGTTTATTACAATGTCAAGATCGTCTTCTACGTGTTACAATTCAATCACACATTATCAACGATATAAAAAAACAAAATGAAAAGCACAAAAATCACAAATTAAACAGTGTAAGTTTGATTTTCTCTTCGTTTCGACCTTCTTTTATATTCGATCTCATTTTAGACATTACAAAATTTTATGTGTACTATCATCAAAGAAAGTAATGCAACTGCTGTGAAAATGGCTCTCGTAAGTTTGTGAATAACCCGACAAGTGAGATTGGATTTGATACATTTTATTCAGGATATTATGGTTGATTTGTATCGCAAGAATATTTGGAATGATACGAAAACAGTTAATATCATCGCTTCGACATGTTTCTCGAAAATAACTAAAGTTTGTTCGCATTGAATATCAGTCGAATGGAAGTTGTATTTTGTATAGGTTCAAGTAGCAGCGTTGAACTTTTTTCTCGGCAACAATCAGAGTAAAGATGATGATAAAGATTCTGACTCCGATGATGTAAGTTGATGGGTAATGTTTTGGATCATAGGAATTGTTAATTTTTAGGATAATTTAACAAGAAAAGATATTTTACTTGGTCATCGTGTTGGAAAGAAGTCAGCTAAGCGACAGAAGAAAACCGAACGAGCGTTGAAAGCACTTGAAGTACGTTTTCGAACGACTGAATCGAAATATATTCATCTCCTTTCGTATTAGAAACAAAAAAAGAAAAAGAAGGTTGAAGTGTATGATTTCTCTGCACTTCATCTCTTTTACGATGCGCAAGGTAAACTAAATCTTAGCGAGAAAACGTTTTATTCAATCACGGATCAATTTAGATTTCGCCGAACGTCTGTTTCGTCAGTTAGAATCTTCGAATGAACGTTTCGAAGTGAAATTACTTCATCAAGATTTGATTTCTCGTCTCATTGGCCTTCATCAACTACTTCTCTTGAATTTCTATCCATACTTACAGCGATATCTTCAACCGCATCAACGTCAAGTGACGAAAATTCTCCTTTTTGTCGCTCAAGCATCACACGAACTTGTCCCGCCAGATATTTTACAGAGTATCTGCAGAACTATCGCAAATAATTTCATTACCGAGCGAAACTCCGGTGAAGTCATGGCTGTCGGGTTCGTAGAAAGTAAAATTTGAACGAATTTCAATTCGTTTGTGTTTAGTATGAACACCATCCGTGAAGTTTGTGCCAAGTGCTATTTAGCAATGGATGAAGATCTTTTACACGACCTTTCGAAATACAAATCCTATAGAGACAAGTCGGTTTCGGCATCTGCTCGATCCTTGATTCAAGTTTTTCGCGAGAAAAATCCGCACCTCCTCGAACGAAAAGATCGAGGCAAACCGACGGAATTTCAACGCGATCTTGTTCCATTAGCATACGGGCAAGTCAACCCGAAATCTTATCTGGAAGGTGCTGAAACACTTGAAGATGGTACTCAAGAAAAAGACGAACAATCCGATGATGAAAATGAAGACCAAAGCGATGAAGAAGGCTGGATGGAAGTATCACACTCAGAAGACGAGGACGAAGTTGAAGAAGAGCAAGAACAGGAAGGTGATCAAGAAGAAAATAAGGTATGAACAAGGAATTTCATTGAATGTACAAAGAATTTTCTTTAGATGGAAACACCGATGACAGAAGAGGAACGTCGTGAACGTGCGACGTCCATCAGTACACAACGTATATTGACTCAACGTGATTTTGAACAGCTGAAAGTTCTTGAAGTGAAAAAACGACTCCAAGATCGACGACGAAATCGGCTTGAACAGTCGATGTCGACAAGCAAAAAACGTAAAACTATATCTATCGACACCGATTCCGATTCCGACGATGAAAATCGAGCAAAAGCCGGCCAAAAGTATGTTTATTCACGAACTTCAAATTAACACTGATGTGTATATTTAGCTCGGAATTGATCTCATTGAGAGACATCGAACGAGTTCATAAGAAGCGCGCACATGATAAAGAATCTCGTTTGGAAACTGTTCTTGTAAGTAGCGACCATCGGTACTAATTGTCTACGCGTGCTATTTTCGAATCTTGTAGGCTGGTCGAGAAGGACGTGAGAAATTTGGTAAATGGAAGAAGGAGAAAGGTCGAGTAGGTTCGACAAATAAAGAAAAATTGAAGAACAAAAACTTCCAAATGCTTAAACCCAAATTACGCAAGAAACAAAAACGATCGTTTCGTGATAAACAGGTTCGATTGACACACAACACTCTAGCAAACCAACTGATATATCCTTTTTTATTCTAGATCGCTCTGCGAGATTCATTATTGAAAGACAAACGTCTCCGATAATTGTTTTCTTGTTTTTCTCGAATAAAATAAATCCTTGTTGACTGTTGACGAACAAACTTTTCCATCGAATCATCTTAGATTATTGTCTACCATGATTTTCGACGTCATCACAAGTCTAGCTTTGTCTTTTGCATTGTGGCTAAAATAGAACGTCTGTTTTTAGTCAAAGCTCAGCAAATCGGATCAATTCATCCTTTTCTCCGAATCCGCCGTCTTCTCTTTGTTTATACAGAAGAATTTAATACCGAATAAAACCAAGCATCAGGTTTCATTCAGCTGTTAATCAATGACAGGTTTAATTCGATTATTTCCATGCCGAGTTAGTTGATGATTTGATGACGTAGAAGATTTCGCTTCGATAACAAATTGTAATGAACTTCCTTCGTTTTTCTTGCACAATCATCATCGCCAAAGGTTTACTCTATTTCCTGAAGATAATAATGTGCTTAAATGAGTGGAGATGAAAACAGAATGATCTGTCTTTTGGCAAGAAATGGCCTTTTCTTTCTATTTTTCTGCGTGATTACAAGTTGCACCTGTTTTCACCGATTGGTTGCGTGTCATTCGAACAGCTTTGCGAATATTCATTTCTTTTGTTCGACGCGATCGCTTTCTATTGACGCGTTTTAACACCAAGTCTAAGAACTACGTTGTTTATTGTTTTTCTTCTGTCATCGTTATTGAAAAATCAGGAAGCAATAAAAGGTAATTAGAACTCATTCTTATGTAGTGAACCCATTCATTTACTTTTCTTTAGAAGCGAGGAAATTAGACATTCAGTTTTTATAACTAAATGCTACGTTTTGAAAGCGGATTTCTTCTTCTTCTTCTTCTTCTTCTTCTTTTTCTTCTACTTTTTTTCTAAAAATACTCGACATATATTCGACAAGATTACAGACTCCGCGTGTAATCTTATCAGTTATATCGAGAGCGAGTTTTCCCGGTAGAAATCTAATCTGACACTTCGAAGTTTCTTCCTCACCCTCATGTAACAGGTAAAAATCAAGTGAACTTCATGTTTTATTTGTTATAGACATAGTGAACATACTGGCAAATGTTTTCTGAATGGAAACTGATAATAACACTTGTCTGTTTTCAATGGAGAATCAATATTTATTATATAGTCGAACGAGAGGTTGACTTCATTTGTGAACACAGTGCAGCTAAGAACTTTACGGTCCATAGTATGAATATTTCCTAGAGAATGTTAATAATTGATGAGCAGGAAGCGAAGTATTTGGATAATCGACGTTATTGAGAGATTCACCAGAGAATCAAAGGTCAATGTTATCATTTGATATCATCTCTTGAGAGGAAGCCACGCCATTACACATGAAAAGAAACAAACTAGCAATTGTTTTTCTTGTATTTCAGGTAGAAATACTCTTTAAACGTGCGTGAGATTAATAGAAAATGTATGCGAATTATCAAACATCTATTGTCGCTATTATGAACTCGATGCACTAGTTTTTCTACTTAGCTCACTGACAAACTACAATGAAAGAAAAGCAGAAAAACAAGAATGGAATGCATCAGGCTACCGTAGGTGGTAAGATATCATAATAATCTTAACCTGTTTCTCATTAATGAATCCAACACATTCAAGTTACTCGACGTACATTTTTATCAGTAGACAACATTCCCAAGACCTATTTTCCGTCTCATATCTGTTATATAACTGAATACAGGTAAGTTCAAAGAGAATATGATTTATTAATAAGAAAAGCTTTTTTTTGAAATATATTCAATAGATATGTTAATATCAAGAATTTCTATGCTGAATTATTCAGCTTGGAATATATGGATCAACGAAATGAGATACGCTAGGAGAATGGATTAAAGAGAGTAAAAAAGAGAAATGTAGATTTTCTATGTAAAGTATGTCGGAAGAGAGATATGAAGAATGTCACCAGAGGCTAATTGAATGGAAAAGAAGAAAATCTGTTTGTGATTATGCCGGTCGATGAAAATTAAACCATTCTTCTCGTCTTCAGATAAATCTTTAACGATTAAAATCATGAATAAGACAGACAATAACCTAATGTTTTCAATGCATATCAATGTTAATCATATATTAACATTCTTATTTGTTATAATTGCAATTGTTGGCATATTGGGAAACCTTCTCGTGATTATCTCGGTCGAATTCGATGCTCGAATGAGAAGATCATTAACAAACCAACTGATTGTTCGCGTGGCATCTTGTGATTTTCTCATTCTTGTTTTCAATATTCCCGATTTAGTCCAATTTGTCTCATCACCAGATGGAAATTGGGTTCTTAATCAATTGGCATGCAAACTCATTCGAACAACGCTTGTTTTAGCACAATATGCATCGGTGTTAACCATGTGTGCACTAACAATCGAAAGGTATTTGTCTAATCAACTTTTTTTTCCTCCTTCGAATGTGTTTCTTCTTTGTTGTAGATTCATCGGAATTGTTTATCCACTCCGTTCGAAGTTACTGCGTGAAAAAGAACATGTGATTGCGATCACATTTGTTGTATGGATAATCTCATTTGTTTGTGCTTCACCGAATTTGATCTATTTACGGATACTAACCGATCCAGTGTCCTCACGTCGCGCATGTGTGCTTCAATATTCTAAAATGAATATCATGGAAAATCGACGTAGTTATATAATTCATAAAGCTCTTGAATCAGTTTTATTCTATTTTCTTCCGCTGCTCTTGCAAGTCTTTTGTTACGCAAGAATTGCTCGACAGTTGTGTCATGTTGACGATGCACTACAAGCATCTTTTCGAACAGTTGTGAAAACATCTACTCAGCGAACACAAGTTCGTCTTTCGAAATGCGAAAATACTAACCAAACGTTCTAATTCTCTCTTTTCAGGTCGATATCGATGATGAAGATGATTTTACCGACAATGACGAGAACTCGGGTACCAAATACACTCGTGTCGATTCCATTTCTCACTCACCGATTCGTCGCTCCAAACAATCATCACAACCTTGTGTGACTTACGTTCTTCAACGACAACCGTTCAAAACGTCCTACCCAATACATCGAACAACTGTCACTTATGATGCATTGAAATCTCGTCGAAATGTTATCAAAATGCTCTTTGTCGTCGTACTCATTTATTTCATTTCCTTCAGTCCACAAGTGCTCGTTTTCATCTTGTTTGAAACGACTCTCGTTCGTCATGCGCCACAGTTCATCCAAACGCCTTATTTCATTGCATTTACCATGCTTCTCGTCACGCTCAGCTCGGCATCGAATCCAATAGTTTACGCAATCTTTTGCTCGAAGTTTCGACAGAGTTTCGCTAAACTTCTGCGAAAGATATTCTGTTTCTGCCGCAAAGAGTTCGATTACCGTTCAAACCATCGAGCTGTCTCATTACAGCAAATTCAATCATCCAATCTTCGTGTGAACGACAGAGTCCATACTAGCGAAAGAAGACATTCGCCTACCAATGGAAAACAACGAACATCCACTTGAATATGTGCTTATTCAACAAAACTAATGTCATTTCTTATTTAATGTTACTGAATGGTGAATAAATTCTATCAAGTACTTACATCAATTGAAACAATTTTCTGTTCTGGAGTCATTGATAAATATCTGCTATTCATCCATTTTTTTTTGAATGACGTTCTCTTGTATGCCTAAAAGTGAAAGATAGCAGAATCGATTGCAAGATGTTTTAGGAGCTCAATATTGCTCGTTTAATTAAGATATGCATCCATAAGCAGTAATAAAAAAAATGTCTGCGGTCTGACTAGTCTTCACTAGATATGAGGTGTTGAATTGTATTTAGTCTTTGCAAAAATGTGATAAACACGATTAAATGCGCTGTTGTAGACAGTGTAACGAGAGGAACTAGATTAGACAACTCGCTTAAGCCTCGAACGAGGCTTTGCTGTTCTTCAGACAAGTGCTAATAAGAACAGAAGAATGAATGCTCTTTTCATATTCGGAAATCATGTTGTTCTTTTGGCCAAGATCTTTCTTTGTCTGCCTATGAATGAGCATTCATTAGCCGAAGGCTTTTAGTTGATAAGTTTTAGATAGAAAATATGATTTGAAATTTGTATTTGAAAAAGTTCATTCTCATTGTACAAAGATACGACAAGTACTTTGATCGAACGAAATATCACTCCATTTGACTTTCGATACATCCTATCCGCTATAATCCATGATTACAAATGAATGAAAACAAGTGTAAATGTGGATATTCGATGGGCGAAAACAGAGAGTAGTCATCGTATTTACTCGTCAATAATACCTTACGAAGAGACTGACTTTTTTGTTCTTCAAGGTGAATCCCTGGATTAAAAAAAATGACATCGACGCGCGCAGTATGGTGATACTATAAAACGTGTAGAAGAAAAACAACAAATAAACCAGAAATTGATTCATCATTTCCAACGATTAACGATGAATGATTTAGAAGACAACGAAGAGCCCAATCACGAACAGACAGAGCCATCAAATCGTCAAGAATTCTTCAGCCGTATTAAACAATTCAATGACTTTCTCACATGGGCATTCGAACGTCCCTTTACACTCGTAAATACAACGATTAACAACGTGCAAAGTTACATTGCCAATAGTACAGTCAGCTGTGGTATATGTATGTGTACAACGATCACTGTGACGCTTTCGGTAACAAGTATTGCTGTCGGTGTCGGTGTTGGCGTCGGTGTTGGTTGTTCCCAATGAAAACGATTTCTTTTTATTAAAATTAATCTTTTCATATCTTTGAAAAAAATTCGTTTTTCGCTTCAATTGACCGTACTTTCTGCGACAGAACATACTTGCTTTCCATGTATACATGTTTAGTTCTATTTATTTCAAAAGAGCATGATGTGTTAGTAATCTGCATCATTCCCAGTAATCGTCGTATTAGTCACGTTAGTAAAAGTTGAATTCGTCGTACTACCTACGTACGATTTTGCACATGATAATCCTACCCCTAGTCCAACACCCAAACCAATGCCTGTTGCGCAAGCCACACCAGTCAGAGCACCGCACACACAAACAGAGAATAACGGTGAACAAAAATTGGGCAATTGAATACCAAGATAACCCAAAATTGTCATCGGAAATTCGATCAACATAAAAATCATATGTTGAAGTAGTGCTAGTGTCTCATTCAATATATCCCACCAGCCCATTTCTTCAGTTGGAAGAGGTTGTTGAAAAGGCGGTACTGGTGCACGAAATCGTCTCGAGAGCATCTTCGATAATACTAATAATATTCTCGCTTAATCAAATGTGATCTTGTATGAATAAGAAAGAAAAGGATTACTTCCTTTTTTATGACAGGTATACCTTGCTAACAGCAAAACAAACTAAAGTTGTTTTTTTTTTGTTTACTGTCTCGTGTGATTGATGATTGATTTGATAATGTCATTGGAGAGAGAGACAGATGCTATCCATCGAGTGATTATAAATTTTATCAATTTCATTTATTTCATATGCAAAATACAAGACGATTAGTTTAGAGAGTAACGATAAAGATACGAAGCGAGATTTTGTAGACACAAAAGAGAAACAGTTCAGATAAAAAAGCGTATTATATTCAAAAAGAGAATGTTTATTTATCATTTTGTTTGTGTACAATCAATTCACAATTGCTGATGAACACATCAAATTCACACCACATGTACCATCACCACGATATAAACGGTAATAACCCTACAAAAAAAGTCAAATCAATTGTCAAAGTAGTTGACTCGATTTTCATTACCTTTTCTCCCCAATGTGCACCCCAACTATTCTTGATAATCCAAAATGGAATTGATTTCGAACCTGTACACACACGCACGTGCAAAGTATTCGATAGTCAACTGTGTATCTTACTTTTCTGTTCGACGCCATAACCGACTAGTAGAACACCATGATTTAAACCTTGTGGATTGCAAAAGGCACGTCGAGGATGAGCAACACCACGGAAATAGAACTGTCAACATAGAAAATGTAATTCGTACACTAAACAAACCGAATTTTCCTATATACCTGCATCATGTTAGCGTTTAAGCCAATTGAGATCGGTGCATTTGTTGCCAACCATTCTGCCATACCTTAGAAGCAAAACTTCATTACCATCAATTAAGAACATTTCGATTTCTTTACCATTTTCATCTGACGTTATATTTACATAACTATCGATATTAACTTTAATTTTAGATTTGTCCAATAAGCATTGATTGTGTTGTTTCCCTTCATACTTGTAGTCCTCTTCTGTCATCAATCCGCCCATGCTGATGATTTGTCCATAGGCATCTGTCATATATCCACCATTACAGCCTTCATCGACTTTATCACAATCGACCAATTCTATTTGAATGCGAAAAAACATTAAAAGATCAAAATGTGAAGTCTTGGTACGGACCTTGTTCGGACAAAGAGATCAGATCGCCTTTTTTCGCTTTCCAAACACCTTCGATATTTCCAGTGACACTGAATGCCCAACATGAACCACATTGACCTTGATTTTTCACATCAGTAACAGCACTGTGATTGCGCCAATCGAACGCGTCCGGCGTGACTTGTAGCGGATCTTTGCGCGATTCTGACGATTGTACGCGGATACCTTTTGACAAGGAAAGACGTTCGTTTAAATGGTATTGAGTATATTCCTCCTCTGAAAAACAAACGAATGGTGATCGAAAATGAAAGAAGGTCGAAACAAACCATTCAGATCACTCAAGTGTGTTATTCCGTAGATAGCCGTGCCTTCTTCTTGCTCATTGAATTGTTCAATTCGGTTTAAGTTATGTTTGAAAACTTGAAATCGTTTTTCTTTTTCTAGATAGACAAATTCAGTTCGATGAATACGTAAACTACAATAATTCAATCAAACCTTTGTCATCCATATAGAATTTTTGATGAAGTCTTTGGAAGCGATCGAACAAATACGTGTCATATTCGCCGACTTCGTCAACTGAAGTATGCTCGACAGGAATTTTAGTTCCGGACTAAAATTATGACCGAATTCATACTTCGAATGCATAGAACAGAATATACTGACTACAAATGGGTACGGAATCTTATTTGCATTACGTTGCACATCTCCACCGATTAATTGTTGATTGCGAGAATCTTGTTCCAGTGAAATACAAACGATTGCACGAACTAATGCTCGAATATGTCCAACAGGATCGTCATAAACGGCTACCGGACATTCGTATTTCTACAACGAGATATTTTGTTAAACACCTACCATCTTTCTCTTCAAAACTTACGATATCGTTATCACTTGATGTGACTTGGAAATGGATTGTGTAGATTTGACGACTGTTTTCTATGTCAACCTAACGGAAATGATTGCATGTTGGAAATTAAATGAAAATTTATATACGTACAGCGGTTTTGATTTGAACAATATGCGTTGCACGCATTTGTTTATCATTTCGGAAATGTTCTGACAATGCTGTGTGAGCAAAAGAGGTGATTTCAGTATCCACCGCTGTTAATTTTTGCTCGTAAGTTTTTCGTTCTGTTCCATTAATGGAAACAACGAATAGTACGAATAGGAAAGAAACTAACCACATGTTTTAACTATATTTTCAG
Organism: Adineta ricciae; assembly: GCA_905250025.1. Taxonomy (NCBI): domain Eukaryota; kingdom Metazoa; phylum Rotifera; class Eurotatoria; order Adinetida; family Adinetidae; genus Adineta; species Adineta ricciae. The sequence goes on along the minus strand of CAJNOJ010000057.1, from coordinate 142,787 downwards.
TTAAACTGAATTGAATGACGATGTTTATGGATAAAAATATCAATCACCTGATGAAACTCATCTACACAACCAATCAATGGTATGTTTGGCTGAAGAGAATGCCCGTTGCAGATGTCACTCGCTGACAGATATTAGAATTTCAAAGAGAAATGTAGCAGTGACGCACCATTTTATCGAACTTAACACAAAATAAATGAGCTCATTGGTCAAAATGACAGATTTTTATTGTAAAGGAAAAGAGAAAGAATGTTTATTGATGAGTTTGGATATTATCTAATTGCTGTTTCATTTGATTAATTTGAATTCGATGATTTCGAACCACATCTTGTATATTTTCCATGGATAAGTTGTCTGACTGACTTTGACTCTGATTGAATGAAATGAATTCTTGAATCTGTTGAATTTGTTGGGTTAAACAATCGATTTGTATTTGATAAGTTTCTAATTGCTGTTGCATTCGTATTTCTTCATCCGATAGAACTGGTATAGATTGTTCAATCGTAGATAAGAGATCGTCGATACGTGACGATAATCGTTTTCGACGTGAACATTCCTATCAATCAAAAGAGAAAGTCAAGAAATCGAATTCACAATCAATGTCTTACTTGTCGGTAGAGTTTCATTGAGTTTTCGAATTGATTTTGTATCTCCTGGAACCTATCTGTTAATTGTTTGTTCTCATTCAATTGTGTTTGATGAACTTCGACTAAGTAACGTTGTTTATCGTCGATTTCTCGACGCACTTTGTCTTGTTTTTGAATATATTGTTCGGTGAATATTTTCATGTATTGAAGAACGTTTTTCTCTAAATCAGAATCGGAGAGTTTCGTTGATGAAGATCGAAGTGTCACAAATGGAACGGATTGGTCGCGAGCAAGTATCGAACGAATACGAGTGAGAAACTGCGAAGGTTTGCTTTCCGATACGGTAGTATCACTATTGCTCGCTGAACTCGATACTTGTGAACGAATCAGAATCAATTCCTAAAAGATACGATACAAAAAAAAGTTGTTTAGGGAGAGTGGAAACTCACCTTTTCTGTGTTGCTTTGCGATCGAACGATGGCAGCCAGATAGTGTCCATTGTTATCGATGTGTATTGAACCAAGCTGTTCGATTTCATTTGTAATTTTATTGTTCAAATTCGCACCGTTGATCAATTGTTGAATTTGTGTCGGTTGGAGTTGCTTGGAACCTTGTTGAACTTGATCGACCCAGGCAATTTCTACTACATAGATATTCGCATTCGAATCTGTAATATAATATCTATTCGGCGCAAATCGATCCGGAAGAATCGATGTAACAATTAGTCCAAGATCACTGTTTGGGAAAGTCAAACAATCGATCGTGAATAGATGATGTTGATTGATCGATGGCGACAAGATCATACATTGATGAAGTTGAGTTCGATTCGGTGTAAAGATAGCTAGTGGACAAGAGGATGGTGCTAAACAGACTAACGTCGATTGATTTTGTCCAGCACCGTAGTTGTCAAAAGCTGAGGGAAGAATACGAACAGGACCGTGAAAGTCTTCGTCGATGTGATTCTTCAACAATTGATCTTCCTCGATTTCGAAAAGAAAGATATCACCGTCGGTTTTCATTGCGAAGAAAAGGATTGATGTTGATTCTTTTGTTTGTTTCTTCGTTACATCTAGTTTGATGATGTCGGATGGCTGATGGAGAGATATTTTTTTACTCGGTGTGTTGAATTTCGTGTTTGAAGATTTGCCGATAGAAAATTTATGGATGTGTTCAAGTCCATCGGCTTTCGATGACCGAATATGATAAAGATAACAATCAGAAGCAGATGGAACCGAATAAACGATAGCAAAATGATTGACTGTTAACCAAACGAAGTCAATTAATGAACAATTAACAGACGCAGATGATGTCGAGGGTGGAACACGAAGTATCGGACACAGACGAGATCCTGAAGATGAAAGATGAATAGAAACAACAACAAAAAAGATTCGACTCGTAGTCAACTAACCTTTTGAAGGTGAACGAATGTGTGTCTCATGATGTGACTGTGATAAGAAAATAAGATAGACAAGTTTATCAGCTATCAACGCAAGAATGGTTTCATCTTCGTTAAGGATCAATTTTCGAATCGGCCATGTTGGTGATGATGAAAGATGAAGGCGGTCAAATCCGAAATCTGTCGTATTATTTAATGTTATCGATGAATGAACAAACAAACAATGATTTGACGAGTCGTAGCCATATAGAGATGATTTACCAAAGGTAAAGACATTGACATGATGCCATTGAAATGGAATACGTATTGAATTCATTTGTGACATTTCGTCAGGGAAATTATTTTCAATAGAAAACCGAACTGATTCAAGTAGATTCCCGTGGATCAAAAAGGAAGCCAACGAGCATAAACATCGATGACTAATTTCAATTGTCTAAACAGATGGCGTGACAATACTTCAATTCGGTTTGATTTATGAACACATCTCGGTGACAGAACGTTAAATTTCCTCTCTTTAGTAGAACAAATTCTCGACAATCGATCGATATGATCACACTCAATGGCTTCTGAACCTTGAGAGCAGAGATGTCCATGGCGGCGCTGCCGCTGCCGCTGCCGCTGCCGCGCCGCTGCCGCGGTGGCGGTAGCGGCGCGGTAGCGGTAGTTTTTCTTCATCGATCATCGCGGCGCGGCGCGGCAGCGGCAGTTTATTTTTTCGACCGTCGCGGTGCGGCGCGGCAGCGGCATTTTTTTTTCATCGATCGGCGCGGCGCGGCGCGGCAGCGGCTGAACTGTTGAAAAAACTTATTTTCATTAAAAGAACTCGATAATTTTGGAGGTTTAAATTTTTTTGTAATGAAGTTAAACAGAAATTTGTTTTCCGTTAGTATATTTCTGTAACATTTGGTATGAAAAAGCCTGAATAAAAATGTACATTTCGTGCTATTCATTCGATTTATTCTCTGCATACGAATCAATAAAAAACTAAGACATGTGAATTATTATATTACAATTCATATATATGTATATATATACAGGGTGATCCAAAAGTCACGCACCAAAGGAAAAAAATTGAATATCTTCATGAAGGCTTGAGCAAATGAGCTGATTTTTTTTATTAATGGTAGGGGCATATACAAGCTTCTTATTTGTATAGATATCGCTAAGTATACCCTCTGTTAAAAACTCTGCTCAAAAACCTCGTAACAAGGATCATCTAAAATTATTAATTGAGCATGAATTTCCATCGCTCAATGATAATATCGAACTCTGCCAAGCAATCTGTCATTCTGTAGCTAAGCGTTGCCGGATGTGTATTAGAGCAGAAGGCAAACAGTTCGAACATTTGCTTTAAAATATTAGTCATTTTCTGAAAAAAATCTTCCTTCCTTTATATTAAATTTGTTTTTTTTTATATATGAAAAATAAGATTTTTTTTCTTGAAGTCAATAGGACTAACTAACAAAGAGTGTACTTAGCGATATCTATATAAATAAAAATTCAGTCAAATTTGAAATTTGACTGAATTAGAATTTTGCCCACGACATATATATACATATCAATGTTTCATATAATTAGCTGTGCAATAACGCACATTAATATTTCGCTCGCTCGTTCACTTTTGTCTTCCTCTTGATGCTAAAAGCACCATTGATTTTTATCTGTTGAGAAGAATATACAAAAGCATTTTGTTTAAAGGAACATGCTACGAATATGAAAATATTTATATTAAATTTCAGTGATATCACGAATTATCAATCTTAGAATTTATTTTGCTTAGATCTTAAGCTATGACACATAGTATGATGGTTTCAAAAAATCGTTACACGTAACGATAATACAACTGACGCAGATGAAAGACATAACTCGTTTCATGGTAACTAACTAGTAAATAAACTTATAACAATGCAATAATATCAAAGCTTTTATAATGAAAAAATTGATTATAAAGTGTGAATTTTATACAGCTTTGTCTTGATATAAAATTACTTTTCCTTGTTAATACCTGTATACTGTATTACTTTCGAAGCTAATTATGTAAGACAAATACTGGTCTTCAAAAAATGTCTTATCGTAGTTATAATTGGTAAGAACAGCGAATATTTAAGCAACTTTTCTCATTCGATTCTTCGATTTATTACATTTGATCACATTGTTTTACGGAATAATAATATAGAGATATACAAAAGAATTCATGTTCTTCTTTCGTTTCTATTTTCTATTGCTATTCCTCAATAAATCATCTCTAATCGTGTTCGTATATATTCAAACTAAGAGACTCTTTTCTTTCTTTCTTTCGTTCGTTCTGTCCTTCTTCTCGTCCGTAATAGTCATTGAGTTTCCCATATCCGTCCTTGCTCGTGTACTGGGCAGACGAAAATATCTCTTACATAATCTTTTCTCTTAGTCGGAATTACAATATATCCAAACTATCTATCTATCTATGTATCTATCTATCTTCTTTTCCGTTTAGTCTTCTATTTTCAGTTTGTTTAATGTTAACGTGTGGTGTAGAAAGTGTGTTGTCTTTCTACGAATAAACAAAGTCATTCGATTATTTCAGTTTATTAAAAATTCATTTTCATTTTTCATTTTATAATAACTGTAAGTGATTTAAAACGACAGAAAAATGTGTTGTTTTATTCTTCTTTGCCGAAACAACAAAAAGATTTCTTGTTGAATTATTTTATAGTATATCAATAAATCGTTTATCCATGGCAAATGCTAATCTCTCATCTTCTTCGATGGAAGATGATCTCATTATTGATTCATCTCCTCCTTCAACAACACAAACATATACCAAAGAACAATTAAAGTTAAAGTTCAAATTAGCTAATATTGATGAAATTTCGAATAAAAAGGCGAAAGATATTAAAGAAAAAACAGAAGAAATCAAAAGATTATTGAGTAGAAGAACTGACCGATTTACAATTGTCGCAAATGGTATAAATAAAACACATTTAGCTAGCTGGTGGTCAAATTTTGGTTTTGCTAAGGAAACTGTATTAGGTGAAAGTTTTCTAGTCACAAATTTTGTTTCTTGTCAACACTGTTTTACTACTTATCGTTATGGTTCATCATCAACTGAATCAATTTCACGTCATCAGTGCAACAGTACATCTCCTACATCGAACAAATCTTCTGCTGTCGAATATGCATTCACATTAGATAAACATGTTTTCAAAGAGAAAAAAACATTTAGTCATTTAGAACAACAAAATCTTACAAAACTTTTTTCAAATTGGATATGTGATAATTTGCGTCCTATATCAATAGTTGATGATTCAGGCCTTCGAGAAGTTTGTTCATTTTTCTATTCTTTAGGTAAATTTATTTCTGTCTAGTTTGATGTATTTGCTAATATATTGTATGTTTTCTTTTTGTTTCATTTTTAGGTGAAAAACATTTTGGTCGTTCAATGGATTTAAATACTCTCTTTCAATCTCGGCAAACTATATCACGTTCTATATCGAATGAAGCAAAACAATATCGAGATTGTTTAAGTGAGCTGATTAAAGAACCACTAAAATCTCAATCATTAACACTCTCACCTGATATGTGGACAGATCGATATCGACAATTGTCGTACTTAGGTGTAACAGTAACATTCGTTGATTCGCATCTTCATTTTCGAAAGTTTACCTTATGTTGTCGAAGTTTTCCTGTTGAACTAACTAAAACTGGTGAAAATATTTCTAAAGTGAAGATTTTTAACTCAGTAAGAAAACCAGAATTAAAATTTCGATTATTATAGGTTTTGAAAGAAGAATTAACTCGATATGGTATTGAACGTTTTGATTGTGTTCAATGGGTTAGTGATCGTGGATCAAATTTTATACGTTGTTTCAATCTTAATATGATTGAGCCAATATTTTGTTTTGCTCATCGAATTCATAATGTATTAACTATCACATTTATTAATAAAAAGATTGATGGATATTTCAACGATGTCGATATTGATGACATACCCGATAATTTAGCTGAAGCAGATCTTCTTGCTGATCAACATTTGCCACTTAGTGCTAAAAGAGTTTTACTAACTATTAAATATACAAAAGCCCTTGTTCAATATGTGAAAAAAGTACGTTTTTGTTTGTATTTGTTATGGAAGATAGAACATAAATTTCTTTCTATTATTAAATAACGTATATTAACCAGATGTTTTTGAATATTTTCAGTCAAATTTAAATGAATTAATAGTCAAGCTTGGTGATGAAGGGACTACAACATTGAAACAGTCTGTACCAACAAGATGGTTATCATTATTTACATGTGCTGAATCAGTTTATAGTAATTTCGATACAATAATTTTAGCTTTGGAAAATCATCGTGCAACTAAATATATGAATGATTTAACCAAATACAATTTACTTGATATATTGTTATTATTAGCACCTTTACATTCTGCACTTGGAGCAATTCAAACTGATGAAACACCTTCGTTGCATTTAGTTGTTCCTTTCTATCAAAAATTATTACGTGATTATGGTTCTTATTATAAATTACTTTTATCGGCAAAAAAAAAATTTCCATCGATATTTCAAACATCATTTGCTGTAGACTATTTAGTAACTGAACCTAGTGGTATGTATCTTTCTTGGTCGTGATTATGCATATATTATTACTACAATTGCTCTACAATCTCTTAATTATATTGAAAATGATTGTTCATACAAAGTTGAGAGTTTTTTACGAAATCATCCTCAATTCTATTGAAATACTATTTTGCTTTTTAACACCCCTTTGTTCATCACGATCTCTATCTAATTCTCGCTTTATTTATTTTATTATTTGTCATAGTTTCAAAATGTTATGATATTGTAGGTGTAGAGTTCTTCAGACAACGTATTCTGGAGAAACTGACTGAAGTTTTTATTTTTGATGATCGTCACTATATGGCAATGTGTCTACATCCAGCTCAAAGAGAATTAGGTAATAAAAGTCTATTTTATTTTATTGATGAAAGACGACTACGCATATATCTCAATAGATGACGTTGCTTATCAGATTCGAAATAATTGTTACAGCAATATTCGAAAGTATTTACAAGAGAATGAATCTCAATCTGCTATTGTAACAACAGATCGTACTTTATCTTCGAAGAAGAGAAGAAAGCTTTTGCACAAGTTTTTGGACGAGGACGATGATGAAGGTGGTAAAGGTAATATAAAGAAATACTCGAGTATAAAGTTATTTATTTCCGTTTTTTTATTAAGAACAAATGGAGGTTTTCTTCGAGCCTGATTTCGATACTGATAATGATATTGATCTTATTCATAAACCAGATGGTGTACGTCCAACATCTCCATCGACCGTGTCTACAGAATTTTCCTATCGAACAAATTATCAAGCATTTAAACCTGATGAACTTGATCAATATCTGGAAGCTGACTTTCCATCATCCATAGTCAAAGAGAATCCACTTGAATTCTGGTCGACTGAATTTGCATCCGAGAGATTTCCTCTTTTGAAATCTCTAGCGCGTAAAATTTTTTCAGTACCTGCAACATCAGCAGGGACTGAGCGTCTTTTCAGTTACAGTGGAATTATTTTAAACAACAGAAGGCAAAGATTATCTCCTAGTCAAGTTGACAATATGTTAGTGATTAGAAGTGCTCGAAAAGTGCTAGCAAATATAAAATAAGATGATTTAAACAACAAATGATTGTTGTTTTTGTACTTTAATACTTGTATTTATGCTTGTGTGAAAAAAATGAAATTTAATGGTTATTGAAATAAACTTGTGAGAAATTTTTGTTGAAAAGGCAATTTGTTTTAACAGAAGTAGCAGATAATATACTTCGCTTAGAACCTCTACAAAAGACTGATTGATCGAATTATTTTCGAACTAAACAACATGTTTGCATTAATTTATTAATTAAATATAAAGAATATTGGCCTTCTTCTCACCTAATACATCTAGGGAAAGAAATAAGATACGTAAAGTCTGCTTGTCAAGGCAAATACGTTCCAAAAATCACATTATTAATACCATCGCGGCAGCGGCGCGGCATGGACTTTTCGAAAACCACCGCGTCGCGGCAGCGGCGCGGTTCAAATTTTTGTGAGACCTTCGCGGCGCGGCGCGGCGCGGTTCAAATTTTTGTGAGACCTCCGCGGCGCGGCGCGGCGCGGTTCAAATTTTTTGGAAACCTCAGCGGCGCGGCAGCGGCTGATTTTCAACCGCGATGGACATCTCTGNCATTATTAATACCATCGCGGCAGCGGCGCGGCATGGACTTTTCGAAAACCACCGCGTCGCGGCAGCGGCGCGGTTCAAATTTTTGTGAGACCTTCGCGGCGCGGCGCGGCGCGGTTCAAATTTTTGTGAGACCTCCGCGGCGCGGCGCGGCGCGGTTCAAATTTTTTGGAAACCTCAGCGGCGCGGCAGCGGCTGATTTTCAACCGCGATGGACATCTCTGCTTGAGAGTAATAAAATTAAGTATTGGAAATCACATCGATTACGCAATTTGGGAATATCTAAGCGTGAAATGTGGAACATGCCATTATATATCTTTATCGATGCGTCTCGATCGTCAACGATAGTATCATTAATATTTATCAAACAACGTGTGAAATTAAAGTTAAATGAGGGAGACAATCAGAAGCTAATCGAGAGAAAATATGACTTATAAAATCTTGTCTTTGATTATGTTTTTTTTATAGAACATTCTGTAGTTCTAATGGTCATGCTTACATCAAGGTGTAATTACTTTCCTTCATTATTTCTTTAGGAGAAAGAAACTTTAAAATATCATCGAAAATTTTTTAACATGAGAAAGAAAACGAAATTTACCTTGTTAGCAATAGGTAGTTGGCTATCGCGCGTTTTGTAAACAGCAAAAACCTTTCGATCGAAAGAATGAAATCGAAAAGCAAATCCGAACCAGTGATCATTTCAAATGATTCAGTGACGTGTTACGCCGATCGTCTAGTTATTCATCTGTACTATTTTCCTTATGGTAGTAAAACTATCAAATATGAAGATATTCGATCATGTCAATTGTTGCCATTGCGTCGATTGAATAGACTGAAATACAAAAAATGGGGAATGGGATTGTCGCCGATCTGGTGGCATTCGGATGTGCAACGCTACTATCGGAACTATTACCTTTTATTAGATACGAATCATTGGCCGTATATTGGAGTTACCATGGATGATAAAGACATTTTGAATGTGTTTGAGCTGATCCAAAGTGGAGCTCAAAGTAAATTTCTATCGGGGCCAGCGAATGGAAAGGAAATGAAATATCGAGATTTCAGTGAATATGAAAGTTGTGAGCAATAGAAGATATTGATCTTTGTATTTATTAATAAACAGACAGAAAAATTAAACAGTTACAATTTTTGATGAAGGCTTTACTCGCAGTATATACTCCGATCAGTTGAACGTCGACTGATGAAACTAAGGAGATGATGGTACGTGCAAATAACACATATTGTTTGCTTTGGCTAACAAATTGTGTAGCCGCAGTTGGTTCTAATCATAATGTTGGATGTTATCAATAGATGAATCCGTTTGCCGATTCCACAAGCAATAAATTATTTTTACTCGAAAAACTCTTTCGTATTCATTAACCCCAACAGCGCTGGCTGATCATAGTCTGGCGTTATTTTGACAACATTTTCGTTCCGCGCACTACATTTGTTTGAATTGTTGTTTCTTTAGCATAATCCTTGGCTACGATAGACGACAAAAGTTGCTACACAACGACGCTGGTCGCTTATCTAGCGTAGAGGCTTGGCGAGTTGTTACTAAATAGTTGATATGTCCAGAGTGATGTGTTTATAAGTATGAAGTGTTTACAATAGTCGTAAATTTTCGTTGAACATCTTCTTTTTGCGGTTGAATTTGAGCACAACAAATCCAACTAAACTTTAGTACTAATGCAGAATCGATAATTTATTAATGAACTAGTCTTCGAAATGTCATTATACAAACCATGACTTCTTTTCACAGCAATTGCTGAATTGTGTTCATTGTCGAATGTTTTCGACGATGACGAAAGTGCATGTCATATCTTGAACATATATGCATTTTAATTCTAATCCATTATGACTCGGACTCTTTTGTTTATGCTCGTATGATCACGCTTCATTTACTATCTAATCGTATCCAACATGAATGAGAAAGAAAACTTGTGTATGAAAGATTTACACGTCTCGACTTTCTTTGTAACATTAGAATGAAAGTGATAAATCGAATGAATGGAGATTAATTTGTGTCGAGAACGGTCAACATTTGATGTACACAGAAAGAGAAACAAATTCAATGTTTTGATTATCAATCAGAACAAAATTTTTTTTCTTTCCAGTCGATACACTCGCATCACAACAAATACACATAATATCAATCCTACTACCAATAAGTATATTCCCTGCGAATTCTCATACAAAAGCCAACGAACGACACGTTCTCTTCGATACTTTTTACCCTGAGAATCCATTTTACTCGACCACTCTGCACACCATTCTAACGAACCATTCAGTACATCTACGCATACACACACATATAATCAAGTCAAACTTATTTCTATCATACTCACCCAACTTGTTGGTTCTAGTATCGATCTTGGCTTGTTTCATTTCTCGTTGAATCTCGTTTGTCAACAGTATGGTAAGATTTGTGGCAAGTTCTCGAAACCACTTTACAACATGAGCATATTTTGTTGTTCGGAACACATGTTCCTTATTTTGTACAAGTTCTTCTTCGAGTTGCAAATGCAATGAGCTCTTGTTAAAGATTATTATCCGTATGGCTGAAATACAAGACAGTTTAGTGATAGTTGTCTAAAAGGAGCAGTAGACTTACGTTCGGGTAGCTTATAAGCACTGTCGGCGAGGTTTTCGATGATGCTGGTGGCTGATATGAGATCTTTGTTTACTTGACATTGTTGAGCAAGGCAGAGAAAATGTTGTCGTAAAGACCGACGTTGTTGGGATGTGAGATGGATTTTGTGTTGACCGAAATCGAAAATCAGTTTTTGTAAACGTGTTTGTACGCTTGTTGTATTATTCTGATTACTACACAAAGACTTCAATTGAGTCCAATGAATGGTATTATTAATGCTGTAAGCTTCTTTCAATAATCTATTGCGCCAAATGTCATGTAGAGATAAGTTTTTCACTGGATGCCACCAATTACTTGGATTTCTTTCTATGTCTTGCCACGAATAAGACCGACGCCATACTAATGTGTCGAACTCTGTTGGTGAGACAACGGTCATGTTTTCATTGAAACCTAGTGTTTGAAAGAAATATTCATGAAAGGTACCAATACCTCGCCAACGAATGTAATTATCGACTGTCTTCAGAAAACGTCGACTAAAACCAACTGCATTCGTCATTGATTCAAACCATGGTGGAGGAAGTTTCCCATATGCTAGCTTCCAATGAGGCCAAGAAGCTTCTTGATTGCCGTCAAAATTCGGATCGACACGTTTGACTATTAGATCACTTGTGTTTGAATAAAGTTCATGAATAGCACGAAATGCACCTACGCTCGGAATGAAAAGATCATTTTCAAGAAGCCACACGAATGAATAGTTTGTATTCAACTTGGAAAAGTACAGCAGTGACTTATCCCACGATGATATCTGAATCGGTTTCGAATATACGTACATTATATGTTGATATCCATGGATGACACATTGTTTGTTAGAAATCTGAACAAGTTTCACAATGGATGTTTCCGATGAGGGAACTTTGAACGAATTATCATCCACCATGACAAATACATCGATATTATCTTGTTGTACAGCTCGTGCTAGTCTATCAGCAAACTCAAGAGTTTCATTCATCGGTCGAACAGTAAGAAAACAAACGGCAGTACTCGTCATACAAATCGAACTAATTCGAAGACATAGTGTAAAAATTAGGAAGAAAATTCCGGCGGCGCACATAGAAATATGTATTGAAAATGATTAATTTGATTGTTCGTCGAAGTGCATTTCTTGATGTGTGAAACACAATCTGACTGGAAACTTGCGTTAGTGATTGCACACAGTAATGTTATTCCGATTGGCAAACAAAAAGGAAGAACAAAAAGCTTTCTATGCCTATAAATTCTTAATTAAAACTGTAGATTGCTTTTTTTATGTTCTCTTTGAACACAATGGTTTCTTTGTATATTCTTTTCACTTTTTTTGATTAACTACAGCCAACTTCATGTTGAGCACACCCTCAAGTAACTGATTTTCTGCTGCTCTTCCACATACAAATCAGGTCATAAGATGTCGTCCAAAAAATTTTCATTTTCTTATCATTCTTTCCTTGCCACGTGGTCGTATGTGTTTGTTATCGACTAATAAAACACACACTTATCTATTTTCATTTTGGTTTAGTTTGGTTTCGAATAAATTCAAGAACGAAGAATGCCCGTCGAAGTTGGTCAGCAAGCACCTGATTTCACTCTCTACAATACTGAACAAAAAGAGATTTCTTTGAAAGATCTCACATCCAAGTCGAATGTAGTTCTTTTATTTTTTCCATTGGCTTTTACTGGTGTTTGCACTAAGGAATTATGCTCAGCTAGAGATGATATAAGCAAATATCAAAAGTTAAATGCAACCATCGTTGGCATATCAGTCGACTCCTTATTTGCACTCGGTAAATTTCGTGAAGAACAAAAGCTTCCGTTCGACCTCTTATCCGATTTCAACAAAGACGTTGCAACAAAATACGATTCACTCTATGAACAATTTCCGAAGTTTGGTTTGAAAGGTGTTACCAAACGCAGTGCATTCGTTATTGATAAACAAGGTGTTGTTAAATATGCTGAAGTGTTAGCTGATGCAAGCAAAGTACCCGATTTCGATAAAATCAAAGAAGTATTAGAAAATTGCGGCCAATGAACTGAAACGAAATCATACTTATGATGTATTTTGATTTTTGTTTTAATAAGAACTAAAATAAATTCGTTCGATCTTTCGTTTCTCTGCTCTTCAAACTGACGTCATTTAAACGCGCAATAGGTGAGTAATTACGATCGCTCGATATACAACATGCAAGTCAATACAACGTCATTTTATTCATCGATGCTCCCGTTTCGCGTTCTCGCCATTTTGTTTTTCCTTGAGTCAATGGTTTCGTTAGTAAAAGCAGATGATGATCCAGTTCTGTTCGAAAACGATCACATCACCTGTTATTCCGATCGTTTAGTTATCCCATTTTATTACTTTCCGTACGGCTCAAAAACGGTCAAATACAAAAACATCCGTTCAGTCGAATTACTCGACGCCAAAGATTTAAGTTTCTTCCAAACAAAAACTTGGGGAATGGCACTCTCATCCATCTGGTGGCCTCTAGATATTCGCCGACAATGGCGCAAGCATTACCTCGTCATAGATGCGAACCAATGGCCGAAAATCGGCATTACTATGAATGACGAAGATACGATCAAAGTTTACAAGTTAATTCGACCGAAAGTATTGAGTTAAACTTCAACCACTGATTATCACGCCACATCGGACGAGTGTTTTTTCAGAGATAAATTTTTTTATTTGATAAGGACATATATCGTATAGAACAAATAAACAAAGAAAGGGATATCTACGACGTTAAAAATTGTTTGGTTAAGTTGAAAGAATCTAAAATCGAGGCGAACAGAATTCGAAAGAAAAATCTCGGTTTCAATAACGAATACGGAGTTTTCTCTTGGAAAACAACGTGAATAAATGCAGTTGTTAATTCTCCGGAGTAGGCTGCGCATTTAATTAACCAATAAGTATACCATTGCAAAAATTGCATGAATAAAGGTATCTGCGGCGGTAGACAGTTCAACGTCGGGTCATCAGTTCGTTGGTATGTTTTTGTCTGACCGTTTTTATCTGTTTTGACTAATTTTAAACTTGGCACTGCCCAATCGTTGGTAATTGAACCGAGCCAACACTCCTCGCTAATTGATGAAGCTTGTCGGTTGTAGACATAAGGAATTTCTTCTAATGAATACTTTCGGCTGAAGATTTCGTTCAATTGTCGTGCTTGCCGACATGCATGTGTCATACCTTGTCCATTTTTTGGATTGAAAACACACATAGCATCGCCGACAAGAACGTAGTTTCGAGGCCATCGTCGACCAACGGACTCGACGTATTTTCGATCATCGAACGCACGCCGATAAGGAAGTAATGGGCCGATTAGTTTAGTCGATTTTAGCATCAGATAGTAATCATTCGGCAGATGTTCTTTGACCCATTCTAAGAGACTTTCATAGGTATCATTCGGAGGATATTCATTGTTGATGCAGTAGACAGCAAAATTTGATAATAAACCTAATGAGTTCCGATCCGACGTGTTCAACTGACGAATGGGCGTCGTTAGAAAACCTTTATTATGATGTGGAGCATGTGCGGCATTGCCACCGACGTGAATGGAATCTAATGTTGAATTTCCTGTTTTGAATCGTTCACCAACGAATGAAACGTAACCTGTTCCAACATGTAATTGTTCAGTCGGAATGGTTAAATCAAAATCTTGTTTCAACCATTTGATTGATGAACTAAATCGTCCTGTACAATCAACGATGAAATCACCGTATAGCACATTTTCTTGTTCATCTGAAGTCGTCTTTGAACGGTATCGAACACCTTGAACAGCATTTGTTGATCGGTCAACGATCAATCGGCTGACCCGAGTATTGCACACCCATTGAATTGTTTGTTGATTGAATGATGAACATAATTCACGTCGTATAATCGTTTCTAATGTAAAACGATCGATACAAAACCATGAAAGATCCTCAGTTAAGTTCTTGTTTAACAAAACATCACCGATAACGAAACGAAAGTTTTCCTTCAATGAAACAACTTTAGCACCATGTTCGTTAATTAATCGATTTTTCAAGTTCGGAAATAAATCAAACAGAATCTTTCCACCTTCCCCTTGTAGAACATGAATCTGATAACTTTGACTCGTACCCGATCGACCTAATGTATTGGAATTCTTCAAGTTACAACGATAATCCAGTAACTCCTCAGCGGTAGAGTTCATCAAAGTTTCATTCAGAACATCATCCGGCTCAATAATGGTAATTCGTTTGAAGTACTTCGATAAATACGCAGCTGTTGTCATACCAGAAATACTTCCACCCATGATAATCGCATGTTCATATTGCTTATCTGAACTGACATTTGTTCGTATTCGATTCTTTTGTTGATTGTATACGAAGTAAATAATACCTATGAGGGGAAAGAGAACAAGCCAAAACATAATGCATATGATGTGTGAAAAGAAGAAATTGCATTCGTATTTAACAAAAACGATAAACTTGTCTTGTCAAACATCTGATGATATACGTGTGATGCGCACTGATTGGATACATTCTTTCTACATACGAGATCATACCATAAAGGTGATATCTATTAGTCATTTTATTTATCTCAGTAGTAGAAACAGAACAAAACGCGAAAATCAACAGAAGAAAAGAACAGGACTAGTTATGAATGATTACAGCTATATTTGATATATCTACCCAATGCCCAAATTGGAAAAATATTTCGATAATTCGTATAACTAATCATACAGTTACCATTGAAAACACCGCTAATTGCTTCTTGATTCCAATCCCCATTCGCGCACTGTTTCTTCAAAAGAAATTGTACACCGCGACGAATAGCACTGTTATCAGCTTTAGCCAATATTAATGATAGAACTGCCCATGCCGTATTCACTACCTGTGAATGTTTATGCGGAACATATGTTTTGTGTACGCAACTTAAATAGGATTCACCCCAGCCACCGTCGGCATTCTGCTTTGAAAGTAGAAATTGCACCGCTCTTTGAATAAATTTCGAGTTTGGAGATTCTCCAACAGTAATTAAAGCTTCGATAGCAAACCATGTTCCATAAGTGAAACATACCGCCCAACTGCCATACCAACTACCATCCGGTCGTTGTTTGCCTTTGATGAATTCGATTCCACGTTGAATAGCGTCATCGATTTCTTTTCGTCGATGGTTGGCGAAATAACTTTGTGCACGAAATTTCCAAAGCGCTTGAACACAAGCAGATGTACATTCCGTGTACGAATAATCCACCATAATTCCTTGAAAAACTTCCGCTGGATTCAATAATTCTATCCAAGCAGTTGAACGTTGTAGTTCATATGTTGCCCATCCACCATCTTTATTTTGTATACTTAAAAGAAAATTCACTGCATCTTCTAATCGATCCGATGAAATTCGATGTGGACTAATTGACATTTGCTCATGCAATAATAACGTCGCTTTAATACCTTCAGCTGTACAATCTGTGATAGGCCAGCCGTGATCACGAGTTGAAAATGGCCAACCACCTTTCGATATATGACGATAGAATTTCACATAATCTTTGACATCTTCTAAAACTTGACTAATGTCCAAATAGTAATAAGCGGAACTGAGACATTTATTATATAAATGACCTAAGCCCGTTTCTAAGATAGCTTGGATAGAAAAGGCAGTGTCCCATAATTGTGAGCCGTTGTAGCCTTGAATTTTCATTCCATCTTCACTTAACCACAAATAGTCGTCAACACGAGTCAAATGCTGATGAAACTGTTTACTATCTCGTCCTTTTGCGTACCAGATGGATAGCATATTGATAAATTTGTTAACTGGACCGATATTGACATAATTTGTGTGTTCATCTTCGGCTTCAATGTAATTGATAAGAAATTCGCGTGCTTTGTCGCGTAATTGACGAATATGCACGGTTTCATATGTATTCGTACAAAAATTTAAGACTTTTAACAACGCTGTTTGAGGATAATACAAATCCAATGCACTAATCGAATTTCGGTGCTTGGTAAAGTCGATACTTTCGTATTTTTCCACATACAATTCTTTTCGTAATTCTCTCACTAACGGAGTGATTTCTCCAACGATTTTTTCAGCATAAACATAACTCATTGGTACATAAACCATTCGACAATGACACCAGTATCGAGATGGATGAATGGGTAGCCATTCAGGCAATAACCACAATTCAGGAAACAGAGAGTTTACACCTTCCCATGGCATTACACCGAGAACACATAACCAAAACTTTGCCCAGCTCGGTGCATACATTGCACCTCCTTCCGATTGAATAAAATGATGTGCTTTCTGTAATCGTTCGTTAGTAAATGGAACACCTAATAATCTTAACGATATATAATTTAAAACTGTACCAAACATAGTTGATCTATTTTCAATATGCGTTCCCCAACCACCGTTCGGTAACTGATGGTTGAAAAGGTATCGAATTAACTGATATTTTTGTTCTTCAGTAAATTGAAAGTTAGTTACATACGATGTAATAACAGCACCGGGTAATAAAAACATCGGACCACCGTAATCGCCAGGCCAATGTCCGTCTTCGGCTTGTAATGCAGAATAATAGTTAACAGCACTTAGAATACTTTTGACGACCGATGCCGAAAGTTCTTCTTGAAATGTTGGAATTCGTAATTTATCATATTGATCTGCGTCAGCACAGATTGGTTTGTAATTCTGTTGAAATGCTGACTCACGATAGATTTTATCCGATGAATTCGGATTCTCTTCGTCGTAGTCAATTGAAACTGCTGGTTCGTCTTGGAAATATCTCCAAAGTTGCCGTCCACGATCACAAATTAATCGCCAAGCCATTTGCACTAGTTCACTTCGAAAAAAAAATATCAAAGACTTTCGTTCTCTTCTCGTGTGGTCTATGACACATGGTTTATATACGGTAAAAACGAGATAAGAACAATATTATATTCTGTTTTATTTACACATGTCCGATTAGTATTTTTTTTTCTTTTCTGTCAGAACAGAATAAAAATTGATCACGCCACTATCTGTCTATTGATACAGTTTCTATCTACAGGTTTGAAATTCGAATGACAAGTGTCTTGGATAGATTTTTTTTAAGCGAACAACTAGAAAGAACAAGTTACAACACAGAAAACTACATAATAAATTATATTGTACGATGTATGTTCGTTTAAAAGGTGATCTACGAAATATTTAAGACCGCCTGCATGAGAGGTGCGATCTTGTCACTAATATTGGATGCGCTTAATTGGTTCCGGAAAAAAGTTCTAGCTTCTCTCGAACAAACTTGAATACGAAACATAATGGCTAACAAGTCAATAAAAAATTTATGCGCTTTTGCTTCGCCTTGCTTATTCGCGACATAATTCCAAAGAAGTTTTGTATAATGGATTTGTGCACGACCAACAGCTATTGGATCATTTAGCGAGGGTTGTTTTTCGTCCATAGCTAGATGATCTGTGAAAAGTATAATGGCCATAATAAGTGCCAGGACGGCTGGATCTTGATTCGTTAATTGAACAAGTATAAGTTTTATCTCGATAAACCCCTTCATTATACCACCTGTATCGCCACATAATTCGAAAAATAGTCGATGCTTCTCTTCTTGTTCGGGGGTGCAACTGAGAGCTTCTGTTCCGTGTATATGACATTTATATACGGAGAAAGCTGAGAGAATATTGAATTTGATCAAGAGAAATCGATCGTCGGGGTAGGAGAGATTTTCGAATTCCTCGATGTGACGGAAGAATTCGATAAAATGTAGAGACATCTGACTAGTCTTATGTGACCATGCAACAAGTGCCGAATCACGATCAAATACGTCGCCGGCGCAAAACGGCTGTTGTACATTTTTAAACGTCTCTATGAATGATGATCGGATACTTTCGATGGCGAGCCAGTCTTCAATCGATAAGGTATCAAATAAAAGACTTTCTATTCCAATCGAATCTGCACTATTTGGTTCGCTTAAATTCAACAATAACTAAATGGAAGACGCTTGTTTGCATAGCTATTCATTTTTCATTACGATAGACTTACACGATCGATATCATCGAGCGGTTCCTCATTTGCTGGGAGAGATGGTGGCGACGAATTTTGTTTTTCTGTCGCATTTCGATTTTCTTCCAAACGTTTCTTACGTCGTTGTTTTTCTTCTTCGCTCAATATAAAATCCTTCCGCATTCCAGCTTCAAAACAGCGATCCAAGCGACAGCGAGGACACTTTCGATGAGTTTCATGAGACACTGAACATCGACCTTGATTCGTGTAACAACGTAATTTATCCTAAAAATAAGTAAAAAGATTAGCAACAAAAACGAAAGAACGCTCTCTCTCTCCAGCTGACTCGAGATTGATTAGCATTCCGACGAAAGAAAGCTTTGCATGATGCGCATGACAGAGCATCGTAATTAAATCCAACCGCCCGATCGCCGCAAATCGCACATATTAAATCTGCTGATTTTCGCGAAGGTCTCGCCTGCTTTGAACGACTTTCATGTGAAGAATCCAGGGCTCGTTTGTACACTTGATCACTCTTGGAATCCTAAACAACAGAATAGTAAAATCTGACCGAGTACATGATCCAATACGAACGTGTGTGGAAAGTTCTGCTAGAACAGCCAAATCTATCATATCGTTCTCATTTGGATTCGCTCCGAGATGCTGGTTTGGACGATCTAGATCTACAATACGCGTGTCTGGCCGTTTGTTCAGTGCTAATTGCCGAATTAAATCTTCATCCGACGTAATGATGATCATTTTCGTTTGTCCGTTCATATTTGCTTTTCGATACATAATGACGTATTTTATTTTGTATCGTTTAATATATTTTCATTTTCTAAAAGAGTATATATGTGTCACATGAAGTTCTGAGTTCCTTTTCATACTAAAATTAGCTAGAATAGTAAGAAAAGGAAAAAAAATACTGTGAAGGTAAAAAACATCAAAATATAATTTTCTTTGAGAGAAAAAGAAGAAAAACAGCGATGCGTCATCCTTTCCTCTTTCCTCTTCAGCCTGTCTGATTTTCTTCGTCATTATGACAAGTGAAAAATGATGCAAGGCTAACCTCTATGTAGGACATACCGGTTATTCTTAGCAGTTCGCAGTCAAAGGGGGAAAAATAGTAAATGAAACATAAGATGTACAATGAAGATTTATTGGATTTTCAGTAACAAAATTCTACGCGATTTGTAAAGCAGTTTGTAACAAAGGTGCCATTTGATTAACAACATCAGGTTTGGAATACTGTACACGAAGAAGGTTTCGAAAATTCTTCGCACTCGCTTGAATTTTAGCAATCGTATGTGCTAAACGAGTGAAGTATTTGTGAGTTTCTCCTTCGCCACATTTGTGAACGAGATAATTCCACAGAATTTTCGTGTAATATGTCTGAGCACGACTGAGCGCCAAAGAATCAGATAGCATCGGCTGATCAGCATCCATTGATAAGCCTTGAGTGAACATTAATATGACTGTCAGGAGACCAATTATACTCGGATCTTTGGAAGTGATTTCTACGAGAGAGAGAATCACACCTATCCACTCAAGTCGAACACCAGATGTATCATCACATAGATTGAAAAATTGGCGAAGTTTGTTGGAATAAATGTTATTCTCGTATGCACAACAATCGCCCGCTGGATTATAAGAGTAGGATTTCGATAAGTGAATGATTGTCATGAAGTTATACTTGATCAAGATGAATCGATCATTGTCGTGTAGGTTTTCAAAGGCGGGAATTTTGCGGAAGAACTCAATGTGTTGAAGAACGACGTTTTGAGCGAAGTTTGACCAGGATATCAATGCCGATGCACGAGTCGTCGTATCCGTGGCGAAACAACGATTATGTCCAGGTAAAAATGTTGCTAATAATGCTGAGCGGACACTTTCGATTGCTTGAAAATCTTCATTAGATAAAGGATCGAATAAAATATTTTCTATCTGTTGTGAAGTAAGTATTCGATCAGACAAGTCGTCTTCGAAAGTTGTCAATAACTGAAACAGAATAGGCTTTTTATTAGACTGCGAAATGGGACGAGTTTACTTGATCGATTTCGTCGAGTGGTTCAGGAGTCGACGGGGACGAACGTTTCAATGTGACCTGTCGTTTTTCTTCGACTTTTTCTTTTCGATGTTGTCTTTCTTCTTCACTCAAAATGAAATCCTTCCGCATACCAACTGCGAAACAACGATCCAGTCGACATCGCGGACATTTCCGGCGTGTTTCACAAGACACCGGACATCGGCCTTGTTTAGTAAAGCATTTGAGTTTCTCCTACAAAATATTTTCAAACATCGTTCATGTTCATAAGAAGTTCAAAAACAAACTCGAGATTGCAATGCATTTCGATGAAAGAAAACTTTACACGATGCACAGGTAGCTACATCGTAGTTATATCCAGTCGCGCGATCACCGCATACAGCACAGATGAATGTTTCGGACTTTCTTGATGATTTCAGTTGTTTCGATCGGCTTTCTTTCGGAGATTCGAGTGCACGCTTGTGTTGTGTCTGGTTATTGTTTGTACTCTAACAAAAAGAAACCTTCAAGTGATTGGACGACAAAGTAATACATACAAGTGCGCATAACTGCGTTAGCAACGTTTTGTTGGTTACATAATCCTTATCCAAATCAATAATTTTCGCGTTCGTCGTCGTATTCGACGCAAGCTTTTCAATCAAGTCTTCGTCCGCGGTAATGATGATCATTTTAGTGGTATTCGCCATCGTCGTATCTGATTAGGCTTTGGAATCAGAATGGATATTTTTGAATTCTAGAACAGGAGCGAAAGAACGTTATTTTACGACTGACTGAAAACATGAAAGCGAAACGAAAAAAAGAAATAACTACGTCGTTTGCGCATATTTTTTATTTGCCAGCAATACGTCTCAATATATCGAGTGAAAGAGCGTTGGCAAAATTAGTGTGCAGTGTCGCTTTCTCGCATTTGTCATATCAATTCTTGGCAATGACGTCGAAGTTATTGAGCTGACAATGGGAAAGATAGAAAAGGTTGATTAATGATACGCCAACGACGAAAGACTGTTTATCTAATTAATGAAAGGGTTTAACGAAATATGTATATATATAGAGTTTTAACTCTATTGAATAAGAGTGCATATGGGTAGAGTAAAATTGAGATTTTGAACTCGAGTACATCCATGTTTTACCAGGTAGTCCAGAGACATTTTTTTCAAATTAAATGTCAAGTAGAGGGCAATACATGCTGCCAAATCGATTTCAATTGGTTTGAGAAGAAGAACTTGACATAGGTTGGACTCATGGATTTCAAGTTTTAGAGAACAACGAGTATCGCTATCGTGACGACTAATGAATCGGGTGTTTGTTTGAAAAACAATTATTAGTGCCTGGTTTATATCCGGTATGCAACTGCTGATGTGAAATTATATTTCTAAAGAGAAGTCAATTTGATATAAATAAAAGATATCTTCGCCTAGTTGTGTTTTGCTTTTTCAATAATAAGGAGAAAGAAACTTGTTTTGAGTCTTATCATTCCCAAGGCTTTGCCATAATTAAAAAAAAGAAGCGCGTCTGTGTGTCAAACACTTCAATAACACATCGTCAGTAGATTACTTTTCAAAACTATTCATAATTACTCTCTATGTGCAGCTCACTTCTGCTATCGCTCAGAGCTCATGTAGTTTACGATAGGTTGCACTGAAATTCTGTTCGGAACATAATCCATTTCTCTCTTACCACTGCGATTGGTTTTGATAATCTTTAATTGTACATTTTCTTGACGGATGTATATACATATATCCACTTCTTCAATTTCATGAATCGGAAAGGATTCAACGTCGCGACAGGTAATCAAATTCTTCAATTGGACAAATCAAATCCTCTCTCTAAATCATCTTTCATTTGTATAGAGGTCACTTTGTGGACACAGGTTGGTGTGCGTTAGTCCAAAGGATTTGAAAAAAATCGTTACATCACTATTGTTCAACACTATTTTTTGCTTAACCATAATGACGATGCACAACGCATAAATATATAATTGAATTTTCTGCGAGTTTTAGACGAGAAAAATAATGCCACCAACGAAAGATGTTGACAAGAATGCGACAGATCATCTTGTGGAGAAGTATATCGAAGAAAATGATGTGATGATCTTCTCCAAAACATGGTGTCCGTATTGTACAAAGGTTGGTTTGACATTTTCGTATTCGAATGAGATTGATTTGTTGTTGCTTTAGATTAAGAATGCTTTGAAATCAGCAAAAATTGAGTTTTATTCTATTGAATTGGACAAAATGGGTACGACGTTCGTTGACCAGCAACTTTTCCGATCAGATGTCTTCTATTTTAGCCGAAGGTGATGATATTCAAGAGGCATTGATCAAGAAAACGGAACAAGAAACCGTTCCAAATATATTCATCAAACAGCAACATATCGGTAGAGCTCGTTTGTGCATGTTAGAGAAGACAATAGTCTGTTTGATTACTTTTAGGTGGATGTGACAAAACACTTGCAGCATTGAAATCAGGCCGCGTAGCTGCTCTTCTCAGCCCACCGGAGCCGGAAGCGAAACATCAGAAATTAGAAGACGATGCATTGGATTCGTATGACTATGATTTAATTGTCATCGGTGGAGGTTCTGGTGGTCTTGCGTGTTCTAAAGTAGATCATAATGCTGAAATATACTTTTGAACTCATTTTTCCGTTTAGGAAGCTCAATCGTTTGGTAAGAAAGTATGTGTGCTTGATTTTGTCAAGCCAACACCAATTGGAACAACATGGGGTGAGTACTTTTGCTTCTATATGAGCAATTGGCTTTACTTTGAGATTAATCCAATCTAGGTCTCGGTGGAACATGTGTTAATGTTGGCGTAAGTTCGGTTTCTTGTCTTGTGATTCTCTTCGTTAATTTTCGTTGCAGTGTATTCCGAAAAAACTAATGCATCAAGCAGCACTAATCGGTGAATATGCTCAAGATGCGACCGATTACGGCTGGGCTCAACTTGAACAAGGTTTGTCAAAAGTTATCTCCTCGAAGATACCGAGCCTGTTGTTTTTCAGCGCGTCAACATAATTGGTCGAAAATGATTGAGTCGATTCAAATGTATATTCGTTCGTTAAACTTCAAATATCGTGTCGATCTTCGTTCAAAAGGTGTGGTGTATGAAAATTCCTATGGAGAATTTGTCTCCCCGCATCGATTGAAAGTTTGTTCTTGTCTTGTGAAAACAAAAGGTGTAATTCATTCGCAATGTGACTTCCTCATAGATAACTGATAAGAAAGGTCAATCAAAAGAAATAACTGGAGAAAAGATCGTTGTGGCTGTTGGTGGTCGACCGAAATATCCTGATATTGAAGGTGACAAACAATATGGAATAACCAGGTAAGAAGATTTTCTTCGATTTAACAATAGAAACGATATTTGTAGTGATGATCTGTTCTCACTCAAATATGATCCGGGCAAAACGATTGTCGTTGGTGCATCGTATGTTGCACTTGAATGTGCTGGATTTTTACATGGCATCGGTCGAGAAGTTCAAGTTTTCGTTCGCTCGATACTTTTACGAGGCTTTGATCAACAAATGGCATCGAAAATAGGCGATTATATGTCAGCTATTGGCATTAAATTCAGTCATCAAACTGTCCCGATACGCTTAGAATGTTTAGAAGAAGGCAAACCAGGCAAATTACGTCTTCACTATCGGCAGACACTCGAATCTGGAGAAGTGAAAGAATCCTATGAAGATTGTAATACAGTCCTATTTGCTATTGGACGCGAAGCTTGTACAAACGAATTACACATGGACAAGATTGGTTTCGATCTAAAAAAAGCTAATGGCTATAAAATTAAAACTAGAGAAGAACAATCTACTCAAATTCCATGGTTATATGCGATCGGAGATTGTATCGATGATGAGACAATGCCACCTGGTCAACCTTTGGAACTGACACCAGTTGCTATTCAAGCTGGACAATTACTAGCTAGACGACTTTTTTCGGATAGTTCGTTGAAGGTGAGAATGTTCTAAATGGAAATCTTCGTGTCTGTTTTTGACACCTCGTATGTTTAGATGAATTATTATAACGTTGCAACAACAGTTTTCACTCCAATCGAATATGGAGCTATTGGTTACAGTGAAGAAGATGCACTTTCGAAATTCGGTGAAGAAAACATCGACGTAAGAGGAACAACACGTTGAACGGTATTGATTGGTTCGGTTCTGTTTAATTAGATCTTTCACAGTGAGTTTGTTCCTCTCGAATGGTCAATCTGCCATCATCGCGAACAAGTTAAAAACATGTCTTATTGCAAACTAATCGTTGAGAAGAAAACGGTAAGTCTCAATCCAAGAAAACCTTCTAGAAATCAGCTGCCTTTCAGGATCGTGTCATCGGCTTTCATGTTCTCGCTCCAAATGCAGGTGAAATAACCCAAGGCTATGCCGTTGGTATGAGACTTGGTGCGACAAAAGCTGATTTCGATATGACTGTTGGCATTCATCCAACATGCTCCGAAGTCAGTCAAATTATTCACTTTGAATCGATAGTCATGGATCTTTATTTTAGAATATCACAACTTTGTCGGTCACGAAATCATCCGGTGAATCAGCTACTCAAGAAGGTTGCTGAGGTTAAAGTTCCCCTGGCTGTATAGACCAGGGCTTTCCATTCGATTGATAGAAATCAACATGAAATGATATTGTTTGTTTTCTTAATGACGAATTCGTGTGTCAAAGCTCGATATTCGAGACGCCTCGAATTCCGACTATCATATCATTGATGTTATTTGATCATCGAAACTCATACGGGTGATTTTTTTAACCAGTTCGTTGTATTAGTATGACTAACAAATTTTCGTTTTTCCCTTTTCTCCTTTGTTAACTCATGCAGACAATAAATAACAACCTTTATTTTATTTGATAATGATATGTATGTGATTGCGAAAGGTATAATTGACGATTTTAACGATATTTATATCATAAGGAGAAGGAAAGAGAAAAAAATTGTGATTCATGACTATTCTAATACACGATCGCATCATTTGTACTCGAAAATTAAATGGGAAATAGGCCCACATCGAAAAATAAATCATCGATAGGAAATCCGACAACTCCATTGGAGGATTTAAATATCGTTTGGTTAGATGCTTTTACTCACGAGGATTCCGATCGTACCTTCAAACTTCTGCCGAATCTTCAACAAATTTTACCTTCGATTCGAACATTTAACAATGTGACACATTGCGAAGCCTTCCTCCAGAATGAAGTCCATAACAATCAAATCGTCTTCTTGATTGTTTCTGACACATTCGCCGAGGAATTTCTTCCACATATTCGTGATCTGTCTTACATTAACTCGACCTATATCCTCGGTCGTTCCGATGCGAAATCCGGAGAGAAGATTTTCTCTGATATATCTGAACTTTGCCGTCAACTGAAAGAAGACGTACGTGACTGTCAAAATGATTTAACTCCAATACATTTGCTCAATAACATTCAACGTGATAATCAACTTGATCCAAGTTTTATGTACTCTCGCCTATTGAAAGAAACACTGATCAATATCGATTACGATGAAAATGCGAAGAAAGACTTTGTTGAGTACTGTCGATTGCAATTCAATCGACTGCCGGTACTCGATGATTTCGAAAGAGATTACGAAAAGCATTCACCGATTTGGTGGTACACAAGAGACTGTTTCGTTTATGAAATGCTCAATAAAGCACTTCGGACGGGTGATATCGACATTCTGATCAAAATGGCGTTTTTCATCCGTGATCTCCATCAGCAAATCCAGCGTTTATACGTTTCGCAAGATCATCATTCGATGATTGTCTATCGGGGCCAAGGAACGTCAATCAGTCAATTTGAAAGCTTATGTCAATGCAAAGGTGGCTTGATTTCATTTCCGAACTTTCTATCGACTAGTCTAGACAAGGAAGTTTCTTTGGACTTCGCTCGTCGTGCGATTATGAAACCAGGCCTTCGTGGAATTCTCTTTCGAATGAAGATCGATCGGAAATATTCGAACAGCTCCAATCCGTATGGATCGATCAACAAGTTCAGTTATTTCAAAGGACAGGAAAAGGAGATTCTCTTTTCTACGCACACAGTTTTTCGTCTGGAAGACGTTCGCCCGATGAAGGATGAACCGAAAATCTGGGAAATTGATTTGAAACTCACTACAAACGAAGACGATGTTCAACTTGAACAATTGACAAAACATTTCCGCGAAGATTTACAATCAACAACGAATCAGTGGGAGAATTTAGCGAAATTGTTGTTAACCATGGGTGAATATGATAAAGCACAACAAATCTACGAAAATCTCCTAGAAAAGACCTTCGAAGATGATTATGACCAATTAGCTTTTCTCTATCATCAATTGGGTTGTGTTTATAACGAGAAGAAAGACTTCGAACAAGCACTCAGCTACTTTCAAGAGTCACTTTATCTCAAAAGAAAATATTCACCCGATCAACTAGCTGATTCGTACTCAAACATTGGTTCAATCTTCCATAGACTAGGTAAACTTGATGACGCACTGCAATATTTCCAATACGCATTGGAAACAAATACAAACGACGAAGGAATTTTAGCGTCGCTCTACAATAACATCGGTATGGTTTTGAAAAAACAAGGAGAATATGTTGGTGCTATAAAACATCTAGAGAAAAGTCTTCAGATCGATTTAAGTCGTCTTCCATCAACGCATCCTGATCTGGCCATAACCTATTCCAATATTGGACGAGTTTATATTAATTTGAAAGACTATTATCATGCTGCAAAGTATTTCCAGAAAACGGTGAACATCCGCCGACTTTCACTCCCACAGAATCACCCGTCGTTGTTGATCGCGATTGCTAACTACGAAAACACATTAGCGTTGCTACCTGAAAATAATTTACAGGCGACTTCATCAGCTCCGGTTCAATCAACATCTTTTAAGCATTCACATCGATTGGATAGAGCACTTTCAAGTTATGTGAAGATGCTTAAAAGAAAACCTAAGTATTGAAGGACTTCGTTGAGTAGATTGTTATAGATATTTCACTTAGATTTCTACTGGAAATAATGTACTTTCTCATATTTTCTAATGAATAAATGTATCTATAAAAAGAAACTTCTAAGTGAAATACGACGTTTCGAAAAAAATTTGTTTTATTAAGTTCATTTTTCACAGGCGCACGCTTGAAGAATCACCACACATTCACCCTTTTGCTTCAAGTAGCATGCTGCCACCGTTTAGTTTACTGCTAATTCTATTGATCATCGCAGAAAGTACTCAGTATATCGCTCTCATCGAATATGCTGGAGCTTCTTCAACAAACTGGACTGATATAATTTCGTATGAGAGTACATGTCTCGAGTGCGTATGCTATGCGTTTTCGTCGTCAAATGCATCCAATTATCAAAGTTTCAATTGCCATACAATTGATAAAACATGTGAATTTTTTGCCGATGACTTATCATCTATGTTACATATTGATCTCAACTCCAAATTTTTCTTCATAAAAGCAGAACCGAGTAAAAGATTTATTTGACTCGTGAAGATATTATAACTCATTGTTCGTTTTAGTGTACATTCCCATATGGAATACGACGGGTGTCAACATTACAACCGCTGGTTCGGCGTTAAATCAGACCAATCATCCATATGGATTGTTCATTCCTGCGAACAGTGATTCATTGTACATCGCTGATTCCGATAATAATCGAGTCTTGAAATGGCTTCCAGGTGCTACAAGTGGAATATTACTAGCTGGAGGACAAGGACAGGGATGGAACGCGACGCAGTTCAATAGCCCAAGAGAAGTTTGTCTTGATAAAGATGAAAATCTTTATGTCGCTGATTCCGGTAATTATCGCATTCAGCGATTCAATTATGGATCTTTTGTTGGCCAATCCATTGCTGGCAATGGCTCATACAATGCGATCGGTAACTCTTTTGGCAATATACTAGGCCTCGGCGTGGACCTTGACTACAACGTTTATGTTTCCGAGTATAATCAAGCGCGTGTAACCAAATGGATACGAAATGCCACATCTGGAATAAGAGTAGCCGGTGATGGTACACAAGGAAACACTCCATCACAACTGAACGTTCCAACGGCATTTTATACTGATCCGATTACAGGTACGCTCTACATTCCCAATCAAGGTGGACATTGTGTGACGAAATGGTTACCCGGAAGTTCACACGGAGTCACTGTTGCAGGTGTTTGTGGTCGACCCGGAACGAATGAAACTCTGCTGACTTCTCCAAAATGTGTTACATTCGATAAATATGAATATATGTATGTTATTGACGGCGTTGGTGGTGGTCGAATTCTCATGTTTCTCCCTAATTCACTAGTTGGGATACCGATTATCACAAATGGACTGAATAATCCTATAAGTATAGCTATTGACACTCAATTGACTATATACGTTTCCGATTGGGGAAATAATCGTATTGTTAAGTATATTTTATTGAAATAAACATTGAAACTCTTCGAAGAATAAGGCGCTTGATTTAATCATCGACATTTGTGTTTAGTTTTCGATTATGTTATTTAATTTCCATCTAATTTTCATCTTTCATTGTCTGAATAAATCGTTCGGAATCATAGGAATTGAATTCGAAAGAGAAAATGAATGCTCGATTCGACTTCAAACCGATCAAGGTATCGAAACATGTCAAAATCAGCAATGCTTGCATATTAAAGATCCATGGCGAGTGATCGGTAGTCACGTACAAGATCAACCATGCTACGTTCATTATCTGCAATTATCTTTTACAAATTACGATCTATTTCTTGTTTTTATCGAACTACAATATGCCAGTAATACTTCTCTGGATAGTATTTTTTCCGACAACTCAACAGTACATAATCTGCTCGAGGTATGAGGAGCTTCTTTGTGTACTAATCTTGACTATTGATAGAAAATTTAGATACATATTGACAAAATCTATCCGTTTAACGACAAATATTTTCTAACCGAAGATACGTTGAACAAATTAGGTGGACGAAGAGGCACAATCTCGCTTTTACAAATTGAAATTTTCAAATGGTATAATTCTCGTCTGGCAAAGAGTCAAACAATTGAAAACGATCTTGTTGATTGGCAACCATTTCAACAAATTGTCGTTCGCTATCCGTGCAACATTCGCAAATCAATCGAACGATTAGTCTTAGCCAAATATCTCGCTTATCAAGAACGATCATCGTGTCCAACACAAATTCGCGTAACCAATGGTGAAGAGCTCATAGGAGCAAGACATTTGCCTGTTCGTAGAAGCCATCTATACAATTCGGACTTCGATAATGAATTACAATCTGGTGAGGGTGGACGAGTTATTCAAGACAGTCCGGTCGGTGGTCAAGACAGAGTGTTCAACTCCGATTTTATCGGTCGACTTCGTTTCGATTCCGATGATGCAGCTCGACCTGGATGGATGAATCTAGCTCAATCTGGTTCAGTAGACACTGTTCAACGTCATTCAAATGGTCAACCGGATAGATTGCCAAGCTTGGATTTCAACGACGGAGTTCGATCTGATTTAGCTCAGCAGATTTCGATTAGAAATTCTGATTATCCATCAGTTAGCGAACGAAACAAGCTATACAATTCTGATTATCCATCAATCGGCAATCCGAATAGCTTATACAATTCTGATTATCCATCAATTGGGAATCCGAACAGCTTATACAATTCTGACTTCAATGACAAACATCGATTTACTTCGATGGATCCAATTCGAACTATTCCTGATTCGTTCAATTATTCGAATTATTCGAATTCGACATTCGATGAACCATCAAACGACTCCAGTACTCTGGCAAAGGTTTCCAGAGATAAAACACACTCTTCTATCTACAATTAAATTTGGACTATTTAGATCCTGTTGATACTACTTATTTTTCTCTTTGCTGCTATTTTTATGATTTATCAATGCTGCTGTTCACGATCACAACCAACAATTACTCAACAATAGACATACAGAAAATGTTCGGTATTTTTTTTTTCATAGAATCGTTTGCGATAATCGATGTGTTCGTTTTCGATATGGCCATGAATCTTGTCGATGTTCGATACATGAACATAAATGACATGTTCCCCAAAGAGCAAGAATATTCCAAAGACAACTGACTGTTAAACCAATTTCATACCGTAACGATTTGGCTAATGTGACCAGAATCATATAATTATGTGCAAAATATAACGAATTACTCAATGACACGAATATATTCGGTTGAATGGCGAGAAGATTGGCGACCAGTAGAATAAATGAGATGAGTGACGCACCTAATAACATAGAAAAGAAGAACACAAGAAAGCAGAGAATGACAATTCTTGCGAACCATAAACCATAGAACCCAATGCAGAAGATCGTCACGCTCAGCACGACTAAGAAGATCAATTCGAATTCGTATTTTGTATGGAAAGTTTCTTTTTGCATTCGAGAAACTCGATTAGCATATAGTAGAATATTAACCAACAAAAATAAGAAATAGCATGTTAGTAAGACTCGTGTTCCAAAAGGAGAACGTTGACGATCGTATCCCATTCCTCTTGGAGACTAATCTAATGCGTACGATCCTCTACATCTGCTGTTTTATTGTCATCGTATAATGCTCAAGTAAGGTGAACATGACAATAAAAAGAAGATTCTACTCGGAGTCTGAATCGTAATTACGCATAATGATTCTTTCCTCTCTTTTATCTTATCTTTACTATACATATTAATGACAAAATAGATAAATCGAAAGAAACAAACGAATAATCATGAATATGTCATTCATAATAAGCGATGTGAACATGCATTTGTATAGATAATAGAGTGATAAGAAACAAAGACGATGTTCGACCTTTGTAAAACATCGTTTGTCGATGTTAAACATATTTATTTTCTTGATGAGTCAATCGAAATTTTCAAGAGAAAAATTTTCGTTCTCAATTAAATTCTAAACATAGTTACGATCTATACTCTATTATCTTTTCCATCTGCTTCGAGGCCCATCATAAATAAAGCCTGTCGACTGATTGTTCGCCAAGAGTAAACCTTTGCTTGGGCGTGTTCTCTCTCTCTCTCTCTCTCTCTCTCTTATTGACCATACTTTAAATGCATGATTAAGCAAAGTCGTTTTTCACTGGGCCCCTGCCTATCAGTTATACTTAGTAGTATATATTGCGCAGATATCTTTGAGTTAAGCATACGAAAAGTAAAACATTAACGATCATTGATAGTTGCAGTTAACATGCCATTGGTAATGAGTGCCGTTAGTAATATGTTTAGTCGGAAAAATAAGAGCAAGACAGTGAAACGAATGCCACGCCGTAAGTTGATTTGTTGGAAATTTTGCCCATGAACAAATCGTTTCTTTTCTCTGTAGAAACACCTGCAAGTACAGGTCTTCGATGTTATCCACTTCGTCTCGGTCCCGGTGTTGAATTGATCTCTACTATTCATGAATTAATGGAAGATATTGGTGTACAATCGTTGTTTATTTTGAGTTGTATTGGAACATTATCTCAATGTTCGTTAAATTCGCGTCAATTGAATAAGAAAGAATACGAAATCGTCTCATTAAATGGAACATTCGATAGCGAATCGCATCATCTAATGGGCTCATTTGCCGATCCTCAAACTGGTGCATTGATTGGTGGTCGAGTTCATTCATTAACCGTGCATTCGACTTGTGAGCTGATGTTAGCCGAGCCGCTTGATTGTACGTTCTCTCGCGCATTTGATCCTCGGACTGGTGGAAATGAACTAGTCGTTAGGCGGAAACTTCTCACTGATCCTTAGTTCGAAGAATTTGCTAAACTTTTTCTGTACAAAACCTTTTCTTTTTTCGTCGTTAAATAAATATTTTTGTTTAATTAATCAACTCGCAAGATATTTTGCATCTTGTTATTGTTTTCCCGCTGTCGGCATCCTTGATGCATCTCTTCATTCATGAATAGGTACGGATGACATTACTCGAATAAATCGATTTCTAATCATCAATCATTTGCTTTTGGAAGGCATGTTTTTCATTCTCTTGACGAAACGAATAGAAACTTCAGTTATCATTGACTCTTCATCATAATTCGATATGATCGATTCAAAAGTGATGAATGGATATTTATATACTAATACAAAAAACATCAATTACAATGATAAAAACAACTTGGTAATTGTCCAACGATTCGTACGAAAGTCAGTCGCTTCATGCGATAAATCACGAATGAAAATGATGTGTTAGATTGTTTATCTGTATACATAGATGAAATCATCAAGGTTAAAAAATCGAAATCAAATTATATGCAATGAAAGACTCGCTCATAACTTCGATCTTTTTCGCGTGCTCATGAACTTCATTATTGCTTCCATGAATTCATCCGTTACCCATCGCCGCTTCAAAGTATTCAGTTCTTCTTCGTTGACCTCTTTTAATTTGTCAATATACCATTTTTGTATCAAGGCTTTGCCGTCTAATAAACTTCCTTTCGGTAATGATAAAATCAGTTGACAAATCTTCTCCTTCTCTTCTTCGAACGCACTTTCCTCTATGACTTGTGTCACGAGTCCACGTTGTTGAGCTTCTTGGGCGGTTAACTTTCGATCAAAGAGAAGAATCTCTTTTGCTTGAAGTGTCCCCATCAGCGATGGGAAAACGTATGAGGAACAACCTTCAGCAGATTGAGCTGTTCGAGTGAATGGTAAAACAAACGTCGATGCTGATGAAGCGTAAACTCCGTCAAATAGGCCCAGTGTTGTTACAGAAATACCAACAGCAGGCCCATTGACGAAAGAAATTAAGATTTTTGGAAAACTTATGAAACTTTCGATGAATTTTTTCAAACGGATCTTGCCTTGTTCAATTGCACCTTCGATATCATCGCCTGCGGATGCCTATGTACATAAATCTTCAAAACAACGAAGATTGAAAGATAAGGTCATCACTTACAAACGCCTTCGCTGGATCGGATAAATCTGTTCCCGATGAATAAAATTTTCCTCTACCAGTCACGGAAAGCAGAACAAGATCAGGGTCTTGAGCCGCTTCATTCAAGACTTGTGTGATACCATCGTACATATCACCGGTAATCGCATTGAATTTATCGGGACGATTCAAAATCAATTCCCAATGGGACGGACTTTTCTTCACTAACTGAAGTTGTTCAGTCAACATTCGACTACTAACACTCATAATATTGTGTTTGTAGGTCGTAAGTTATAAGATAACTCGCTCGCTGACTGACTGAGAGAAGAAATATAGATAATTTCTCGTTGGTCCTGTTTCGTAAACAAATAGAATCAGAACACTGAATCTCTACCATTCCGGGGGCGACATCTATGTGAATAGAAATAAAGATCATTTCGGAAAAAACCGTTCATTTTTCAATCTAGGAAAATTATCCACGTATTTTCAAGAATTATTTGTCTGTTGATCTATGCTAATTAGGACAATCATGTCCATGTATATATAAATAAATCTATTTGTTTACTTCTTTTTTTCGTACCTAAGAATCTGGTTGTAGCTCGTCGTACACATGACGAGTTAATGCGGACATTCTCCTTTCTTTCGATCCATGCAGCCATCCATCCATCATTGTATGGTACCATTACTCGCTATCATACTTCGTGTAATAGAATCAGTATCGTTTTTTCTTCTCCTCCTAACATTTTCTGCATTGTTTTTCTTCTGGAGAGATCATGAAGAAACCATAGACTTTCGTTTCGTAGTGTAAAAAATTTCTTTTTGCATCTTCACTCGAAAAACGAGGTGAATGTACTTGAAATCTTTATTTACACAATTCTATCTCGTAAGTTAGAATCATGCGCTGTGCATCAGGATTTTCGTGAAGATAATGAAATCATGCAGCCAGTGCGTGACTGCGACAAGGTTACTAAAGATTTTGCACTAAACAGCGTACGGATCGGTGGTTTTTTTTACATTCAATGGATGATACTGCGTAGGGCAAAGATTTGTTTTTTCTTATTATGGCCGTGAATATTTCTACTCGCGATTCTTTTTCAGTAGTCAAGACTTGCCCTATTTAGTTATAGATAATGTCGTCTGAAGCATTTGTTACATTAGCGACCAATGATGGCTATGCACTGGGAGCTCTGGTGGTGGCAGAATCACTACGAAAAGTTGGAACACAACGAAATTTAGTAGTCATGGTTTCCAGAACATTATCTGATTTAATAAGGTGAGTTTGAGGATGTTTATTGCTTGCTGAATTTCTCGCCATGCTTGCCTTTCCAGACAAACGTTACAGAACAGTTTTGACGAAGTTGTTATCGTTGATGAATTAAATTCCAACGATGAACAACATTTACGATTATTAGCTCGTCCCGAACTCGGTGTTACATTTACAAAGATCAACTGTTGGCAATTAGAGAAATATTCGAAATGTGTGTTTCTCGATGCTGATACTGTTGTTTTGCAAAATATAGATGATTTATTCGATCGCGAAGAATTGTCAGCAGCTCCGGATGCTGGTTGGCCTGATTGTTTCAACTCGGGTGTTTTCGTCTACAAACCATCCAAAGAAACATTCAGAAAATTAGTGGCATTTGCGAATCAACAAGGGGCATCGTTCGATGGTAAGACGTTTCCTTCTACTTATGATTTAATCATCATTCGCAAAACTATATTTTAGGTGGAGATCAAGGTCTTTTGAATGCGTTTTTTTCAAACTGGCGTTCAGCAGATATTGCTCGACATTTGCCATTTACTTACAATGTCACATCGAACACATTCTATTCATATGTTCCAGCTGTAACACAGTAAATATTCTTTCGTTTGTTCGTTGTCATCCAATAGGAATTTTCCTAATAGATTTCGCAACGATATCCGTGTCGTCCATTTTGCTGGCGCATTGAAACCGTGGCAATTGACATATAATCCACAAAACGAACAGTTATCTGGTAACTTGGGCGGACAACATACAGTTCAAAGAGAATTTCTTCTCGCTTGGTGGAAAGTGATGTACGAACGCGTTTGGCCACGATTATCCAAACAAAATCAGGTCAGTAGTTTGAAGTGAATTGCTTGTTTTGCATCCAGCATGTTGTGTTCTCCTTGTTTTTATGCAGCAATTGAATCCATCTCAATCCATCATTACCGAGGTAAGGCATGTTATTCGATTTTTCCTGCTTATCCTAACTCGAGTGAATAATTAACTAAAATATGTTTAGTCTGATATTTCAGTGCTGAAAAGTTCATCTTTCTTGTGGATGAATTTTCCTTCGGAAAAAGAAAAGCAAAGTGCATTTGAAAAGCGAAGTTTATCTTTTCCATCGATCATCGATGACTTATTTAATGATATATCAATACGAGAAAGTCTAAAACGGAAATTCTCGGCAGATAAATTTCTTCCACGTGCAGAAATCTTTCATTTAAAACAAGGTCAAACGAAACCTTTTCATAGAACACAACCAAAAATTCGTCATTATGACTCATTTCAATTCCAAGAGGAATCTTTATCATCAGAGAAGATTCTTTCGTTATTTGCCAAACAGCAATATACGATGGTTTGAATGAAAACAACGCGAGAATTTTAAGTTTTGCATCTGCTCATTTGTTTTTCTTTTGCATCGAAAGATAATTCAGTTGATTGAGAATAGTGTAAGCAGAAGGTCAACAGATCGAATCTACTCGATGGGAGTATTTTATACAGGACAAATAGTTCTGTATAAGGTACCAGCACAGTATTAATCGGGGCTCCTTCAATCGTGGAGTAAATTCCTCACTGTGACATCGAAAAGCATGAGCAAGTGTTCCCGAGTATTCGGTGCGAACCACGAACTGTATATTCTGTAGCTCGGTGCGGTCCTATCTGCATTTGTAGACAAACCATACGGATCACAAGAACGAAAATTTTCTTTTCTTTTCTTTTTCAGAACAATTCACAAGTTGGATTCGGCGGTCAAGTATTAAACTATGGTTCATTAACTAGCGATCAAGGTGTTCAAGCTGGTTCAGTAGCGCATCGACGAGCATGGGAAGCCGGACATGTGGATTATCACGGAAGAGATTCATTCTCGAATATTCAAGAGCAGTTAGAGAGAAATATTGCTCAACAACCACAACAATATCATCCATCCCAACCAAGACAAATAACACCACCACCATCACAGTAGGTGATTGTTTTTTTCATCGGATTGATTTCCATTATTTATTTGTAGAGCAACATCTGCTTCTAGTACTAAACAATCTTCAGGTAATGATTGAGATATGTTGATTTCCTTGCATTCATTTTTCTTGTCCTATATTTAGACCAAACCAAAGCAGCTACCGATGCTCCTTCAGGTACGGGATAAGGTGAAACATTGTACATATAGCATTTCATTTGTTTCTGTCTAGGAGGTATAAAATCAACAACAGCTGAAGGCGAAAAGAAATAGTTCGAATGATAAAGTCAAGAAAAGGCAGAAAGAACAGAATTTGTCGAGTTTTGTTTCATCCGTTTATTTTTATCCCCGTGTGCAGTGTGATGCTTGATTTGATTTTTCACCCGATGTTCTTTCGTTCGTTTTTTTTTTCTTTTCTTTATTCTTCTCTCTTTTTTTCTATTAGTTACTTCATTTATGCTTAGTCCTAGACATATTTTTAGTCAACAACATTAGCAGAAATCGTTGATACCATACATTAATAAAAATTTTAAGCAAAGTAAAAGCTACACCCCGGAACATCAGTCTTCATCTCTTTGATGATGATTTATCATGCTACATGACAATCACATCAATCAATATTGCTTTCGACATCCTATCGCTGACACAATCGCATCATGCCGAAGGAACGAACTAATTCCTATAGATATTTGCTTTCGATTCTATTCGTAAAGTAAATGCTTTATTAATTGAATATTATTCTATTAAAATTTCGCAATATGCACCTGAAAAACTATTCATACAAGCACAACGATTCTCGATCGTTAGACATGTTCCATTGTTTTGACAAATATTGTTCTTATCATCACAAATTAAACTATTCAATTCACAGTTTATACCAGCAAAACCCTTCTCACATTGGCATTGCCGCTTGATTGGATCGCATTTGCCACCGTGTTGACATTCGTGTAATAAACAATAGAGTTCGCCTGTGACATTCACACAACTGTCTGCTAGACAGATTTCTTCCGGATATTGACATTGCTCTTCGCCACACTTGATAACTTCTTGACAAAATTTACCAGAGAACCCTTCTTCACATCGACAGAGTCCATCGGCGGTTGTCGGCGATTGAAGACATGTTCCATTGTTCATACAAGGATTCGATGAACAAAATGATTGATGTAAATTTTCAGAACACTCAATACCTGAGTAGCCATATGTGCAGAGACATTTATAAGTTTGACTGACGACTTCATGAACACATATTCCATTGTTTTCTAAATGAGAAGAAGTTTTTCTCTGTCAGCATAATGATATTCGACTTCCTTACGACAAGGATTCGATGCACACGGATGTAATGGAATATCACAATAAACTCCTGTTACATCTTTTGGACATACGCATCGTCCGTATTTGTTATCAATTAATGCACACTTGCCTTGATTTGTATGACAATATTTCTTGCATGCTGCAGGTGTTATGTATTCACAGTACGGTCCAGCATAATCAGGTGGACATAAACAAAATCCATCACCTGTTTGATTCAATACAACGCATGTTGAACCATTTCGGCAAAGTTCAAGTGAACAAAACGTCTTTTGTGTATGCTCGCACAGCCGACCTGAATAACCAGGTGCACAAAGGCATTGCCCATCAACACCATCTAATGGCACACATGTACCTAAACACAGATATTAATGGTCGTCTTTTTTACTTGTATTTTCTTCGAAACCAACCGTTATTTCGACATGGATTTTCTTCACAGAACGGAACACGCTTTTCGCACAAATCTCCAACATATCCCGGTTGACATAAACAAATTCCAGCCGGAGGTTCGATTAATATACACGTGCCGTTGTTTTTGCATGGTGATAAACTACAAAATGTGTCATTTCGATAATCATATTCACAAAATGAACCGTTGAACATCGGCGGACACGAACATTTGTAACCATTATTCGACGTATTATAACAAGTTCCATTATTCTGACAAGCACATTCGCCGAGATTTTCTTCGCAAGACACTCCAGCGTATTCGGGTGGACATAAACACATGAAAGTGCTATTTGTTGGAGATTCTTTCGCAAGAACTGGCGAACATAGACCTCGATTATAGCATGGATTACTTTCACAGGCTTGTTGAGCATAATTCAATTTCTCACAAAATCGACCGTGAACATACTGAGATAAAGTCATGTTAGTTGAATGAATTGTTAGCAAAAGAACACTTACAGAACTACAATGACAAGTGAATTCCGATTTGGAAATGAGTTCACATTTTCCAGCTCGACATGGATTGGATTGACATGGATTCGTCCAATTTTGAAGATGAACATCTAATGAATAAGATGAGCAATTCTTTTCTTTCGAAGACTCAACTCCTACATACTCATCAGAGAATCAGATCCATGTATAGTTTGAACACAGAAAGCAACCATGAGTGAAATCGTCCACCTAAATACGTTGTTCATTGGTAAATGTAAGAAACGAATACGAAATTCTTTACTTCGTCATTTCACTTGTATTACGAATGTATACAGTGATTGATTGTGAAGAAAGAGAAAGAAAAGAGCGATTGTTTTGTCTGGACAATAACGTGTTCGTCCACTTCTATATTGTCTTGTCTGTATGTGACCTTTCATGTATTATCAGCTTTATTATGCATCAAGACGACCAAACAAACGTATTAAATTGATGACAAGAGCTGTAAACCGCATTAGTCTAATGAATCTTAGCATATGATCAGACAACAATCGAATATCTCGTTAGATTACCGAGATTGAGTGACAGACGAACGTGTAGCAAGTGAATGCAGAAGTCGTACAAAAAGTTTTTCATGCAAAATGTAGAATAAAAACAAATTTGATTACACATGACGGCAATTCAATGTTTGAGTATATATTTTTAAAACGTCATATTAAAATACAACCATGCGATCGTTGCCTCAAACTTTTTTTTTGTGTTTACTAAGTGCAAAAGTACGTTTTTTCTTCTCGTTCTGCGTTACTATGTGAGCTACGCACTTTTATGCAACATAAACATTCAAGGTAACATGCGAATAGCGACTATTTTCTTACGAGACAATCAGACAAAAATGATCAAAATGAAGTTGATTTCTGCTATGTTGCTGTTTTTACTGGCGATTATCATCATGATATTTGATCTGTACGAATACCACATATACTCATACAAACCAAAATATGAGTATCCGTTTCAAGATCCATCGTTACCGGTTGACACAAGATTAAACAACCTAATGTCATTGTTAACAACAGAGGAAAAGGTTTATTTCAATTGTTGAAATAGACTGTAAGATGCAACTATTTGCTTTTTTAGATTGACATGTTATGGATAGGAGCATTGACACCAGGTAGTGTCGTGGAAGGTTTTCGTTGATTATAATTTCCTTTCTTTTTTTATTACTTCAGATGGAGAGACAATCAATTTGATTGTACCGCGTTTGGACATTCGTGGCTTTTCTTGGATGGGACAAGGATATGTTTACCGATCGGCATCAAATGGTTGCAATATAAATTGCCAAAGTCCGGCCACTGATGGAAACGTTTCTGTTTTACCACAAGGTACAGGAGTAGCTTCAACATGGAACAGAGATCTCATTTTTCAAGCTGGTGTCATGATCAGCGATGAATCTATGGCTATACATTACAATTATCAAAATAGAACAGTTGATTACAAAACAGGCGCATCCAGCGTGATAAATATCGCTCGAGATCCTCGTTGGGGACGAGTGCCGGAGACATACGGTAGTTAAATTCAGTGTTCTGACTTATCTTTGTATTCTTTTTGGATGAACAGGTGAATGTCCGATATTAACTGGTGAAATAGCAGTCGCTTTCAACAAAGGTTTGATGGGTTATACAAGATTAGAAGATACGAAACTCGAATATGAAATTTATAAAGTTCTGCCTGTGATGAGGTAAATGATCTGTTCGAATATATTTTTCAGATTATTTCAAAGATCTTTTAAGACATTTTGTTGACTACGATGGTCCTGATAATGGTCGATTTAGTTTTAATGCAATTGTATCTGATCCTGACTTGAGGTATGTAATAATATCCATTGAGTTTGATCTTCCAACACATTTTTGTATACAGAGCAACATATTTACCAGTGTGGAAAAAACTTATCGATGAAAATGCTATTGTCGGTGTGATGAGTGCAATCAGTGCGGTCAACGGAGTACCATCAGCGGCAAATAAATATCTGCTAAATGACGTTTTACGAAACGAGTGGAATTTTACCGGCTATGTGATTAGTAACATTGTTTGATTTGTCTCTCTTTCTCTCTCTTCAACGTCTTTTTTCGTGTTTGCAGGCGACTGTGATCCAGTCGGTGACATACAGAGATCGTTTCATTATACAGCTACATTAGAACAAGCCGTCGCTGCGTCTGTATCGTCGGGCAATGATATTAATTGCGGTGGCGTGTTCCAATTGTTGCACAAAGCACTCAAATACGGTTATGTCAACTTGGATACAATCAATACTGCTATTAAACGAGGTTTACGTTCACGGTTTTTAAGTGGGAATCTCGATCCAATCGGTAGTGATCCGTATGCGTCCATGCCCTACTCAGTTGTCGATAGTTTAGAACATAAACTATTAACGAAACAAATTGTTACTGAATCTGTAGTTCTCCTACACAATCCAAATCAGATATTACCATTTAATTTAACAAAAATCAAGCAAATTGCTGTTATTGGCCCATCCGCCGATGATATCACTGTTCAAGCACATACCTACCATGGTACACCAAGTAAATGGATAACAACACTGGATGGTATACAAACCATAGCCTCAAAATCGAATATCACTGTTGTTCATACTACGGGTGCATTCCGTAAGAATGATAGTGACGAAGATTTTGCACATGCTTTAGGATTAGCTATTGAAAGTGATGTTATCTTATTTGTTGGAGGCCTAGATGCAAGCTTCGAAGAAGAAGATACAGATCGTAGTACTCTGCAATTACCCGGTGGACAGTCGGAATTGATTCAATTGTTGATGAGTTTAAATAAACCATTTGCAGTTCTAATTGTGTCGGGTTCACCTATATCCGAACCATGGATTGTACAGGAAAATCGAGCTGCTCTCCTGTGGATATCCTATTTCGGACAGAGTGGTGATGCAATAGCTGAGATCTTATTTGGATTCTCTGTTCCGAGTGGTTGTTTACCATTTACAATACCTATGAATACCAGTCAGCTATTGCCAATCGATGATTACTCAATGAGCAAATCACCTGGACGAACGTATCGTTACTTAGATTATACCAAAGCACCACCATTCTTTCCATTTGGTTACGGTTTATCTTACTCGACATTTACATATACATCACCATTATCTATTTATCCCAATCGGATAGATAATCTTGATACTGATATTACAGTGAATATCAGTCTTTCCAATGACGGTCCATATCGGACACAACGAGTAGTACAATTGTATTATGAATTTGTTAATTCAACAGTCAGCTATTTACCAAAACGTGAATTATTACAATTTAGCAAATTAACGTTTGACATCCATGAAGAGAAGACAGTTTCTTTCATCTTTCGCATTAGAAATCTTCCATATTCTAATCGACAACAAATACCTGGCAATGTAAATCTATGGGTTGGAAATAGTTACAACAGAGATGTACAAGCAACGCTTGCCATCGTCTTTGACGATTGATGAAAATCAACACAAAACAAGATTTCTATTTAGATACCAGTGATTAAGTTTTTTTGTAACGATTCGAACATTCTCGAATAGAATAATACATTACATTTCTGTTTTCTTTCTTTTACTAATGATGCATACGAGAAACGACGTAGACTTCTGTAGGCGGCATTTCCTGTTTTGTAAAAAGTTAACTATGATACAAATAGATCGGAAAGGCATTGAGTGCACCCTGGATTTCTTAATTTACCTCATCTATTTTTCTGTTAATTGTCACGTAATAGAAATCACGAAATATTCTCGTAGTTAATGAATTAATTAGTATCATACGGCGTTGAATATGTTTATATATAATCTAAGCCTTATCAGTATAAATTCTTCATTTTCCTTTGAGAATAGGAAACTTATTTTGACTTATGGAATATGAAGTTCAGTTTATTTTACTTCTTACCTTCCTCATTCCAGCACTTATTCTATCGAGTGTTGTTCTCGTACATTTTCTCTCGAATCGCGAAGTTCGTAATAAGGCACCAAATCATGGATGGATGATTTTACTCATTTTGAACTTCTTTCAATTGTTGTTGAACATTCCGATGCCTTTGAATTATTACTATTCGAATAGAACTGGCCCGGGAACGAACGGCTACTGCATCTGGTGGACGTGGTGTGAGTTTTCATTCAACAGCACTGGCTTATTCCTAATGGCATGGATATCAATCGAACGGCACGTGTTCATATTTCAATTGAACAATGGTTTTCAACAAAAGTGGAAAAAATGGATCTTACACATTCTGCCTCGGATTTTCTGTGTCTTTTGGGCACCAAGTTTATTCTTTGTTATAGTAGTTATCAGTCCTTTTTGTACTACTTCATGGGACTTTAACACATTTGCATGCGGTCCACCATGCTATTATTCCATCATGTTTCTCAATCAATTTGATTTTGTTTTCGATCTATTATTTCCCGTGTTTGTTATTATGTCAGCCAATGTCGCGTTAGTTCTCCGAGTTGTCTATCGAAAAGTCTCACGGCAGCGTGTTATTCAATGGCGACGTCATCGTAAAATGGTGTTACAGTTATGGATTGTTTCATCTCTTTATATCGCATTTTGGTTCCCAGTAACCATAACTTTGTTGATACAAAATACCGTTTCGCCATCATTTATGGCAGACCAACTTCAGACTATGCAGTTCCTTGTTTATTTCATTCCACTTCTATTACCGGTCATCTGTCTCAGCACATTCCCGAAACTAGTAAAGAAAATCAAGACGTTCATTCTACCATTGCAATCGAATACCATTGGCGTTGTTGTACTCAGATAACATGGAGAACGTTAAATAACCTTTCTTTCTTTCTTTTTTCTTTACGATTAATAAATCTTCATGAAATTTTCTAGAGAATAATGCTATAAAATGCTATTTTCCGAAAAGTGCATACTTGAAGTTTACTCGC
This sequence comes from Adineta ricciae, assembly GCA_905250025.1. Classification (NCBI taxonomy): domain Eukaryota; kingdom Metazoa; phylum Rotifera; class Eurotatoria; order Adinetida; family Adinetidae; genus Adineta; species Adineta ricciae. The sequence goes on along the minus strand of CAJNOJ010000057.1, from coordinate 98,812 downwards.
TCACTATGAAGGACGAATTACATAACATTGTTGTGATGATAAAAATGAGTCTCAGATGGCATTAGCTGAATTTAGAAAGTTCTGCACGAGACCCGTCGACAATATTGTCCGTAAGCAACTGTTAAAGAATAATCCTGAACATTCTTGGTGAAGTTTTATGCGTTTTTTTTTTATTAATTTAAAGAAGTGTCAACACCTTTCTGATGCACGACCCGATTACTATCCACTCGGTTTATTTTCACGCTTTTGTAATTATTTATGTTTAAGAAGAAAAGAAAAGAATTCTCTGCACGACGACAGAACTTTTCCAGCACGTGAAAAGAGAACAGCAGCAGAATTAACGTGCTTATTCAAACAAAAAAAGTTGAAGGCGTGCCGTGCTTGATGTATTTTTCCATACATATGTTGCGTTCTTGTATTCTTCTCTTTTAGAAATCAGAAAATGTTCACAGCGGTGCATAGACACATCGGACGATTATCAGTTGATGGACAACACATCAAAGATAATGATTTGAGATCTATACTCACCAACGTGTATAGTGTTTTCACTGGACATGGTATGATTAATCATGTTTTGACATCGCCAGAGAGTTTGAATACGATGCAATTTTTTTGTAAACATATGGTTAGTAATGGTGTGCAGAAAAATATTGTACGTACTCAAATCATCGACCATGAAATGTTTACTTTGATAAGAAATACAATCCTATCGATCGTTGAAAAAAACAATCAATTAACCGAGCAAGACTGGGGTCCGTTTCACGCCATGTCCGTATTGTTGACATCGGCATTGTCTCCTGTGCAATTTGACGATGGAAGAGTAAACCGACTCGTTATAGAAACATTTTGTAGCGACGCATTCTTCAATGCCGTAAAACAATGTATGGAAAATTTATCGTTAACCACTGAGCAAAACAATCCAACGAAATATCGCATCCTTAGTTATGTTTTTCGACATATTTACGCACATAGTAAGACGTACCGAAGCAGAGTTCGAATACTGTTTTTAGATCTTGTGGTGCGATGTGTAACATCAAAACATTACGTTGATCAATTTGAGAAAAATGAAGAAGCATCAAAAGATTTTTTCTTATTGGATTGTCCCAGTTTTGTTCTTCCGAACTCAATTGATCGACACAGCGAAATTGCGAAAATTCTATGTCCATCTCTATTGCAAGACTATCGAACCATTTTAGCTTATCGTATTCAACGAAAATCAACTGATTCGCACAAAAATCCATATCTTACCTTCTATTTGAAATTATTGAACTTTTGTACAGCAATCGAATCGACACGCGATATGTTCGTACAATACGTACCATCGATCATCACGCAAATCTTTATTGTTCTGAAAGATTATCTTGTGTTAGAAAGTGACAAAGTCATTACGGGTATTAAAGATGAACAACTCGTCATTACTATTCTCACATTGATCTATAATTTGTTACCAAATTCAGCAATCAACCTCGCGATTAAAGAAAACGCACCGATATCAGTTTTAGTATTACTCAGCGGTAAAGAACAATTACAAATGACGAACGGCAACTTTGAACGAAAAAAGTATGTCATTCCAAAAGCGATTCAAATCGAAGCTCAAAACCTTCTTCCTCTGCTAACGGAGGATATCGAGCAATTAGAGCGACCTGAAGAAATCACACGTGCGTCAATGACATGTTTAGCTAAGGCTGTTAAGAGTGAATCACATATGTGTAGTGGAATGCATGCTAGTAGCGTACTAATGAATATGAATAGTAAGTCGAAATGGATAAAATATTCTTTCATGAATCAATACGATTATTTCGTTTCAGCTATCGTGCAGAATGATCAAGTCAAAGAACAGATTGTTGAGCAAGGCGCTCTTCGACTATTGTCGGATTGCGTCTGTGATCCAAGTATTGCCATTGAGGAAATTCGGCAACCAGCATTGAGTGTAATCTGGACAGTTAGTTTCAATCCAAGAGCTGCGTGCATATGGAAAACAGATCAAGCGCTCATAGCTCAGCTACTTGAAATCGATAGGACGCATGTCAATCGGCCGCCATCGGTAGCAAACAGTATCCTTTGGCAATTAGTTAACGAGGAAAGATTCGCAGCTACGCAATCAAGCATCCAACGCATGTTAGTTTTACCAAATGGGCGAATGCAGAACAGTGATGATACGATGTGGGTTAACATAAATATGCCTGGCGGTGAGATCGTTGTTTTCCGAGAAAATCTAACGCAAGAACAAAAGGAAATGTTGAAAGCTGAACGCGAACAGACAGCAAGTCTACCGAACAGTAACATCCAACCGTACGAATACGATCTAATGATAAGCTATTGTCATAGGAATAAGGATCTATGTACGATTATTTATAATTGTTTATCGAAGATGGGTAAATATAGAATTTGGTTTGATCAAGAGCAAATGTATGGTTCAACCATGGATCGTATGGCTGAAGGCATTGAAAAGTCACATTTAATCCTAGTCTGCATGTCGAGCGCATACAAAAACAGTAACTCGTGTCACAAAGAATGCGAATATGCTGATAAACGTCAGCATAAAGTACTTTTCGTGAAAGTCGAACCAAATTATACGCCAAACGGTTGGTTAGGATTCTACCTGGGACAACAATATTACATAGATGTTACCAAACCTGATTTTCTGAGTCGATTCAAAGATTTGATTAAACAAATTAGCTTGCAAAGAAACGAAACACCTGATTATTCAATGCTAGATAAAATTGTTACGGCCGATGTACAAACTGCTGTTGTCAATGCAATACAAACAAAATCGGAAGGAAAACTTGGTAGTAGTGATACTAATATTCGTCATTCAGTTTCAACAAGTACACTATCGTCAGTGTCATCCCGAAGTTCATTGAATTTCAATGATCTTGCCAAAACGAAAATCGACGATATATCAAATACTCCGAAGATAACTATGCGAGAAAATATGACACCAGAGAAACTTGCAAAATATTACCCGGCGCGGTATTCATACAGTAATATCAATGATGATCAAGATTCTCTCAATGATATTGTTGCGAGTATTCCAACGCCAAGCATGTTAAGTTTACCGAGTGAAAGTGACATAGTTGGACTAAATGATCAAGTCGGTGGATTTCGACTAGATCTGTTATCAGCAATGATGCCGCAAATGAATCGAGATTCGATTACTGTGTCCGAATTGGCTTTGAATACTGAGAGAAGCAGTGTAAACCCAAACAAGCTAGTCAAGGATTGGACACGCAACGATGTGCTTGAATTTCTCCAGAAGAACAATCTTATGCATGCATCTGTATTATCTCAAGATCAAGCAATTAATGGACAACGCCTTTTAGACTTCTGCGAAAGTAATCAGTCACCACCTCCTACGATTATATCAACAGCCGATTATGAACGTTTAAAATACGAACTGCACAAACTGATAATCTTCGAGGCCAAAGAATAGAAAGAAAGGGCGAAAAGAGCATTTTCCCGTTCTACTCGGACATAGATAAACATACAATGTTACTCGAAGGATTTTATTTATTAATTTTCTTGATTATGATTGTGATAAAAAATACAAATCAAAATCTTCATTTTTAATTCCACACTTTTTAATAAAATTTCGAAATCCGCAGATGGCTGCTTGATGCTCCAACTACCAAGAGGTAATTCTAAATTAACTTTATCCGGGCCCTTTGCGTTAATAACTAACTTAAATTGATCATTTTCCAAAATTGTGACATTCCAATGAATATCAATTGTTAAATCAGTTCCCTGATACCAAAAGATTAACATATCACGATTTTCGATCAGTTTATGTTCAGTAATCCACTGGTTTTTTCCTTGACTTGACCAACGCATGCATTTACGATAACGATCGACGAGTCTAGTTTTTAAATTATATATCATTGACACCATGCAGACAAACGGATCTTCGAAAGAAATCACCGGCAATGTCGGTTCAGCATTAACTGTCGATGAAACAGGGAAATAGTCGGTTCGTTCGTGTTTGCCCTGGAGTGGCACGATGATGCATTGAAGCTGGTAATCAAGTTCATCTATTGACCATTGCTGATCTGGACCAGCAAAACCACGATCGAAGATTAGCATTAAATGTTTTTCTATATGTTGATACATAATTCTATCGTGGTTAAAACCTGAAATTGACAAATTTGGTGATTCCACATAAAAAATATATCTCCTACAAACATACTTGTGACAGCGTCAATTTTACTTTCGATAATTTTGACGTTATCACGCAATTGATGCGGTGCATTGCCATATATATCACGAGATGCTCTTGGTTTGTGACCAGTGAGCAGCCTGAAGAGAAGAGCGCAGGTACCCGATGCGTCAATTGTAGGACTGTGTTGACAAGGTTGAACTTGTTGATTAGTTTGAAAATTGATCTCTTCAAGCTGTGGAACCAAGTAAAATTCACTGCTTCATTGCTCCTCGATAGGTTCCATGCAATTAACCTGTTGATTACCATCGATCCATGCCGAAGTGAAGTTAACTAGCATCAATCTGAAATCATCCGTTGTTGGATCTCGTTGAATAAGAATGTTTTTTGGTTGAATGTCACGATGAACAATCTTGTGATTGTGAACTTGTTTGATGATCATTAACAAGGATCGACAGATTTGTAAAGCTCCAAGCAATGGAACTTTACCATGGACTTTTAGATAATCTGAAAGTCTTTCGCCATCCATTAACTTCATAATTGTCCAGAATTCTGTTTTTGATGAAGCTTCATCGACTACATTACTTTCGCATATCTTCGGCACACAATTATGCAATTTACTTAGCAGTTGTAGAGCAACTCGCTCACGACGAGCACGTAATAAGGTTTTCCCATGACTTCCTGGCGAGTAGATTTTTATTATGGCGCCCGTGCCTTTCTTCGATGAACTTTTCAATCGATATTGTTGATCTGTATCAGATGAATCGGCATTCATCATTTCACCGGTCCACTTCCAATGAGCGGCCAGTTGCGACATATCCGAAGGCGATGAGCGAACTGTAGTCTCTAAAATAAAGAGATTATTTGAAAAAGAACAAGATTGAAAAAGCAGCATTTCTACGTGTTTGTGATCTCTGCGAGGAGCTGGCGAGTTTGTCTTTTTGAACAGTTGATCTATTTGTTGAAATCGACGATGATATATACGGCTGCTTACTCATTTGAGAATGTTCAACAGTATTAGCAGCTGCAACGGATGAATATGACTGTTGTAGTCGACTTCGATTTGAACAAGTGCTCCCAAGACTTCGTGTCGGTGATGCAGATCGACTGCTGTTAACCGATGGAATTATATCCGTATTATCATTCCATTCGAACAACTCCTGGGCTAATTCTAATTGACATTGTATTCTTTGTTGTCTCGTCGACGAATAAAATGTGTCATGATATTTATCTATCAATTGTCGAAGTCTATTTTCAGATGGTTGTCGTACTAGGTAAGCTGTTATTGACGGCTTCGTTGAATTGCCATCGAATGGTTGCAAAATTAAATGCTGGGAAAATTTCGGATTGATATTCAACCGTTTGAGAAGATCATCATGAGTAACATCGGGAGGTAGATTGCTCAGTTTGACACGATAACGTGCATCTTCCAAACCTATGTTCAAATCAATGATCATAGAGTGAAGATAGATGAACGGATTTCTCCTTACGCTGCGGGGGTCGAAAATGCGGTCTAGTTGGGCGCACATCCGTATGTCCATACCAACAATCCGGATTTTCGCAAGTATCAGGTTCATCACAGCTGATATGTCTGAAGTGACACGTGTCATTTGTATATGGGCATTGACCTTTTAGAAAATTCGTACACAATTCATCTTCGTCGATTTCTTCTTGCATCACTTGACATACAATACGATTTCTACGCAGAATTTTGCCATTGTTTTCTTCAGCTATATGTTGTGCATCTGCTTTGTCTTTGACTCCTTTTATCCAAGCTTCGCTCGTTGTTCGAGCATCAGTTGAATGCGCTTGTTCGATTAGAAAACATGGATGTACAAGAATAAAAGGAATACGAACTTTGAATATATTAGCTAATTCTTCGCTTGTAACACGAACAGGTAGATTTGTAACATGAATACAATAAGGAATGTTGTTTGCAATACAATCTGCGTCTAAAAGCAAATTCTCTATCTCAACAATCGATATGAGAGATCTTTCTCTCTACCTGTAATGTATTTTTCTAAATCAATTGTTCGTCCCTTAATTTTCAATCTTTGGTTACAGATGATGTTTCTATCGACTGCATCATAACTGAAATGATCAAATTGAAAAGCTTTGTTAACGCTCTATATACTTCCTATACTCACTCATTGAATTGAAATAAGGCTTCCGTTTTAGCTGAATTCATCCACTTGCTGGAAAGAATCTTTCCATTGTATTGAAAATGCTTGCTTAAATCGTTTTCATTCACTTTATCAGTCAATAAATGCTCATCTTGAAATGATTGTATGCTTATTTTCAAACCGGTAACCATTCGATCATACAATCGATTTTTCGGCAAACTTCGCATAACTTTTAATAGTTTACCATTCAACGTAAAAGGCCGTCCTTCCATAAATTCATCGACACTCTTCAGAGAATCGAATCCGATATAGATCCGTTGACATTCTTCACCATTTTTGCCTGCAAAAACAATCCGTTTTGTTTTCCAATGAAGAAAAACTACAATTGAATACATACGATAAGGAGTGCCACGCTTATTTATCTTATAGTTGCCAGTAGAATACTTCTTCAAAAAGTGTAAGATTGTTTTGTCCAGCGTGTTTTTGTCTACATCATGCAAAGTTATACCAAATTCAGTGATTATCGATGCTGCCATTATTTTGTTGTGAAATCCTTCAAATTCTGAATAACAATGTGGTAACTGCTTTTATAAAGGCAATGACGTTGGGAAAAAACCCACTGTCATAGTTCTTCACATTCTACCCAAAAACAAAAGTCTGGGTAACAGAGAGCTTGCAATGAGTGCTGAAAAGGTCTACTCGTTATCTCTCTCTCGCTATCAAGGCTACTGCGTAAAAAAATCTTTCGGAGAAGGTACGCCATAAAACTGTCTCCTGTTGATAGTGCAAGTTTAACAAGCTACTTCAATCAAGTATGTTTGAATCCAAGAAAATATTCTTGTCAAATGAGTCATCTTTTGGTTCAAGCTGTCGCAGAATTAGACACATTCGTAAAAAGGCTCTTTAGCGTTTGAGTACCGAGAAAATGTTTTCGTTCTGTTGGACACGAAAAACAAAATACGGCAAGCCACTGTTTCGTCTCCTATTAACAATAGCAGTATTCACGAGATTAAACATTAGTAATGATGATGAGTTTCTGTACAAAGCATATAAACGAAAAGGAAAAAAACATGGGGCACCAACTGTCGAATGATTGATTATCTACGCAATCGAAAACAAGTATGTTGACATCATAAACGATTATTTAGAACAATTCTCGTTCATAGCGCTCCAGGATGGAGAGATAGAATCGAACTCGAAGTTGTCAGTGACCGATGTTTGCTCTGCAAGAAACCACGCAGTATGCATATAGTGTTATCTAATGACGAAGTATTATGAAATATGATGCGCATATACAGAATGAAACTATCTGAGTAAAACATACTACGTTAACAGGTAGAAATATAATTGACTATCTGCTTCAGCTAGAGGGTGTTACGAAATATCAATTTCGAGGTTAAGCTACTAAGCATACAGTGTTATGTCCAAAAATGATTGCAAGGTCATGTTGTACATTTGAGAAATGTTTTAACTAAGTCAACGGAGTACATTAGTGTGACGCGAACGCGCCTGACAGTTTCCTCGAGAATGCTTCGGACCTTGCATTTTTACACGTTTGCTTTGTACCATTTGAATTAATTTGTATTTGAAGTTGTGCAATGACCTGGGACCTCAAGGACAAACCTTTTTCTTTCTGCTAGATACCTGTATGTTTGTATAGATGAGAATGAGAAAAAGGAGTTATGTTTTGCCACGATTTTATGGGAACTGTGACGACATAACATTTACCAAAACAGTCAGCAGACACAGTTAAACAACAAAGAAGCTACATGCAAAATCCTGAAATCGTCATTCTAATAGACCACCAGTTAACCATTTGAATCCCCGCGGTACATATATGTACCACCTAAGAAAAGTTTCGGTTATATTTGTGGTTTTCGAAAAGTAGGAATACTTTTCAAAAGACTTCATTGTAAAGACACATATTAGCAAGATTGCCTCAATATTCTATGAATAGACATTCTTGAAAAGCATATGGTTGTATTTACCATATTTCACTTTGAAAAATCGTGTTTTGATTCATTGTCATATGACCACAGGCTAATTATTCTATGAAATACAATAAATTCTGACTCTCATGAAAGTTCAATTATTTCTGATGAATTCACAAGTGGTGATTCCCAATCGAACAACTCAATCAAAGTTTAGTCGGTGATTGAGAATGGATAGTTGGCAGCTCAAGTTTTTTCAACTTCTTTCGAATATTACAACAGACATACATCAGGAAACAACATGATTTGACGAATAGATTCATTTTTCAAGTTCCTATCCCTAGCTGTGATCACACAGCTTTTTATTTTAACTATATACCAAACACCATCTAGAGGGTGTGATAGTTATTGCGCTCAGACCTAGATTTGTTAGAGAAAAAAATCGAGACTCAAAAGGTTAAACTAGCGTAGTCGCGTCTTTAAAAATGATTGCAAGGTCATGTTTTGCATTTGAGAAATGTTTTAACTGAATGATCAGGAATGCATTAGTGTGACGCGAACGCGCCTAACAGTTTCCTCGAGAATGCTTCGGACCTTGCATTTTTACACTTTTCCTTTGTACCATTTGAATTGATTTCTATTTGAAGTGGTGCAATGACCTTGAACCTCAAGGACAAACCTTTTTCTTTGAAGTTTTACCCAATTTTTGCAAGATCCATATTCTCAAATTGCTCGATTATGTGCCGATAGATATTCGGCGTTGTGGAGTTGCTTTTTGTCCTTCAAGATCTATACGAAATACAATCTACACGTGAATGATAGACATTTCGCTCAAGTCATCGTTTTATCATGCATCTGCACAAACTGAATGAGTCTTGCTGAAAGATTATCTTTGTAACAAATGCGGTTTTTAGCAATCAAATGCGCACATTGGCATTTAAGTGACAATTGTCGATTGACTCGGAGGTAATCTTTGATTTCGAAATTGTTTGCTACATCTTCTGGTCGAAGACCTTGATAATTAACATAATCCAAATGGGCGTTTGCATCGAGTAGAATTCTGATAGTCGCTATCGCCGCATCAACATCGTCACTCGAAGCAATTAGATGCAATGGTGTTGACTTTGTGCGTGGCTCAAGTTCGTCTACGTTGGCTCTAGCATTGATTAATAATCGGATAATAGATAGCGTTGGCATACTAAAAATACAACATACTTCCATTATACACCAGTTACCTAATTGTTAAACAATTGAAATAACGGAAATCGATACATACGTGATGCTACTGTATGTGCAGTCATCCCAGCCGGAATGAATTAAACTGACAAAGAAGGTGAACAATGGATAACCATCAATTTCAATAGTGTTCGAACGTACACCTCGGCGAACGAAACTCAAGAGAACGTGTTCTTCTTGTTCATTGACTTTTTTTGCATCAATCATCTACGAAAAATATGATCATAATTCGAATAGTTCCATTTTAGTAGAATACTCACGTGCAGCATAACGAAAAGTAATTTGAATACGATTTCCGTCGACGTTTTATTTCTTCTCCTGATTGACGATTGTTCTGGAAAATGCAGATGAAATGGCGAAGGTGAATCTTGATAATAAGTACATCTACGACTACGCATCCTTCTTCCGCGGTATTTCTCTTGAGCCTCCAAAATGATTTCTTTTGATGATGATCTCCATGGGATATGAAGTGATGGATATGATCCTAGATCGAGCATCCATGACCAGACGATGCCCATATGCCGCATTGGAATAGTATTTTCTGACTTCAGTATTTTGTCTAGAGCGTTCAATACTCCAATAAGATGTTCTGTACGCAATTTCACGTTCTTTCGACCTTTGCTTTCATTTTTCAGTAGTAGCTCATACGCATGCATGCGAATTTCCAAACAGCGATCATATTGCTTTTTCCACCGATACAAATTATCTTGCTTTCTCAGCAGTGGCATCAGATGATTTTTTTCACCATTTTCCGCTGAAACTCGTTCACTCATCATCAGTGCGAATGCTCGTAGTTTACTATCGTCATCTCGGATCAAAGCAAGCTCGTCGAGTGTTTCACGTGTTGAACCATTGTCCGTTAGTATTCTTTTGCTCAAAGCTCTTTCCAAGTAGCTGTATGCTGTACGACGCTTCTTCTGATTTCCATCAATGATATAGTGACACGCAACGAGAGCTAGTTCATCCACAACTTGCTTTTCAGGTAATATCCGTATTAGCATCTCCTTTATTGGTGTGTTATTGCAATAATCTGCTAACATCAGAGCAGTGAAACCTGTCCGAGCCATTGGAAAACGATCATGTTGATGATTGATGAGAATTTCAGCGATGTGGTTGTATCTTTTGTGTATTGCATAATCGAGAGCGGTTCTTTGTTTGTAATCAACGAGTAATGGATCAGCACCGTACTGAAGAAGTACTTTGACAATATCGAGATGATTACGACGGGTGGCGGCGTGCAATGCTAGTTCATTATAGTTTCTTGCTTGTTGATTCGGATCACAACCTTTTCGAAGAAGATAATGAATGATATATTTATGGCCATGCTGTGCAGCAACAATGAGAACGCCACATTTGTTGACATTCGCATGACCACGTTGAACGAGCTGTTTGACTAGACGAAGATCTCCTTTGCGAGAAGCACACCACAGAGCCGTTCTACCATTAGAACAAACGTGCTCAATAATGGTACGATACACATAACCATGAAAGATGTTATTAAGTATAATATGAGCGCAATCTGACTCTTCACGGTCTATGGCATGGGTGAGCATTGTATGTCTGTTGCGTCTCTTTCTTAAACGGTATCGTTTTTGAGGATACTGCCGTTGCCGAGCGTTCACTTTCCGTTCTTGCATAATTGCATGTAGGAGAACAGCATCGTCAGAGTCAATAGCGTGGCGTACGGCGTCTTTTTTATATTTTCCATAGCAGACACTCTGAACGGGCTTCGAATATGAATAATCAACATTTGTCTCATACGAATTCTCATCATATACATCTGAGTAATCCGAATCAGCTCCAGTAGCAACCAGTTCCTGCCTTCTCCAAGAGCGAGCAGATGATCGGGTACGTTCAGGAGAATCTTGGAAATAGAAAACGAATAGATAGTAGGTAGAAAAACATCGTAGTGTGACATACGTGATAATGTTTGATTTACTCTTTTTGCTGATCGAATTGCATGTCTGTGATATTGATGTTGTCGAGCGCAATTACGTTGATCAGCCATATGTTGACCGAATTCTTTTTGTGGAACACTAAGAAACGTTTGTTATTTGTAGTTTTCAAAACAATATAGATTTAGAAGGTTAACTAAAACTGTTTTCCATAGTTTTCTTGCATCTTATAGAATATTTCTCCATACACTGAATCTGTGAAATATGAAAAAGAATTGCGTGCAATGTGCGCTTTATTGTGCAATATCGTATGTAGTTTATTCATACATCAACAGGGGAGTCTATTAATCAAGCGTATTTACCAGTAAACAGAGCGCGAGCGAGTATAACTATCGAATCTTTGCTTTCTTCACATGTTGTAATGTTTTCACCACGCTGGCGTGTAACAAGAGAAAAAACAATGAATCATGCATTGCATCAGCGTTATAAATTCTATTTCAGATGGGTTAAAATCGAGAGTTAAGCAAGATTGCATTTTCATTGCAAGCAGTCGATAGACGTCGTTGTTTTATTTTAAATAAATACTAACAGTGCTCGAGAAAATGGATAGTCCAATTTTTGTTCAATGGCAACAGTGGGAAAATCGAATTCAAGAATGGCTCAGCCAGTCAACTGAGGATACATTGGATCTCGCGAATACTACATCTTTCGAACGAATGATTTTGAGTATTTTATCTGTTAAGTATAAAATTGTATATCAAAATCTAAACCAAGAAAGCAGTTCCACCGTAACAAAGAAGCACAGTGAGCGACTATTCAGTGTTCGACTTTCAAGGAACAAACTCTTCGATTTGGAGAGGAGAAAAGAACGTGACCGAGACAAACTAATTCTATTCGTCCAGTTGACCAGTCGTTATTTGACTTCAGAACAAATGAACAGTGAGACATCACCGGAATGGCAAGAATTAAATGAACTTTGCGACTGGCATGGAAGTGTTTTCTTACAACGTTTTAGGAATTGTCTACTTCAATTCTTACGCGAGTTAATATTCGCAAATTCAGCTTACCAAGAATTCATTAGTCAACCTGTCAAAGTTCCGGTTGTACCTGAAGTCATCAATCAAATCTATGAAGTACGCAACGATGGAAAAGTTTTTCTAAGTGTTGATATGAAATCTGCAAACTTCTCCATGCTTCAATATATACACACTATCGATGCTCAGATGTACCCAACTTGGGCAGATTTTCTCTCAGTATTCGTTGGAGCCCGACCCATAATCACAAACAGCAGAAAATTACGAATGGATTGTTTCGGTGATCTGCCTGAGCGTCACAAACTACACGCATTGTATTTATATTACACGACGAATATTTATCAAACGACTCTTCGTCGTTGTCTAGCTGAAAAAAACGTCGACGCGGAGTGTGCAGCTTTGACTGGAGATGAAGTGGTATTTCATTTAGATGACTCCATCGATACGGACAGAATATGTGACTTGGTGCAATATGTACAATCGTCTCTCGATAAAGAAAGTCCGTTGGTTAGATTCGTTGTACAAGCATATCGCATCCGTGCGTTCAATTGGCAGCAAGAGCATTTATGCTTTGCACGATTATTTATTGGTGACAATGACAATAAGTTTGATTTGAAATGCGTTCCGCACAGAGACAGAAACTATGATCAAGCATGTCATGATTTTCTTGAGACGCATATATTATGATTTGAAGTAAAACAGATGAAAGTTTGTGAAGGAAATAATTGTGTATTCAAAGAATGGTCAAGTATTGGGATGGAATTACTTGCCGGACGTGTTTTAATGCTAACTTTATCGATTCTTCGTCTTTACGGCTCTTTGCATTGAGAAAGTTGCTTGTGTAATTACTGATTTTCAGAACATGATAGAAGAAAAGACATCCAAACGAGTATTCACTCAATACTAGAGCTGTCAGATAGGTAATAAATACTGAATAAAGACAAAGCGAAAACAAGATGTGTGCATATCAAATATCCGCTATTCTCCTTTATTTTATGTACGGAGTATTTTATGATTTCGTTTACCTTGACGCCTGAAGGAAGAATCTTTGCGCATAGCAGATACATCTCTATAATAATCCTCGTAAAATAGAAATCGGTCTTTATATAGATGACGTGTTCGCGAAAGGAAAATATCGATAGGTAAAGCATCAAGATTGTGTAGACTTTCAAGATGTATTACTGAATTACGATAAGAGGAAAAGCTCTACGATTAGTAAGAATGAAATGTATATTTGATAGGAGTTTTTAGTAGCAGCTGAATAAGGGTCGGTTAGCACTTCGATAAATCCATCATCGACTATTGATTTAAGCCATTCACGATAAGCAGTAACGCGGGTGTAAACACCTGAATAACGGCGATCGCCACAACCTATACCGAAACTAGTGACACCAGCCAATAACCATCGTTTTTCTTTCGGATCGAATCGCATCAACGGTCCTCCCGAATCTCCTTGACACGTATCTGATTTAAAAATGAAAAGCAAGTTCACCAATCTAAACAAACAGGTTTCTCTCACCTTTACCACCGCCATCTACACCAGCGCAAAACTGTGTAGTTGAATTCTTAATAAATTCCGTACATCTCTCATCATGAACAGGTACTGCATTTACTGTGACTTGGTGCAGCCTCTCAGGAACCTTCTCGTCACTCTGTTTCAATTTGCCCCATCCGATAGCTACGAGAGACGCTCCATCACCAGGATAGCGAGCATACTCGCTCACTGGTTCCACACTAGGTATGCACAGACGAGCGAGAGTGGTTTCATTAGTAATATTCAGGGGTTTACTCAATCGGAGCACACCAATGTCATGCATTTGTGTTTCTGCATGAAAATCTGGATGAGAAAATATGTTCTCTAACCGGCTAAATTGAGCACTCGTTGATTCGTAATCTGACCATCGGTTGACGCCAACAACTACGAATGCCTTCTGAGTTAAATCCTTGTCAGTGAGACAGTGTGCAGCAGTAATAACATGTCGTGGTGAAACAATCGTTCCAGTGCAAAAATGGCCAACATCGGATGAGTGTATTGATACAGCCCATCCCCAGCTGCCTGGAAATGCCTCTTCACCACCAATGATTTTAGATGCGTGAACATTGGCTTTTGAACATCCACAACCGGCAGTTCCATTGCATCTGTATATTAGAGAGAAAGCAAGATTTACGTTGCATACGAACAAGAGAAGTAAAATAGTTCCTGTATGCTCCATCACGGTATTTGACAACGTCATATTTAAGACTTTTCTTTTTATACTATCGATAGAAAGCGTATTTACAGATATCATTTTTCTCCGCACAATCCAGCATTGTCTGATTTTTTCAAACAAAAAAGTCTCGAAAAAAAAGAAATTCAGTGGGCGTAAATCAATCTGATAGACTTTCTGTATTGTAAAAGTGCATTGTAATACTATACCAATAATATGTACAGCCAACAAAAATACTGAGTAAAAACATTTACACTACTTATCAATATCCCCCGCCGTGCACATGATACGACGCTGATCTCTCCTGATAAAGATAAGTTTGTTATAATATTGCACAACAACCATCAGCAGCGGTTCAGAACCATATACGAAGTGAATACTTTTACTTTTTCAGTCATTTGTTAATACATTACGCAGCTAAAATATTCATATGAAAGTCAAATAGAAGTGCGAAGAACAAAAAGAAAACACCTCAACGATGACTCATTTATAATATTGCACAAGTTAGTTGTCAGTATTTTTCTGTTCCTTGAAAGTGCATGGCTGAACCTACATTCGTTGTTTTAGCCTCCTTTTTGATGATTTCTTCATCTATTCTTTCGTATTCTTTCCTACCTATTATTATATAAACAGATGTCTAATGCGACTTACCTCACAGACATCGTTAGCGAAGGTAACGATAAGGTGCTCGCATAAAATCTACGAGTATGTCGATGACACGTCAACGGAAGACCGTACCGTTCGCTTCTGGTTTCAAACTGCCAGATCAATCAGCAATTGAGAAGGCTCTAGGAGCATTCGATGACGCGACCCTTGAATCTGTTTTCAATGAGAACTTTTACAAAACATTCGACAGTTTGCCGTTTCCGAAGAAACCATGGGACTGGCTTGCGCAATACATTGAAAGAGGACAAACATATGCCGAACACCTTCAACTATCTCGAACTTTGAATACTCCGGCATCGTCCAATCGAAAATCAATTTATCTGACAATCATCGGAGAAATTGATTACTCGATCTTCGATGTAAACAATTTAGTTGAATACACTCAACGCTTTTTTCAAATGCCCGTGAAACTGATTCATCCATTCATTGACTTTCAGTTGGATGACGACACGTATCAATGGACTTGCAAGAAACTTACGAAGTCAGCAAATGAGAAAAGTCAAACATTTAAGCTGCATACACGATACAACGAAAAACCAAAACACTGTCAAGTTCACGTGACTAGTATCCTAAACTTACTGACTAAAGTCGTACCTGAGGACGCCAAGTGTCTTGTTGCTCTAACAATGCTTGATCTTTACAGCGACGATACTGATTTATTTATCGCGGGGCTAGCTCGCGGAAATAGCCGTGTGGCTGTTTTTTCTCTATACCGCTACGATCCGCATCTATCGTTCAACGAATCCGATTGGTTTAGCTGTAAAGTGAAAACTGCTTCGAAATCAGAGAAAGAAATGGCCAAACGACGAAAATTGCTATTACTTCGAGCATGTCGACTGTTGACCCATGAAATTTGTCATCTATTCGGAATAGCACATTGTATCTTCTATTCTTGTCTAATCAATGGAAGTGGACATCTCGGTAAGGTCATCTTGAATCCAAGCATATTCATCGCTCATCTCTCTTTCAGATGAAGATTTTAGCCAATCACTACTTGAATGCCCAGTGGATTTGAGGAAACTTCACAGTTTGATTCAATTTGATATTCGAGACAGATATGAACAATTACTCGAGTTTTTCAAAATACATGAATTCAAGAATGAGCTGGAAAGTGTTCAAACAAAACTCAATGTTATCAATCAATCGACGAACTCTAACATCTCTACTGCAAAGAGAAAACATGATCATTATACTACAACAAGTGATAGTCGTTTGCGTTCATCAAAAAGACTCGCGAAATGTTAAATCTACACTAGAAAATAAAAATCTAATCTAATGAATGTTTTTCAAGTTTGACAAGAAAAGCTTCTAGTTGTTGAACAATGTATCCATAGAGAATCTGAAAATTGTCTACGAAATATTCTCCAGACACAACCTTATAATGACAGAGCAAACACAGTTTCATCTTCATTAGAAGAAATCGCATTCGAATAGTATAATGAAAATATATCTGAATGAATTACTGAACCTCTTTGGCCGGGATAACCGCAAACGATGGTATCTTGTGCGCAAACTCTTGACATAACTGTGGGAACAATCGGGTACATTCACTAGCTCTATCTTCGACAATCCCAGCATTCGCCAATTCCGCTTTGTGGATAGTACATAAATGCAATAGGCAAGTGCTGTTGATATTGTCTCGGTAGAAACAAGGCACCGTTGTTGATCAATTCTTCTCAACAAATATAAAGAGGAAGACGTTCATCATCAACATTGTTCTGCAAAGAAAAACGACAATGACTGTGCTGAAGCGAAAGAGTTTGAGACTAACATCAAACGACTCGTTAGTTGTTTAATTGATCATTAATTGAAGGAGATCAATACGCGGATGTGCTTCGATAGCGTCTATTTTTATTTTGACAATATCTTTAACGTTGTTCTGATGTCAAACTCACGGACTTTCCTCGATGTTTTTCATAAGTTTATGCATGACAAGTTTTGTCACTATTTCGACAAGCTTTATACATTTTAACACTGGAGTTAGCCAAGAAAGTAATTTATTGACTCGAACTAACAAATACTTGTCTAAATTATTTCTAAAGATCATCGCGCTTTTTATCATATACACCTTGTTAACATCGACTTGCATATTTGTATCCAATCGAATCTCACAACGACTTTGAAAAAAGCTTTTATTATCACTTTCGCCATTGTATATGTGAACTTACAAATGATATCCATTGTTTAACGCTTATACACTATATATAGATGTTGAATTCTGTCTTCTCACCTTTGAGTTCAGCAGATGAAAATCTTGAATTAATCACATGTTGTTGCCGATATGATTGAGTATCGCTTGCTACAAAGAGATTTAGTTTGTTTTGCTTTTTTGAAATATCATCGGAAAAGGCAGATGGCAAGAATGAAATGAGAGGAGGACAATTGTTTGGTGTAGACCTGTTCAAGAAAGTCACCGTCCGATACGATACAGATGGGACCATAGTGTCGAGTCCATTTTTTCAGTTGATGAATAAGTGACTTAGCACACCAGAAGAATCGATTGTGAACAAGGAAAAAATTCAGGATCGGGACCTGGTATGCCAATATTTTTGAAATAATCATATTTGATTTTGAGACTTCATAGATAGAGACCAGAAGAGATAGCGTCAATAGCATTTGTACCAATGGCAGAAGCAGTACAACAAATAAAGACTACATAATTTGGTTTCATGTGTATAAATAATACAATCGTTCTAAGCTACTTTGAAGTGAAAGTAGGATGCGTCAACGTGCTTACAACAAACGTGAATTTGAAAATAAATCGGCAAGCTTATACTCTTCTCTCTTTATAGTATGGTTGCATCTGTACTCTTCACGACATCACACAAATTTCATAGCTGCATATGGAATATGAATTGTCCTTTCCAATAGATACGGTCGTCTATATATGTATATCATTTACTATGTTTACTTCATGCTGTACGATCAGCTGTACTGACATCTGAATCGATTGAGGCAATGATTTCTTCATCACTGAATATGTAAAGATCTTATCATAACCAAAAGTTATATTTACTTTGCAGAAAAAGGTGTGCTTACTGATAAGAAAAAGTGCATGTGGGAGATACATAAGAAGTATTGTCTTTAGTTTCTTTTCACGACAACTCGCCGATGTCATTTTCAACATTGATCAGATTACTCATAATTTGGACAAATCCATTGGTGATATTTGGTTTAAACAATGGTTTAGCATTAACTCCACCAATGGGCTGGTCCACATGGAATGTTTTTCATTGCGATTACAATGAAACGGATCTTATGGGCATGGCTGATGCTATGGTTGCTAGCGGGATGTTATCTGCGGGATATAAATATTTAAACATTGATGATTGTTGGGAAGCAGCGTCTCGTGATCCAGTTAGTGGAATGTTAAAGTATAACGAAACACGATTTCCACATGGGATGTCTGCTTTGGCAGATTACATTCATTCGAAAGGTTTACTTTTCGGTATTTACACAAGTTCAGGAGAATGGACTTGTCAAAGATATCCTGGTTCGTGGCAGCATGAATATCTTGATGCAGCATTATTTGCAAGCTGGAAAGTGGATTTTGTCAAATTAGATTGTTGCTATCAAGATAATGTAAAAGATCGTGCAACAGCCTTCATACGATGGTCACAAGCATTAACTTCACAGAACCGTTCGATTCTTTATAGTTGTGATAGTGATGAATTGATACTCAACGAGAATAATCAGGAATTTCCATCCCAATGGGCACCTAATTACTGTAACATGGCTCGTATCTGGTGGGATATCTCAGATAAGTGGGAGACAATAATGAATATCATCGATCATAGTGCAAATATATATTATGCTTCAGGACCCGGATATTGGAATGATCTAGATATTCTAACAGTTGGTTTAGGTCGACAAACACTAGTTGAATATATGACACAGTTTTCATTATGGTCTGTGATTAGTTCGCCTTTAATAGCTGGTAATGACATAAGAAAAATGAGTAAAGAAATCGGCGAGATTCTAATGAATAAAGAAGTGATTGCCATCAATCAAGATAAATTAGGACGGTCAGGAAATATGATTCATCGTGCAGTGGATGGCTCGTATGAAATATGGGCAAAACCAATTTACCACGAAAATACATCACAAATTCAAACAGCGATTCATTCATTAGGCTTCACTCCATTACCTCGTCATGCTGTAGTATTATTTAATCGTCGAGATTCGATAACAAATATTACCTTGGAATTCGATGATTTATTCGATCATCGTTTAAGTCCTCATCCGCCTACACCTACTTGGACTGCCAGTATACGAGACCTATGGCTTCATGAAGATTTAGGTCAATTTACCGAGACATGGACAGCCACAAATATTCCTGGACATGGTGTACGAATGATTACAGTTTTACTAGTGAATGCCACCAGTAATAATCTATAGGTGGCTTCGATATTTTTCATGTATTTGCTGATTTTCGAACAAAAATATAAACTATAAACTAAGTATGAAGTATAAGTGTTGTCAGTGTAAAGAAAACAGTTCGTGTCTATTTCACGAGAGTAATATTAAGCATCACAGCCGCGTGTGACGCAATATTCGACGATGTATAGTTTCCTGTGAATATTCCAAGATCTTGATGAGCCCATAAATCACGCACACTGGCTGCTTGATTCATGGGAAAACCAATATCTGTCCAATTGACAGTGATTTGTTCATTATCATTCTCACCACGATTCAATAGAACGACAGATTGCGAACCACCTTGAAGAGGACCAGCCCATATTTCGAGTTCTAACGGAGCAACTAAATATTCGTTTTGATGTTTATTTCGTAGTGTTCCATCTGTTGTATTCCACATCCAGATTTCATTCTCTTGATGATTACACACAAATGTATTGACAGCTGGACCATCGTTACCGTAAACATCAACGGCTAAGCTATAAAAACAGAAATAATCTTATTCTACAATTTATATTCATAGCATCATCGTCATCAATCAATTTACCATAGTCCGTTCATTTGGGAAACAAAACTTTGATCTGTTGTATTAGCTAACCATTGTTGATTTTTACCTTGGCATTGAGCATGTGGATCACCGATTTGACAGTTGTCGAGAAAGAGATGCGCTGGCTGTCCTGGATTACAACGGAAGATGGACAAACATTTGCCACTATATGCGGATCGAATACTTCCATCTTGCGCGTCGTATATCCATTGACGACGTCGTAGATCGAAATTTCCTGCCGGTGTATTGTTGGTAACCTGAACTCCACTGGATGCATTGGGCAGCCGAGCTGAAAACGAAGCAATTTTCTTTCCCTGAACACCCAGTGGATCTTGATTGACAGCGATGACTTCGCGATTTGTGAGAGTGACTATCGTAGCCGCACTCATTTTTGTTACATCGCATCCGATAATTAGCGGAGCTTTACTGATAGACCAAAGAGAAAAATGAGTTCGATACTCAGTGTCAGTCATGCCACCATTGCCAATTTCAAGCACTATACAACATATATGAAAGACTCATGGAATTTTACAAGAAAGATTGACATACTATCAGGATCATTCCAGCCACCTGGTCCTGCCTTTTCTGTGAAAAAATTATTCTAAAGAGCGAAAAAAAAGATTTGCATGCCTTCGAAGGCATATTGAAATCTAGTCTCACAAAATCGATATTGTTGATCATGGAAAACCAATTATCCTGAATGTCGTTAGTCGTTCTCCAACTGTTTCCAACCTTGGGAGGCCAGGCATCGTTCACAGTTACACCGCCTTCAAACGAAGAAGAAGAAAACTTGAAGTGGAATACTTTATTTCTAAATTATATATACAAACCACATAACGAATAGAAGATTGCTCTTCCTGAAGCATTTAATGCATCGCGCATTTTCGAATATTCAACTTCGGTTGGTGTTCCATCAGTGTAACAGCTGTCAAGTTTCAAATAATCAACACCCCACTGCGCATATGTATTTGCATCTTTTGTTTCATATCCTAATGAACCAGGTCGACCTGCACATGTTTTATATCCTCGATCTAAATGTATCTCGTTTAGGTAAACGAATTCAACTCTGATCTGTTCACCTGAATAGAGACCGAATTTAAGTTTTCTTGAATGAACATAATCAGCCAATGCTGGAATACCATTTGGAAAAGCGATTGGATCAGCTTGTATTGTTCCTTGTGAATCGCGACTTTTTTGCCAACAATCGTCCATATTCACTAGAAATTCAAAAT
This sequence comes from Adineta ricciae, assembly GCA_905250025.1. Lineage (NCBI taxonomy): Eukaryota > Metazoa > Rotifera > Eurotatoria > Adinetida > Adinetidae > Adineta > Adineta ricciae. The sequence goes on along the minus strand of CAJNOJ010000057.1, from coordinate 77,372 downwards.
TGAATAACGATTACTACATAAATGGACACAAGAATACATTGGTACCATATAGATATCCAGCAGCAGCAAGACCCGTTGCAACAATGCCATCAGCTGTTTGTCGTACGGTCGTCTCATTGATAGAACAATGGAAATGATTCCAACTATTCCATCCTTTGATAGAAAACAGATATGATCAAGACCTGTATTTACCTTAGAGAAAATAGTTCGTTTATTACCCATTTGAGGAGTACGACCAAGCCCATTATTTAATTGATGAGAAATTTGTGTAAAGCACAGAACATATATTATAAGTAGTAAGCGTACCATTGTATCGCGTCAAAAAAGATAATGAGTTACCGATAGAAAAGTGAAAGAAAGGATACCGTTGTTTTATATTTGACATGTTTTATCTTTATCAATGTGATAATTTTATTTGCAAAGCCAAATATTTGAAATACGGACTTAAAACGTACTTTTCATGCAGGACTAGGATAATTCAACTCACACACCGATGTTTTTCGTGAGAAGTTGCAAAGAACATTTTCTTTCAATTTATCGATTTCACTGAAAAGCAGTGTATGGTCTCAACGGCTATTATATGAGATTTATGACTTCATCAAGATTTTGAAGAATTCTACGTAGATATTCTGTATGAATGATTCCAGTTCTGTGAGTCAATGTTACCAATAGTTTTTAAACACAGAATATATACTATTATCTCTATGGAATGGCGATCATACTTTACTAATCGAGCAAGGTTAACTCGACATTAAAAAGCATGTAGAACCATCTTTTCGTATCGTTAGTCTTAAATAGAGTAACGTAATCAAAATGCAATTTATGCACGAGAATAAAATTTAAATCGCATAGAGTTAACTAATACTACTCATAGTCAAGTGATTACTGATTTAAATTGTCACCGAGATGTAAAGGTACCTATTGATTGTTATACGGTTAACTGATTTCTTTTACTACCTAATTGGAATACACCTCATAAATCATGATTTAAGTGATGAGAGATTTTACTGAGGATTTTTTCTAAGTAAATATAATAAATAACTTGATTTTAATGAAAGGAAAATATGTCTTTATTTTTCTTAAAAATCCGATTTGTCATTGTAAGTATTTTATTGCGGATTTAATCGGTAGCGTGGATATATACTTGCTGGTCGATAGGCTGGCGAGTCAGGGCGAACCTATATAAATAATTAAAGAAGAATTTTTTTACTAAATATTTCATACCGTTCGCTGTGAGTGACTGCGGATTAGTGGACTGCGCGAACGAATTGCAGAATAGGAAGCCACAGCAGAATCTTGCGGTTTAAACATTGACGTCCGAGACCCTTAAACATATAGACATGGACAAAGATTTAAATCATTCTGAGCAAATTTTCTGTGTCAACGAATTATAGACGGTTCACTTCTGTGAAGACACGAATGCACAATTTTCATCCATTCAAGTACCTTTTTTAGTCGTGGGTGTTGATACCGATTGAGTATCGAACAGCTTGTTTATTGGCTTTTTAAAGAACGCAGTCGAGATCTCAGTAGGTTTCCGTGTCACTGGATCAACACTCGTGAGTGACTCCCATCCATACTGTCCTACAGCAGACGGTGACAATGATAACGGCGTCGCTGATAGTTGATTAAAAGCCTCTAGCGTTGCTTGTACTGTATTACTTGGTGAATATGAGGGATCACTGTCTGAATTTACGAAAAACAAATGTTAGAGTCGTTTAGTCAGCTGAGCATAATCGTTCGACGTACCTGATGATGGAATGATGGAAATTTTCTCAATATATGATGATGATGAAACTCTTTCCAGGCAAATAGTTGATGGTCTCATTAATTCTTTATTTAATTCTTGTAATTTATTCTTCAACTGATTTAAATCAATTTCATTAAATTCATTGTGTTGGCGGACTTGTTTTAATTCTTCAGTGAATTCGATAAATTGATTTTCGACGTTATTGATGTAACTATGCGCTACTCGTCTGCATTCTTCCGCGGTCTGTTTTATTGTAACTATCGACTTCTGTTCCCATTCATTAATTTCTTTCATTAACGAGCCATTTTGCAAATTTTGTTTTTTGTCTTGAATGTTTTGTTGAAATTGGTCACGATCTAGTTCCGTTTCATCCAATTGTTGGCTAAGTTTCTGCCGATGCTCCGTCAGATGTTCGAAACAAAAGCTTTCCCAACATCCTCTACATATATAACCAGCTGTGGTCTTTTTACAAGACGAACACGCGACTTTTTCGCTTGCCATTAGAACGTAAGAAAATGTTAAGTATGAAATGAAATATAAAGAACATCGAAATATATCGCTAGATGAAAGACTATTACGCGTGAAAGGAAAAATGAATCACAGGGTTTTTTGTCGCGATGCGGCAGCTACGAAGAAAAGCTTGGCAAGTCAATATCTTGAAAACGTTCGAAGTACAAAAAACGTTATTCTGAATGCGTTTTATTCAATTCATTTTCATAACGTACAAGTTGAAGTAACAAAACATGGTTAGGTGAGGCTTGCTGTCGTCTAGTTAAGAGATATTCAAACGCTTGTGCTACAGTCCATCGTTTATGGTGCATCAAATATGCTAAAACAATTGTTGACGAACGTGACACACCACGTTCGCAATGCACAAGTACTCGACATCCTTGTTCGTGGCATTTATCGAGAAATTCATTTGTCGATTGAAAAAATGGAGATAACTCAGCTAAACGGCCGTTTTTACTTGAAATATGGTGTACTTCTCTAAGTTGATCAACTAATGTTCTGTCTGTCGCGTTGACAATATGTGTGATGGAGAGTGAATCGAGAAGAGTTGAATTATTTGCTTGTTGCCAATTGCCTTGATATAACCAAGAATCAAGTATTTCTGACGGTCGAGAACTTGATGGTATCGCACGTCCAAAATACGGTTGCTTCAACTGTACAATTGATTGAATATATGCTAATTCAGCTTCGGTAGCATTGCAATTTTCACGAAGATATTGTTCGCGTTTATTTTGTGATGCAGCCATTGTTTCGATATCAACTTGAACTCGGTAAAGCACATTTATTGCTTTTTATACACTTGTGTCATACGTACTTACATGAAATTGTGTAATACTCGCATGGTCGTGAGTCATATTTCAAAAAACGTTCTTCTTATGACGGAAGTTAATTTGATTGGATTCATCGCTTGAATTGAAACATACAATAGGCAAAAGAAACGTGTTTTTTTTTTCTATATGAGAACATCTAAATACGGTGTTCAATTATCTGTAGGTTTATTGATAATATACGAAAACTAGCAAGCAGAAAAAGTTTTAGAAGCAGTGTCTGTATGAATGAAAGTATGTTTATTCTTTCTTTTCATCGTCGCTATGTTGTTGTCCACTCGATTGTGTGTGTTGTGCGTTTCCGCCAGGTCGGTTTGAGTTATTCTTAGCAATTGTTTGAGTGTGAGTAGTGGCAGCAGGCGCTTGTTTTCCTGGATCCTGTGCCGGCTTCCAAGTTGATCTTGACGATCCGGGACCACCGTACGATGAGCGCATTTTGTACAGAAATTCTTCTTGTGTTACTCGAGAGTAAAGTCAGGGATGGATGTTTTTAAGGAGAAAAACTATTAGGTTCCACTCCGTTATATACATGAGAGAAATAGCGTCGTTTTTCTTTAGATCATCAGAGAAAAACAAGCAGATATTATTTTTGGTCCATATCAGGACAAAGTACAATTATATGGATATACCAAAAGAGAAGGAACTGTCGACGCCAAACGACGAACGACAGAGGACGACGGAAATGGCAAAAAAGAAATATGTGTGTTGCCATCTCGCGAAGAAAAAAAAAGAGCAGAACTTATTATCTTCGTTATCAATGTACGAGATATTGTACCAACAATGTTCTATGGCGATATCGTAAAGACGTATGACAAAGAAGAGAAAAAAAATCAAACTGTGTGAAGATAATATTCATCTGATAAATAACGAATATGTTTATGGGAAAACTTCGATTTTTTTAATTAATCTTGTATGGATAAATATGTTTCGAAGGTCATCGGTACCCGAACAAAGATAAACAAACAAGAATTTTTTTCTCCGCGAGATGGCAACACACATATTTTTCCATTTCTATCACCCTCTATCATTAGTCGATTGGCGTCGACAGTTCTCTTTCTCTCTCTCTCTCAAGCAAGAAAAAAAAACAGAAATATCCATATTCGATAAAGATCGTTTTGGGTAATAACTGAAAAGAGACTCAGTACGTCACTGAGCGAGATTAACATTTTTCTATGCTACCAAAAAAAGACTATTTATCTCTCTCTCTCTTTTACGTATATATAAAGTATTACTGTTATGCATCTCGACATTACAACAAATACAATCCTCTACATCGTCTTGCTACATCATTCTAAACAATGCGCTCGTATCAAGTTGGACCGGGATCTTCGAAGTCAACATGGAAAGCTACTTTAGATCCTGGCAAGAATTTGCCCTGTTCAAACAGTGGTCTTCAACGCAACGGCAATGAAACTGAAGTGAAATCATCAGCAGGTGCTGAAGGCAACGGACAAGTACCACAGCAATCCAACAATGAACAAAAGAAATGAAAATAACATTTTATTCTTTTTTTTTATAAATAGCTTTTGACATGCAGTGAAGTACCCTTTTAACTATTTTGTTAGCTAGTCATATAACATTTATTTTTTCTCTTATTATCAATCAAATAAATAAATAAAATGTTTGAATAATTGTAAAGATTGGAAATATTGATGATGCGAGGATATTTCCATGATTGGTACCGAAATACTTGTCATAGTCGAATTGAAAATTTGTCTTTCGACGAACCAATTCAACATTATCCAGTGAGTTACAATTCGGTGTTAGACATCGAATATCGAAATCATCGTACCGTTTTCGTTCAATCAAATCGAAGTATGTCATCGCTTCAAAATAAGGTCGACCAGCTGAATCACATCGAGCACATATTTCAATGCTTGTCACATTCTTCCAGTTAGGTCGCATTGTTATATGACAATGTTGACAACCGGTAGAAGGTGAGCAAACAGATCCATTTTGGAAACTGTAGCAGCTAGTCGGATCAAATATTATGCTACTGTTTAGTTGTGAAACTAAATCTACTAGTGAATGTTCTACGGTTGCTGAGCGCAAGGCACGCTTGAGGTTCGCTGGTGTATTACAAAACTCAGTTGCGCATAAATATCGAAATGTAGTAGACGGTTGATTGTCATTAGCCAATACAGATATGAAAGCCATTTCTTTTGATTCTGGCGCATCCAAAATATCGTGATAAGTACCGATGGAACTTATCCCATTGTCCCATGTGAGTGTAATATAACAATTGCGTGTCGCAGTAAAATTTGAACAACCAGTCAATGCATCGGGTAAATTGTCAGCCGTTAACTGATAATCATATTCCTCATCGCCACAGGTATAACAATGCACTGTTGCTGATATTTCTGCAGTGAACGTGAGAGTAAGCAAGATGATGTACCCAAGGAGTAACATTCTATAATGATGCATAAAGAAGAAGTTTTCAATTGCATTTATATACATGAGTCTTGGAGAGAGAAGACCTTGAAAGAGATCATAAACTTTCTTTGCAAAGAATGTATACTCTGTACATTTCGGCATCCATAAATCGATTTTGCTATCATAGATAAACATCTTTCTTATCTTAGATTTCATTATCAAAATTCTTTTATTTCTCTATAGACAATCATTCATGTCCATAATCCAATGACAGCCATGGTACCCGCTCCCGCATATAACGCTAGGAAGTACAAAACTTTGAACCGGCTTTTCAGAGCATGAAATGTGTGAGCATGACAATCCATTTCACCAGCGATTAGGTGAACAAGTGCAACGTAGATAAGAATACCGGCGGATATAGAATCTAAGATCCCATTCATTAGTAAGGATGTCGTTGATTTGGGATTGTAGGAATTTGATTGAATACAAATGCCAATGATAATGCCGATAGGTGTTGTAAGAGCGAAGAACATGATCATTAATAAACATGATCGTAAAGAAATGTGATCTAGGCGAGCAATTTGCGCGCCAAGTGCCATGCCTTCGAAAAACTGATGAAAAGCCAGGGCGATAAACAGAACGAGAAATTCATCAGTTGCTGTTCCCAGTGTCAAGCCAATCAAAACTGAATGTAGAGCAATGCCGAATTCAAGTAAATATGTACTAATTTTCTTGGCTTCACTATCATTCTGAAAACCTATGGCATGAGAATGACCTAACAGATGGTTACCATTTGACGTATCTCCATCTATTGCTGTCGAAGTCTTGTGCGATTCAATCGATCGATATCGTTGATAAACTATGTACTCAGTCAATTGCATGATCAACGCGGCTACCATAGCTAAAAGACCAGCAGAAGCATCATATACAGTATAATTATCGGGTAAACAAGGATCAGTTAATGCTTTCATTGCTGCTGGTAACATATGAATAAAACCAGTTGCTAATACCACTCTAAAAAAAATCACATTGTTGTATATTCTTTTGCTTCATTCTACGAGCAGATTTCTTCTTACCCAGTACCAAAAAATTTTCCTAGATTGAGAATAACTGAATTGTCGCGCAACCGTTTAACTTGTGATGAAACAACAGATATCGAGGCACCACCGACGGATAAAATCAGTATAACAAATACCGATAAAATATGTAATTGAAGATCGTACGAATGATCATTATTTTCATCATCAGTTCGAATACAAGCGTTGTTTGGTGTGGACATAGTCACATTCATTCTTAGTAATAATATTTGTTTCTTTCAGGGTACTATTGTATATATAGTGTAGATCTACCCTCTCTTATTCTCTCTTCTCTTTTTTCTCTCCTTCCCTCTATCGTCTGCCACTAGACGGTGTTATACGCATGTATGGCCATCTGTTGAAAGTAATTGTGTTTTTGTCGTTCTGTGCGCAAATAGACTTTGGACTATCATGCAAAAAAAAAGCTTAAGAGAAAGAAAATGTCGTTATTTGTCAGTCGTGCTATTTGACTACCATATTCAAACACTTGTATGAGATAAGAAAGAATGCCGTTATCATTCATAGAACGTGCTTTTCTTTTTATCAAATTTCAATAAACTACTATTACTAATGCGTCCCCAATTATAACCAGATTTTGGTCATATAACTTGTCCTACGGTACACGCTATCATTTTTTTTTGCTTCTAATTGGTGCAAAGATTGACTTTGTGCCAGCTGTATTGAAACATTTTCTGTAAGCGAAATTGAAATTTCAATGAAAACCTACCAAGAGCAATCAGACACTTAATAGGCCGATAAGCATTCTGAGATTAGATCAACTGTTCAGACGAAATTTACTTTATTGACGATTTATTTAGATAAAAAATTAGTTTTTTTACTCTCGTTATTACACTGGAAAAGTTACGAAGTGAATAATTGCACTTCAGAATATTGAACACTGTTTGATGTTGCACGTTTGTTTGAAACAAGAAATCGATAACTTTTATATTGATTTGCATTCGTGAACCATTGAACTGATCCACAGATACCTCGACCAGGATTTACTGAGAGACCAGTGCTACCATTGTAGACTAATGACCAACTCGAACCTAATGTCAGAAATATTCCTGTTCGATTGCTTCCTTCCAGTGAAATCTCTAGTGGATCACGTTCTGGATAATCAGTAGCTGTACAAACGCGGATTCCTGTCACTAATACGAACTGTTGCAATAACTCCAAATAGAAGCCTGTATTTAAACCACACGCCGCAAAGAGCTCTGTTTCTGAACAACTGCCGAAACTAAGATATTTCGTCATAATATTATTATCACATACATTGTTGGGTGATTCAGCTGGTGGATAATTGCCAACGTCAAAACCTGATGTAGATGTCATACTATTACCACCTACACTGGTATTAAATATACCATGTATTATCCCATCAATACTTGTTAATGTTAATTGGACTAGAATAGTCGATAGATTAACACGGGAGTTTTTCCGTCATAAATCTACCTTTTGTTGTTATTGTTGTTGTGGACGTGGACGTGGACGTGGACGTGGACGTGGACGTGGCTGTAGTGGATGTGCTGGTTGACGACGTTGTTGTAGTGGACGTGGCTGTAGTGGATGTGCTGGTCGATGACGTTGTTGTAGTGGACGTGGCTGTAGTGGATGTGCTGGTCGATGACGTTGTTGTAGTGGAGGTTGCTGTAGTGGATGTGCTGGTCGATGACGTTGTTGTAGTGGATGTGCTGGTCGAGGACGTTGTTGTAGTGGAGGTTGCTGTAGTGGATGTGCTGGTCGATGACGTTGTTGTAGTGGAGGTTGCTGTAGTGGATGTACTGGTTGACGACGTTGTTGTAGTGGACGTGGCTGTAGTGGATGTGCTGGTCGATGACGTTGTTGTAGAAGATATGCTGGTGAACGATGTTGTGGAAGAAGATGTTGTCGAAGAGGACGTGTTAGCCATTGACGTTGTTGTAGACGAACTGCTCGTGGATGAGGTTATTGTGGAGAACGTGCTGGTGGATGATGTTGTAGAGGACGTGAATGTGAATGAAAATGACGATGTAGTATTGATAGTCGATGTACTAGCTGTGGTCTTTGTTATTGCTGAAGAAAATGATAATAGCGAATCAAGACTGAAGAAAATAGTATCTACCTATGGTTGTCGCATATTCGCCATGCGTAACAAGTATAGGTACAAGGAGTATTGTAGAGCAGACAACTATACCGGCCGTTAAAGATACACCAAAAAGAATTTTGCTTCGTGTAGCACTGGACATAAAAAAGAAAGAATTGTTAGCAGAAAATGAGACATATTACGTACAATCCAGTGGTCACTGCCGGAGCCCATGAATTTGTAGACACCGGTCCACTTCGGGATGAAGTCGATGTTGGAATATGTATATTTGCTATATCTCTCATAATAAATGAATTCTAAGAGAAAATTCTATGCTTTCAAGCATAAATCTTTCTTTTTTCTTGCCTACGTCGTTTTGAAGTTTGACTTCTGTTCAATAATATTCTCTCTTAGCAAAAGAAATCATTTTTCTTGTAAGACGTCTGTTTATTCTCTTACATAACCATGATGTACTTTTTTCCTTACTCTTTTAACTTCAATCAATTTTTGATACAGAGCAAAAAGTGAGCATTCATAATTAATGACGAGCTTTTCTTCTTTTTATGTAAAACAGAACAATAATCAGCCTCGATCTTTGACAGTATTGATTTTGTCCTTCATGTGCTTCGGAAATCATTCAAGGTTAGTGTGTAAAATGGTTGCCAACCAGCCAGGCAAGATTATTTAGTCAATATTTCATAAAGCAGATCCATATTAACATGACTACGAATATGATCAGCTAATTTATTGTATTGCTCTTCTTTATACGCTTTGTAATCGAAAGGTTTATCTGCTAATTCAGTAGTGTATGATCGTAGCAGAAAGTCAATAAATGCACTGTTATCCAATATTCCATGAATATATGTACCAAAACATTTATGATTTAAGTAGAAACCATCGTTTGTTCCATCAGTCAGAGTATTTAAAGAATTGTATTCGGTACCGTGTGTGGGAACAGTCTTGCCCATGTGTATTTCATAACCGCTACATAATTCTTTTGAGTCGAGGAAAGTAAATTGAACTTGTCGTGTCACTTTTTCGCTTTGTATTTCAGTTGAGATCGGCAATAAACAAAGACCTGCAAAACGTTCTATTTGCCCTTCGATTTGATGCGGATCGCATACTTCTCTTCCCAGCATTTGATACCCTCCACAAATTCCCATAACAGTTGCTCCTTTCTCATACGCTGATACAATACTTTGTGCCACTCCATTCCGACGTAGTTCACATAGATCAGAAATGGTGTTTTTACTTCCTGGTATCAGAATAATATTAGCCTGTGCAATATCTTTCGTATCATTCGAATAGTAAAGATGAACACGAGGATCCCGTTCCAAAATATGAAAATCGGTGAAATTTGACAGATGACGAAGCAAGATTACAACTATGTTAATTTTCCCATGAGTAGCTTGTGAATTTTTTGTTTGAAGCATTAATGAATCTTCTTCTTCGATATGGATATCTCGAAAATAAGGTATTACTCCAAGAACAGGTATTTTACAGAGTTCTTCCAGCATCTTAACTCCTGATTCAAAGATCGACACATCACCTCGGAATTTGTTGATAAGAATTCCTTTCGTGTGCTTGCGTTCTTCTTCCGTCATCAGCAGAATTGAGCCATAGACACTAGCGAATACACCTCCTCGATCGATATCAGCAACAAGAATCACGTCAGCTCGAGCATGAATAGCCATGGGTAAATTCACCAGATCAAGTTCACGAAGATTTATTTCAGACACACTACCAGCTCCTTCCAATACAATCGGATTGTACTGTTTTTCCAGTCGATCAAAAGCATTGTGAACCTCTTGGCGTAGAACATCTCGGCCTTCTTTTCGAAAATATTCTTTCGCAGTCTGACTACCGATAGGTTTTCCGTTCAGAACAACTTGTGAGCTTTGGTCTGACGTTGGTTTCAATAGGAGAGGATTCATATCGGTATGACAAGGTATTCCGGCAGCTTCAGCTTGTACGGCTTGTGCACGTCCGATTTCCATGCCATCGGGAGTGGCGAAAGAGTTGAGGGACATGTTCTGTGCTTTGAAAGGTGCAGGACGGTATCCATCTTGTAGAAAAATTCGACAGAAACCTGTCACGATGACACTTTTCCCCACATCACTGCCTGTACCTGCGAACATGACTGGATGTAATTTCTGCACCAACTTCATACTCATTTGCAAATCTCCTTTGATAAAATAAGATAGATTTATATTTCCACACAAATATCAGAATGACAGATAACAGTTGCGTCTTTAGTGAGAAGAACGAAAAAAGCCTTTTTTTTTTCTTTATTATTAAATTACCACGCAAGTGACGACATACGAAAGAGTGGCAAACGAAAACAGAAAGCATGTGTGTTGCCGTTCTGTGATGAAAATCAACATGTTTGCTTTGTACCCAAAACCTATAGACTCCAATCTGATTTAGTATATTGTATCCCTCCATCACTGATCGATGCTTGTCTAACAAATTGAACCATGCCAGTATTTCCAAAGTGTATCTATCCCCAGCCACTCTTTGTCTACAACATTTCTTCACACACACGTTGCTCAAATACTTTTGTTTGATCAATACTCCCATCGTAGATTTGGTAAAAAAGATAAAAGCTTTTTTTTCTATAAGCAAATCGCAAAATCGTCGTTACGGTTTTGCAATCTTATCTGTATGCAATAAATTAAAACTAGTTTCATCTAGTGTATGCTAGATTATATCAGAATAACATAAACACAATCGAAGCTCCAGTGTTGATATTGATTTGCTGATCCTTAAATTGTGGCGTTGTTTCCGAATGGAATTTCAGAGCACCGTCTTCTAAATTCCTATCGATATACGAATAATAGACACTACCGACGAGAATACTTCATATTCGACTTGATAGAAGTTCTCAACAAACAACTCGCTTTGCCTACGCGACAATGTTCGAAATAAGAAGATATATGGAACGATGTGACGTATTATTCCAGTAATTGTCCTTTTTGGCCATACAGCTGTTAGATATTCTCAAGTGAAAAGAAGCAAAATAAAAATGAGTGAAACAACAAAGGATTTCATTGTACAAATACACAGATAGGTGAAATGGCGATGCAATCTCTCGTGTTTCTCTTGGTAGCAATAAACTATTTCACTGTGGGTAGTACTGCTGTTCCATTGCCCGGTAACGGTGTACTTCAACCATCATTGAATTATCAACGCTACCGACAACATGAATACAAAAAGTATCTGCCGTATTATCAATGGTGGTATTATTGGATTCGTGACAACAATAACGATCGTCATTATGCAATAGCATATGGTACGACATTGTGCAAACATACGGATACAAAAGTTTGTATGTATGATGGCGCTGCTGTGGGCTTTTCAGTCGTGGATAATAAACGAAATTTTCGAATGCAAAAGTATGAATTCTACGATAGAAATGCATTTTCGGTCGAAGGCATATTTAATTATAAGATTCATGCGAATACCAATCGAACAATACATGAAATTCTTCCCATCGACGATAACACCTTTCGAATCAGTGGTAATATGTCAAAAGATACGATCGACAACGTCTGGTTTTGCGATGGTTGTCCAAAAGATTTAGAAATCCAATGGGATTTAACATTATCTCGAATCTACGGTTGGTATGCACAGGATATATTCGAAGAACCCGATAGAGTCTTAGAAGGCGTCATCATGTGGGACACGTACTCTCATACGGCGGAAGTCGAAGGATTTGTCAAAATTAAAGGTGAAGAATTCACTATTACGAAAGATGCTGGTTTCCGCGCTTATGGTGATTCAAATTGGGGTGAAATCATGCCATCATCTCCACCAAAACAAAAACCAAACGCAAAATACGCTTGGGGATGGTACTACGTAAATATTCCATCGAATAATCAGTCTCAAGAATTTAGCATCATTGCTGGTACTGGCTTAACTTATGCTGATGCGCTTTTGAAAACAATGGATGCGCGTTTCAGTGATATTCGTCTCGATGCCACAACGCACATCGAGTTGAGATCAGTAACCGTTTGGAATATCACATTAGATTCGTGTAATGACGGGAAATTACATCGATTCGATGTTGAACGTAGTAATTGGGTGAATGTCACTGATTCGTTTGGCAATGCTACTATACCATTGAGACAATTGGTAACTATGGAAAGTGATAATTATTTGATTACAATGGATTTCAAGAGTTTGGAAACGAATTATAATCGATTGTTATTCGCTTTTATGGATTATGTATTTTCTGACTTTGAAGGTTTAGGTGTATCGACGGATGTGGTGATCATCGAAAAAGTGACCGGGAAGGTTCTACGAAATGAAACAGTGAAAAGTGGTGGTGTGGAATATGGTTATCGTTTTGACATAAACGTACCGCCTGTGCCTTCAAAATATCTTTAAACTACTAACGACATCATTTGTTTTGAATTTTTCTGTTCTTTTTTTTCTGTTGTTTTCATCGCTACGCATAATAATATGTCGTCGCCTATTTACCACACCGTCCCGATTTGTCCGGATCTTCCTAAAACTAATCGATATTATAGTATCGACGAAGTTCATGATCATCCGTCTGATATTTATTGGATATCTCAATTAGATGATGAAAAGAAGGATGAAACTCGTTACAAAGTGAGATACACGGTTACCAATGGCTCTCGTAAGAAGTAGTTTTTAGCAGCAAAATAAATTTGTTTCGTGTTTAGATACGTCAGCCAATGAAACACATGCGATTTTCTCCTCATTTCTTTTTGCGTATAATTCACATGAAGATATAGTTCTCTCTCCCGATGATATTTGGCTGATGGTGTGTATCTACTTCTCACAGTATGTGAACGACCATGCCGAGCAACTTCGCAAGCTTTTTGTCGATCATGAAGATGGTCGAAAGAGATTGACCATCGTTCAAACTGCTCGACTTGAACCTGAGTGAGTCTGTACAATTATTTGAGACAGTTGACGAATGTACATTTGATTTTTCGTGTAGTTGGGAGCATTTCCTCGCAGGAATACGAACAAAAATAGATCAGAATGTAAAAACTAATGTGGTCGACTTGTTGTCTCCTCAGTTTTCGACAACAACAGCAATCGAATCGCTTCTATCATCGCTTGTCGTGATGAGTACATGCCAAAAATATTTCGACTACGAATGTTATATCACCAAATGTGGCATTCGGAATGTTCATTTCCTCGGTACATTAGACGATTGGAAATTATTACGAAAGAAAATTCAAGATTTAAAAAAATTTAGTCGAGATAGTTTCGTGAGTTATATCAATGCAATATTACCGGTGATTGATCAATTTATCGATACTTATCAAGGTAATGTCGATCAAGAATTCTGGAATAAGGTCATGGATATCGAACACGTCGGCGGTGGAAAGTCCGGAAAGTAAGTCGATATTGAGATGGATTTACAGTAATAACATTCAGATGATTCAAGAATGTCTGGCACTTATATTAGCGGATGGTTTCTTCGTCTTTGTTATGGATTGCATTCGAAATCTGACTGTGAAATCAAACAAATCAAACTGAATCATCTGAAAGTAGCGGTGGAAGTCAACAACGAAGTCACCAATGAATCAAAGACATGCTATCTGCTCGGAGGCCTTCACGGCATCGATTCACGTGACGAACGTCATAAACCAGTGATGAGTCTTGCCGTTATCGATGATCTATCAACGATTCGACTTTTCAAACGAGAACAATCCGAATGAGGTTGGTGTACAATAGTTGACGTCATCATTTATTATGAAGAAACAAAAGAGTCACATCCATGTGCTTCTTTCTTTGTCATTGAATTATTACGGCTAATACTTCTATTTTAAGGAGCAATAGTTATACTCGATAGCCATTTGACTTCTCTCTTTTTCGAATAAAAGCTACTATGTTACGTATAGTCGTGTTTTTCTTTCTGGTGCAAACAGTGATCTTTCCTGCCTCCAGCTCTCCGGTATCAATATCCTATGATCAACGCGCTCGTCAAACTCTGAATGCTTTGCAAGGTCTACTCGATTTTTTCGAAAATGATGCCAAAGATATTAATCCTGATGGAGTATTTTGCTTACGCATCGCACAAGGCCAATTGAATGCACTTAGTCAATCGCTCGATTCCTCAACGCAACTGACTGACCAAAAGCATATCATTCCGTCATTCTCAACTCAAATTGATCGTATAGTAAAGAAAAGTATTCAACAATTGGCTGATACAGATTCTGTCTACTTCAGAAGATTTAGTCGTCTTATTTCACGAGAATTCGTGGTAGAATATCGCCCGAGAAAACTCAATCAAACGCTGATCGAACGTAATCAAGAGAAAGATTCGTTTTTCGATGCTGAACTTTCCGATCAATGCTTTAGCGAACTACTTAGTCAGATCAATGCTGCTTCATGCTCGATAAGTAATTTATGCTGGAAGAAAATGACAGCACGAACGACAAGCTCCTATCGTTTGACTCATCAACTACTCTGGCTGTTGATTGCACAAGATGTTCGTTGTCAAAATGTGGATCTCGTTTCAAATCGTTCGTATTTAGAAGATTTCTTTTGTGTAAACATTTATGAAGATGCAAATTTCAATATCAACAACCATGTCTGTCAAGATTTATTTCTCGAACAACTCTTGCTTTGTTCCGTTATCGGTTACGAAGAGTTCCTACGTTCCGACTGGTTAGGTACGATTCTAACATGGCAAGATCCGCAGTATAACTGTTTTAATAACGCATCAGAAGTGAGTATCTCTTCTCGACATTTATTAGTCGAACAAATCATGGCTCATGGATGTTTATCACATAAAAGTGGATTAGCAGCAGGTGTGCTAGCGACATATGCACGATATTATTTACAATAAATATGTTCTATTTTCGCGTTGTTTCATCATTGTTATCGATTCCGAATAAATCTTTTGCATGTTTCATTGCAAACCCTTTATAATCGTTGTCTGCACCATCGTGTAGTCTCAATAATAATGGAGAGTATATTTCCATATTACATGTTTGAGAAATGATTCTTTTATAAGTATTTTTTGGTAGATGCTTGTATTTTTGATAAAACTGTTCTATTGATTCAATCATATGGTTGTATATCGGTCGAACATGTTGTTCCATGGCATCGATTTTTTGCAATGTTTCGGGATCATGTTGGTACAATCCTCTTAGATCGTCGGCTTCCTCTTGAATGATAGCTTCGAATAGAGATCGATCAGAGTTTGCATTCGCACCATCTCGATGTAAACCAAGATATTTTTGTGTTTTGATCTTCACAAGATACGGAGAACAATTCGGGTGAATGATTTCAACTACGTAACCTTCACCATACGACTCTTGTGTAATGCTATCAAGTAAATCTTGATGTGACACATGTGTTGGAACGGATTGAAATGAAACAATATGGCTGAGCATGGTTGGAAAGTGGTTTTCAAGGAAAAATGTTCGTAATCGAGTACCATAGTACGATTCGCCAGTTTCATGTGAGCGGATGGAAAGAATACTAAGTTTTGCTTCGGGATAGGAAACAACGACATGATTTGTTGGTGATGTGTATTCGATATTTACAGTGTACTTCTGACGAGCTAAATATTCCACTTCAGTTTGAAGCTGACCTGTGAGCAACCCTGCTGCTTCGGTGGCCTGTTTAGAGATAAGCGATTGTTTGGATTTCAAGCGAACTGATATTTGATTTGCAGTTGTTCGATGGAGAAATGTTGAGATCAATGTTCCATCCATTTTTTCCATTTTATCACCGAATCGACCGCGTTGATGGAATTGTTGCCGACCAAAACCTTCGTTATAGTTAAAGAATTTTTCTAATGGTAGAGAAACAAGTTCAATTTGCTTCGGATTTGTTATATTGAACATTGTTCCACGACAGTTCAACGCTGCTGGACGCGACTGAAATGCTGCATAAGTACAAAGGCGATAGTTAAAAATCCGATACGAAACTGATTGGAGGCGGACATCTTTGTAGTAAAAAGTATCGTCGACTGAACAGAGTTTCATCAGATCATCGTAGAGAGTGTTCATATTCAACTCCATGAGCGAGTGTTTGAGTGAATGCGCAAGGATGTACGAGAGTTTTATTGTGCATAGCTATTGCGAAATAATGTGAAATGACTTATAGAAGTGAGAAAGAGAATATGACTCATCGACGAGCCGCATTACTGCAACTTGTTATGTAATAAGTGCAAGACGTTATTTCGTTTTTGTTTTGCTGAAAAAATGACACTAGCACTTCATACACTACTTCTTGAGACAATCTCCCGAATTCTTGATCATTTGAAAGTCTTTTCAAGGCTTAACGCTGTTATAGACACCTATCGTCGCGATACCGAGTATGACGTTTAGTCGAATCAAATCTTGATACGTCATATTCGCTCAAGGAATTTACTATACTTGATGCAGGATGGACTGGTGTTTACTGCAAAAGGAATCGCATATATTGCGAGGACTGCTTGAAAAAAACGAAGTAGTTTTATCTTTGAAAAACACATTCTGTTGTTCATGTACATTTTGTAATAGACGATCACTGCACTTCATATGTTACTTAGGTAGAGGCGTAAATGATCAAAGGATAGAATATTTCGCCAATGCTCCATAGATGTCATAATGCCGTTACGACGTGTATCGTCAGCCGAACGTCACGATATGCTCACCCTGATCAACGAAAAAATGTGCGTATCGACATCACCGTATCCTATCCATGGGTAATCACTTCAATGCGCCAGCAAAAACACAACAAGACGTCGGCTTGAGGAATCTGAGTGGATTTGTCGTATTCACCACGATACACACGTCTCGATCCATTTGAAAAGCTGAGGGATTGAGTGGATTTGTCGTATCCACTACGATATCCATATTCCTCATCGATCTACCAAACCTGAGGAATATGGGTTGATTTTGCATGATGTTTTAATTGCCGCAGGAATGAACTAATTCTATTCTTCAAGTACAAGAGTAATCGCTATTTTACGCCACAATTGTGTTTATATTCATATTCAAAACGTTTTATGAGACAAATTACACGCGATGCTTTTAAATTCAAACTGAATATAAATATACTCATGTTCACGCATTTGGTTATCATAATATAATGGAAAATATTGCACGATAAGGTTAGTAATGATAAGTTAATCGAATAATCGGTCATAAAATATTATTTCATATATTTGAAATATTCCAAGCATACGAAGGAAATCATAAGTAACATTCTTTCATTATATTTCTCTGTACGCAACCATTACATCCTCTCAATCCCTCAGCTTTTCAAATGGATCGAGATGTGCGTAGCGTGATGGATGGCGGAGAGGAACGTAGTATGGGTATTGGAGCGAATATGATGAATTTTGATGAATACCTGTTGTACCGATATTATGACATCACTCGAGTGGGAGAAACATCGTATGATAGTATTGTTATCGTTGCATTTCGACACAAAGGCCTGTATTTCGTAAGAATCCAGTACGTTAGATATATATATATATATAGATGCTTGAGGAAAGAGAACACAAAAATGGCAAGCGAGCAGCTCGATCTGAATGGTTTACTTCAAGCAGTTTCTCAAGTCTTAACTGCTTTTCATTTTCCAAATGGTTCGTCTCTTATCGAACGAGCCATGACAAATCGTGTGGACGATGTAGCTAATACTCAACTGTTGGCTAATCTCAAACAAGAGGCATCACAATTACCGCTGTTGACAACTATCGAAATGAGTGGTGAAATGCGTTGTTTTGTTCAAGCAGTCATCGACAGCATCAAAGCAACGGATGTGATCGACAAACGTTTTGTTACACGTTCGATTGGTAAAATTTATCGAGGTTTTGAACCATTCGTAAGAAACGAAGTTCAACGATTAGCTTTGATCGATATGGAAGCGGCAAAAGAAGATGCACTCAACATCGAGCCACGTCATCGTATTTCACACAAATTGAGAACAGCGACAAATAATAACCAACGCTGGTTGGAAGATGAAGAAAATGACGATGATTTGCACATGACACGCGAGTTACAAGCAGCTGCTTTTTAATAGCACAAAATATAAAGAAAAAAACACGTTTTTTTTCTTGTTCTATGCTATTTGATCTTTTAAAATACAAGAATCGGAAGCCGTTTAAAAATAAAGCTTAGATAGTCGAAAGAGCAGCAAAAGTTCATGTTGGTCTTGTACCCTAACTCTCAAGAATAGCAATTGTTGCATATTCGTTATCTATAACGAGTTCATAACTGGACGCTCATATTACATGATAGTGAAGAAATATGGAATTATGAATAAGAAGACTATATGTAAAAAAGCATGCAAGAATTAATTGATCTACAATGATGTACTCAGAAGTTACGTTCTTTTCGTGAAAGTTCACAATCGAAAAATGTTCCATTATCGTTTAAATAATTCGTAATTGAATAAAAACTAGTCTCTCGAACGCATTCGTTTCTTTCGATCAAAAAACATATTTTTTTATTATGATTAATTTGTTATTCTGTTTATGATGACTTTTCTTCGACTCTACCCTTCATATCATTCGCATTTTACCCTTATTACATACATGCGTAGCAAATAAAGTCTATCAGTCGTAACACGCACGAAGAGGACAGGGGAAAACGTTAAATTATGTTAGAAAAGCTAATAAGTGAATCATTTGATCGCAGCGATAACGAACCAAGTTACATATTTTACTGAAATGTAGTGTGCTCTGATAATTTGATCAAAATTCTGCTGAAAATATTTTCGCGCAAGAAAACTGTAAATTGTCTATGATGTAATTCGAAAACTTAGTACTTTTGTAGATAGAATCAGCCGACCTTATGTAAGGTATAGTAGCAGTTCCTTCGACAATGCGTATGTACAGCCAGGAGATCGATGAATCCGATTTAAATATGTAAGTTTATTTGTAGAGAATCTCAAGCCTTACAATCGTTTGCCTATCTGGCACTACAATGCGAATAAACATGGTTGGATACCAAGGGATCCAGCAATGGTACATTATCCGGACGCATATCGACATGGATCACTTCGTGTTATTACATACAATATATGGTTCGATACAAGATACCAACCGCAGCGATTCCGTCATCTCAATTTACTTCTACAACACACGAATGCACAGATCATATGCTTACAAGAAAGTAGGATGGGAAGAAATTGCTTCTGAAAATGCGAATTTTTCATTTTGCTTAGTGACCCGATCGGTTTTACAAGGTTTAATTTCTCAACCATGGATACAACGTCGATATTTAGTAAGTGATATTGATGGACGAACATTTGTGACTAGTCCCGATAGTTATGGTGTGGTGATGCTAATCGACAAACAGTTACCTGTACAACAACTCATGTCGATACCTTTTCCATCTAAATTAGGAAGACAACTACTGCTTGCTGAGATACAAATCGGATCAGAACTATTGGCAATAGGGACTGTTCATTTAGAATCGATGCGACGAAATGAAGATACTCGATCCGAACAATTACAAATCTGTCAAGCGATATTTGATAAATACACCAAGAAACGTTCGCGTGCTACTTGTTTATTAGTAGGTGATTTTAACTTCGATTACCAATGGCCTGAAAACTTCGACCAAATGAATATTCTTGCAAACTGGACTGATCTATGGCCGAGATTGAATGGACTTTACGATCCTGGCTTAACAACACTTCGGGAAGCACGATTAGATCGGATGATGTTTCGCAGTTCACGTATTATTCCTATTGGAATCAAAATTATCGGAAATCAACCAATTGCGCATATACCAAAAGAACACAATCTTGGAACTAACATATTGAACGTTTTATCATTAGGATATGTAGGTCCCTCCGTGGAAAACGTTTTTCTCTCTGATCATTTCGGTCTAATGGCTGATTTCGATCTTCGCCACGTCTAAACTCTATATTTTGTATATAAATAAAGCTTCAAATAAATCTTCTATAGCTATTTTCGAAAGATTAATTACATTCGTTGAAAACTTGAATCTAACAATAAGAGCAGGAACTTATCATCAATGAGCTCACGTTCTATTCCCACTGCAGATAGTTAAAGTATATATTTCCTTGTTTGTAGGAGTGGTCTATTTACTGTGTTTCGCATACGTCTTTGCAAATGAAAAGTCTCAAATAATTATCTTGTACTAATTGATAGAGAAACGAACGAAAATTTATTCTATTGTTGAACACGCCAACAAAATATATGCGTCAATCAGTTGATGCTATTTATAAAAGCCTCAGTAAATGTAAAATATAGCTAAAACAGCATCGTGAATTTCCACTTTCGTTCACTAATTAGTGAAAAATCTGTATGAGACATATTTGATGTTCTCAAACAATGAAGAGGTCTGATTGTGTATAATTCTTTGAACTTTGCTTATTAGAATTCGAAATTAGATCCTGTTGAAAGATTGTCTGGAAGTATACGATTCGGTGTTTTGCAACATGTGCATCTGCAAAATTGCCATATGCGCTTTCGAAGAACACATTTGACTTGACGACGATACCGCGATGATATCATGATGTAGAGATAAAAACTAATCTGTAATCAAAAGAATATCTTGTTACTATCTGAAAATTAGTAGAGAGAGAGATTCAACTTACTCCATGTTGAACATTGACGAAGCAAATGGTAATGACTTGAATTAATCGGGAAATTGAAAATTGCAAAGCAGAGATATCGCTCGTAGTTGTATTGATCGAATAGATTCGATAGCAAACCAAAGGTGTAAATAAGAGAACAAAGAAGATAACACGAATCAAGACCATAGCTGTAATCTGTTGATCAAATCGACGGCGTTCGATTGGAATCTGTCGTCGGATAATGCGACGAACATTTTGATAGGCCAAAAAACTAAATATCGATGCAATAGTGATCGGAAGAATACCGACGAGAACTGGATAGTAGAAATATGTCACGTACTGGCTCCAGATATCATTATATATAATGCATCCAAGTAACGGATCTACATCGAGGTAGTGTGCAAATAGGAGATTAATAGAAAACCAAAAGCAGATAATGACAATAATGACGCGTTGAACGAAACGAAATGTAAGCAATTGCCGAAGGTAGGGGCGATAGTTCGTTGAACAGTACTGATCGATTGCAGCGAGGTATATCATACTATAAGAAATATTTCCTGCCGCTTGCACGAGTACAGCGCGCGCTCGACAGCCGATGAGGGAATTGTTGTTCAAATCATTTTGATAGAACGAAGCTGATATTGTAAAAAACAGTTGAACCGTCCGATTAATAAAGATAGCGATTATGTCAATGATGAAGTAATACGTGATTCGATGATCACGAAAACATTTCAATTGAACGAAAACGAGCAGGTTTATAATATTCCCGATAAACCCGAGCACGAACGTGATTAAGTCACAGTATAAGCTGTAGTTCGATGCAAATGTTAAAATGACCGACGAGGACATTTTAAAAATAATTACACTTTAACCGAGAATGAATAGTGTTCTCTACTAGTTTCTTGATGAGTGCATTGTGAGAGAAGAAATATT
Source organism: Adineta ricciae (assembly GCA_905250025.1). NCBI lineage: Eukaryota > Metazoa > Rotifera > Eurotatoria > Adinetida > Adinetidae > Adineta > Adineta ricciae. Next base: position 55,301 of record CAJNOJ010000057.1, on the reverse strand, counting down.
TCAGTATTCTTTTTTGTCATATATTATCTTCATTATTTTTTCATGCTTTTTCGCCTACTGATTTACACTCTCGAACAAATTACAGATTATCTGATGATTGTAGAGACATTAATATGAAAAGCCAATTTATTCAATAGTTCAGAAGGATTAATGCAGTGAGTGCCAATTAAGCAGATCTTCTAGCTTGAATAATAAAGTAAATGTTAGATTTTTCTTACAGACCAAAGACTGCTGGCCACTAGACTAGGCGGAAAGTAACATAAAACTAGAATCTGTATCGGTTCGGTTAGTATATGTGGTTATCCTACTTCGGTGTTGACGGAGACGAACGAGGTGATTCGAAATCTTCGTGATAACGTTTATTGGAAAACGACAAGAAGAGATAAAAGAAAAACAACTGGTGTTGATTACAGATCAAATACAACTGCCTGTCTGATCTTACCAGCTCAGAGTGAAGCCAGGCAGTCGACATAGAAAGAGAAAGGAAAGAAGAATGCTTCAATGAACAGAATGGCTGAAAATAATAAGTTCAGCAGCTAATTGTGTGACATTGTTTGATCTAGTAACAGTACACTCTAATCCACAACGAAAGATGACTTTCATGACGTACTGAGCAATGCCAAGATTACTGACAGCGATAAATATTAACTTTACCAATTTGATGAGAAATATCATTGAAGTTTTTTGAAAATTGTGAATTGCATTGCAGATCTCTTTTGAATAATCGCTAAAATTATGGTTTTAATGCAAGCAGCTCGCAGCTCCTGTAATCATGATCATGTGACTGATTTTCACCAACACGATTTATTTTCGTATAAAAATTTCACTTTATGAAGACAACAAAGACTTTCTCGTTGTTTAACTGAACGTCAGTCTAACCTACGCATTACGATCATTGTCATCATCGTAGTTTAAAAACAGTCGCAAAACGTAACCTCTTCAGGATAAATCATACGATAATTCTAGAGAACACTTCAAGAGTACTTGCCATCTCCATGCACTCATTCAGGACAAGAGTTGTGCTAACATTGAACAAAGACGATATTTCTTCATTCCATTCCAACATTTGACGGATAGTTAATGAGATTATCCGGATGAACGCTTTTCATATTCCAATTAAACCACTTTCTCCAGCATTTCTTCGTCAAAACATATTTAACTTGTCGCCGGTAGCGTGCAGACGACACGAAGAATATATAAAAATTAGCCTAGATAAAAGAAAACAGCTTTCAACTAGAAACAGAACATCTTGTACGTCTTACTGCGTAATTTAGATTGACAATGGAGACGATGATGACTTGAACTAACTGTGAAAGTGCATAATGAACCAGATCTGTTTGCTCTACAGGTACATTAACGATGTATATTCGAAACGTTATATAAGGTAGAGTGAAAATGATGAAGCATATCACTCGAAGTAGGATCATCGCCGTGATTTGTTGGTCAAATCGACGGCGTTCGATGGGAACTTGTCGACGGATAATACGACGAACATTCCGATAGGCTAAAAGACTAAACACTGACGCGATAGTAATCGGAAGAAAGCCAACGAGAACTGGATAGAACACATAGGTTACGTAATGAATCCATGTCGAATTAGAGATGATACATCCAATCGATGGAATAATACTCACGTAGAATGAGCAAGCAAGACTATGCAAAAGCCAGATACAAACAGTCCCGAATGCTGTGTATTGTGCTAGTGTATAGGTGAAAATTTGCCGTAGGACACATCGATAATTCGTCGAAAAGAATTGATCTGCTGCTTGGAAGCAGATCATTGAGAATGTGATAAGACCGAACGATTGAGCGAAAAAATATTTTAATCGACACCAAACGAGCACTCGATTCGTAAGGTCGTTACCATAAAGGGATATGAAGACGGTAATTGTAATCGAGAAAAATTGATAGAGAAAGTCCGAGATGGATTCGATGATTAAATAAAAAATACTGCGATGATGACGAAAATGTGCGACTCGAAGGAAAACTAGAATATTTACTGTATTGCCAATAACGCCAGCTGTAAAGGTAAGACAGCCGACTGCAGTTGAGTACAGATAAGCAATTTGAAGAATTTTCACTGCTACCAACGACGACTCCATGAGAAATGTAACTCTTTCATTAACAAAAACGTAAAAAGAGATCTAGTCGGATACAGAATAGTTTATTCCATTCTTTAACTGAGCTCTAATAGACTATTCTGACATTTTATCTCTCCCTTCATCTTCAAATTGTATGTAATATGCTTCAGGTATTTATTTATCTTTCATGCCTTGCATTCTTCGTAACGAAAAACACTAGTCACATCTGAATATTTGCTTACTATGAATGAGCTACTTATCTGAGAACAAAAGAAAACGGGAAGAGAGAGAGAGATAAACCGGCATATAATCTTTACATAAAGAGTACTTCAGAATTTCTCACACAGAATGTGTCTAATCATGCCGCGTAAAGTTCATCTTAAGATAATGGAATGAATTATGCCATGAGCGACGAGTCCAATGTTTGGTTATCAATATTTATTTTGAGATAAGAATAAAAAAGCGAGACAGTGCAGCATCACAAATATTGTTGAGAAAAGAAACATGTCGAACGAGCTTCGTCATCTCTCACCGGAATTCTCGATTGATGAAGCAAAGAAAGTCGCAAATGAATATTACAAATTAAAAGAATTTGTTTCTCAATTACCCAGTGAACGCGATCAAAATTTTCTTTTCCAAAACGATGATCAAACGAAATTTATCTTGAAAATTTCCAATATCGACGAAGATCACTCAGTTCTCGATATGCAAATCTGTGCGATTCAACGTTTCAATTCACAATTACGCACAGTACCTTCCCTAGATGGGCAAATGATAATTACATACAAAAATCATTATATACGTCTTGTTACTTACATACCGGGCACTCCTCTCGCACGTTTTCAACCGCACAGTCGAAAATTACTGATCAATCTTGGAAAAACTCTTGGTCAACTTGATCAATCTCTAGAGAAATTAGATCATCCGAGTATGAATCGTGATCTCTACTGGAATATGAACAACGCCGAGAAAATTATCAATGCATTCAAATACCTAATTACCGAGAAGAATCGTTATGAAATTATCGAAGACATTCTCCGACGATGGGTGAAATTCGTTCGTCCATGTTTGCCATCATTACGAACATCTGTTATTCATAATGATGCCAATGATTACAATATCATTGTTCATGATGAAGAAACAGTCAATTTGATTGATTTCGGTGACCTATGCCGAAGTTATGTAGTCTCCGAAGTGGCTATCGCATGTGCTTATGTTATGTTGGATAAGAATGATCCAATTTCTGCAGCAAGTTACGTTCTATGTGGTTATCAGCAGATATATCCACTGGAACCAATAGAAGTTGATCTGATCTATTATTTTATTTTGATGAGACTAGCTATGAGTGTGACAATATCCGCTCATCAAAAACAGTCGCAACCGAATAATGAATACATTGTAATTAGCGAGAAGCCAGCGTGGAGTTTATTAGAAAAATTAAACGATTTAGATTTCGATTCTGTTCGACAGACTATTCGTTCTGTATGTAATTCGTCTAATTAGATATAGAAAATATCATGATTATAAATAAAATACGTTCAAAAAAGTCATAACTATTGTCTAATGTCGTCCAGCAATTCTAATAAACGTTTTTAGAACAACTGTTGCAAGAAGAGACAAGTCATCGTTGAGATTGGAATAAAATAAGCTTAACTGCTTGCGGCAGAGTTGCTTGAGTGTTGATTGGTCGTACTTTGTCTTCGTACATTTCCGGTGATGGTGGCGATGCTCGAGATCACATCCTTGTGGTCAGCTTCATGCAACGTATCTTCTTTTTGCACCATGTAAAACCATAGGATTCTGATCGGATCTCTTCTTGAATAAAAACAGAAGTCTTCCGTTGCTGTGTGAACAGTTTCTAAACGTGGTGTCCAAGCGAGCTCTCGTAGCCGTCTTTAACTTGCGTCAATAAGCTACACTCAAATAGAGATTTTACACTTTTGGATGAAGCTGCAATACGACGTATATTCTTTGAATGGCTGATCTCTTGCATTATAGTGCTTTGACTGCTGAATGAGTAATCAGTTGATCGTCGGCATTAGTTATCTCGGGACTATGGTCGATCTTTGCAGATCCAAACTGAATGGCTTCGTCGTGATTCCAAATTTCAATGGTCACTAAATGATCGAATCGTTCAGAAACATGAACATCAACACTCAATTCTGAAGGTATAAACGTGAATCGGCCGTTATATGGTTGAACGAGCAAGACTTGTGATCACTGCTCGACTTGGTGGATGAACTTGTAGTCATTGCGATGGTTCTAAAAGTTCTGTACTTCCAAAATTAACATTCATGTTCGAAATCAATTCTTCAGCAGATCGAACATTTGCTTCGTTATAAACGGCAGTGGCCGTATTCAATCGAGTCTGATAATTTGATCCAAAACGAGTAATATTAAATTGACAATTGATAGGTAGACTTTTCAGAAATAAAACTGTTGCTTGTCATGCAAGACCAATTTTGTTCGAGTTGACAAGTTCATATCGACAATGGTATCGCGATCTAGATAAATATTATTTTGAGCACATGTGATTTCGTAGCACTTCCTATACCACTGAATCTGGATAGGATGTGATGCTGACAAAACACCTGTTATCTGCTCATTCATCTTGTCGATTTGACATTCTTCTTCAGGAAGAAGAGCACCGACATTGCTAATGAATATGTATGTTGATTTCTCATTTTGTTCCATGAGATAAGCTCCATTACCTTGTTGTAAAACTTGAGAGTATTCTTGCTGTGCTTGGATTTTTTCTTTTAATGGCGCACGGATCTCACGCTTGTCGGCTTCAGCAATAAATGAATAGATAGCAGCATTCTCTTCTATTGGAAAGCAGTAGACATCCTCAATTGGTTCTCATTCGTCGTTACGAAATTGACTTTAGAAGAACATGTTGCTGATGCTATGCAGATTCGCTAGATATGACGCGAAGCATCATTGCCGACGTCAGCAAGTGTTGTGTCAATAGTTCATATTTAAACGTCGTTTTATTCTTATAGAAAAGAAAAAAGAACAACGCAGAATACCAATAAGTCATTCACTGAGGAATTATCTCAGCAAGTGAAAAGAGACAAAAAGTCACACAAAAAAGTAAGATTCTGAAAGCGTCTAATTCGCTTATTGACATCAGTTTGTCAACCAATGTTTAGTTCACCTTCTTCCGCATTGTACAAAGTTCCAGATCATCTCGTACTGTACCTCCTGAATACGGTAGTGTCGGAACGAAGCGTTGACGCGCACCCGTGTCGATAAAACCTCTACGAGAATAGTACGATATCAATTCAGGTCTTTGAACAATCGCCGTTAGTTCTATGTATTCAACATTCCAATTGTTTATCGCATACTTTTCAGCAGTGGATAATATTGAACTTCCAAAGCCTCTCGCCTGTAGATCTGGACGTACAGAAAGCATACCTATTCGAGCAGTTTTACATTCCGACTTATGCGATAGTAAAACGCATCCTTTGAGAATTTGATCATCTGCACCGAAAAACACCAGAAAGATGTTATTCACATTGTTTATCAAGTTCAATAACAAATCGGAGTTCGTGCGTGGCGCAGGATTCAATGCATACTCATTCGTCCAGCCTTGATGTGACATTTGACCAGAATAAGCATCATTTATTAGTGTAACCATTGCATCGCAGTCGTCTGCAGTCGCTCTACGATGCGTTAGCAGTTCTTTAACGATATCCATGTTGTAAATATCTCACAAAAGAAACTTGTGATAGAGCTAGAACACCTTTTCATTTTCTTCTCTTCTATTAATGACGTCAGAAAAGATAAACGAAAATGGAAAATGTTTACTAAATTCGTTTTTTTATCTCGGTGATGGTAGTCGCGTTTCGTCATACAATATTGATCAGTCAATGACTTTCAAGGTGAGATCTTTTGCTGATGACATAGTGAATCGTCATTTCATCATCTCAATCTCGCCCGAAAAAGCCTAATGATATGAGTATACTTCTTTATTTAATCAACTAAAACTACATCTACAGTTTCTAAAGTATCGGACTCTGAGGAAATAATTGCGAAAGAAAAGATGTAAAATCTAATTTACTCTGAGGCGTCACATATTTTGAATATTGCAAAACAACATCCAGCTATACACAAAAGTAAACCGATGAAACTATATTGTGCTAAAAGACATCGGAATGCCATATTATATACCAGTTTTTGACAGTAGTTTGCTTCAAGGGGATGCTCGAACTGCACTCGACTTCGTATTGCAAATACCCATACACTTCCCTAAATTAGATTAGAGTTACTTTTGTGTCATATTGAAAACTATTGACTAATTTATGAAATGTATACTTACCGTTATCATCCATGCAAAGAAGTACAGGAATAATATTAACATTAAACAACCACCGCACATGAAACAATTTTCTATTTCGCAATGTTTTTCACTGTGACAGCAAGTCATTTTTACGATGGCCTATACAAATGAATGGACAGAAAACTTTGAATACAATCAACAAACGACATTTACCATGATAACAAATAGTGTACATCCGCCAAGTCCAACCGATCCGAAGATAATTAGCCATCTCGGTACCCATGGTTGAATAGGACATTCATTTCGCTTTAGCAGACCAATCACTAATGCTGCTATCGATAAACTCGAAAGAACAACCATAACAATTATAACAATAATTCCATGGTATAATGTATTCAATTCACGGGCTATCAATGCTGCTGCCTTGGTTGTTCGTCGCTCTTTACGTTTGAAATAGCTTGGAAGATGCATTGAGGTTAAGATTACTGTTTACGTAAAAGCGACAAAAAATCTAGAACTGAAATGTTCTAATAATTGTACATCATAAAACGATGCGAAAAAGGAGATGGAAAAGACCTCTATATTTCATTGAAAGACGTACGAAGACGCAGATGCATTCGTATTTATTATATCTCTAACGAACATATTCCACTTTTACCTATGGATATCGAACTACAGAGGAGTACGTTAAACATACGTTTTTGTTACATGTGTAATATGAGTATAGGCGACAGAAAAGTTTGTCTAAGCGGAAAATAGTGACGAATACGCCAGTTATATAAAGAAGTAGTCAGATTCACTCGCTGCTTTTCTTAGAGATCGTTTAGGTGTGGGATAGTGTTGTAAGATAATTCGATAATCGGCATCCGTGTCATTTTCTTTAAAATCTCGAAGTGTAAATAGTGTGAATGGTAATACTAGCACTTCATTTTCATCTTCGTATTGGGACAGACAGGGTAGTTGTTCGGAGAGTTTTGATAAGTTGATAGCCGTTGGACTGTGATCTGGAAATTCGAATTCAATCAAAACAGAAAAACGATCAGAGCCGTGCTGCCCTCCTAGAAAACCAAGTGCAACAGACTTCTCTGTCGACGTCGATTGTAATATTCGTGTTTCAAGTATATGAGTACGCCATGATTCTTTTTTCTGTGACGCCCATCGATATGCATCTAGATCACTTTGGTTCATTGTTGCTCCCCGATATGAACGTCCTGTAAAAGAACGATTTCGTAATTCGTGTAAGTTCAGATAAAGTATCGCAGTGAGAGCATCAGCTTCGTCTTTTAAGTTTTCATAGAAGCTAGTTTCCATCGTGTATAATGTTATCAAATGGCGCACACCCAGCTTTTGGAAGAACTTTTCAAGTAGACTCTTAGCATTTTTGTAGTCGCCATGAATTGGTGAAATGCTCTTGTTGAATAATTTGAGCAACTCCTCATTATGATTTCTTTCCAATCGTTTCTTTACGATGTTTTTGAAAACCGAATTTGATTGACCAAGAGCTAACATAAACTGCGCTTCATAGGTACTATAATCACTGGTACGACCTGTGACCCAATCATCTGGCGTTTCGAGCTCATCATCTTTCGCATTATTAAAAGAATTGTTCTTGATCAGGCCGCCAGCATAGTGTTGAACAAATCGTTCAGACGTTGGTCGCTTAAACAGTTCCCGAATTGCGGGTGAAGCTATCTCATATGCTGTTTGATGTTGACTATTCAATGTCGTGCGAGAACAACCAATCTCCAATAGAAATTTCACAACATGAATATGATTGCGGGCACATGCGTCATGCAATGCTGTACTGCCATTAGGCTGGACTTCATTGAGTTGCTCGTATGTCAAATGTGGATATATATTTTTCGCTGCTTGTAAGTTATCATTTCGGCAAGCCCAGTAAAAGTCAGCACCGCTAACGGTGTGCTGTGAGTGAGAAAAAGGTAGAACACGCGTTTTAGAACTACCACTGCCCATTTTATGTTGCTTCACTCGGTCGATACATAGACAGTAGATGAAAATTGACTATACAACAGCTCTTCCTTGCTGCTTTTATAGGGATCTATTCTGATAAAGTAACAAAAAACCTCATTCTACTATAAGTTTTATAGTCGTCTACCAAAAAGCTCTTAAAAACTAGATACGCTATCAACATCGCTTTTATATCGAATTGAAATTTGTATACGAAATGTGAAGAGCGTAAAGTGAATATCATGCACACAGCGTATTGTGAAGAGGAACATTGAAACATAAATCAATGAATGTTTCAGGTTTTTTTCGAAGAAAGGTTTTATGACAATGTGCAAATAAATTGAAGTAGAGAATTACGTAAATCAGCATTTATCAGCACAATTGTCAACCCTGAAAACTTTGCTTTTTATTTATGGACTTCAAAAAATAAACAATGCAAAATAAATACTGTTTACAATTAGTCCTCTTCCGAAGATGAATATTCGTCATCTGAAGATGATGTATCAGACGTTGTTCGAATATGTTGACACGATTGATTGCACACTTGAGCAATAAAATATTGTAGAACACATTGAAAGTCATCACAGAGCTGATGAAGATAGCTATTCATACGTTTTCCAGTATTTAGAAATGCCCAAGTTGCAATAACAGGAGTGAAAACAACACCAGTCAGAATGCCAATAACAGATGCGGCTCTCACTGTACCTACACCAACTGGAATTACTGCGCGTATGACATCGTCTGAAACTCGTATCGCTGCCATACTAGCAAGAGTGATACTCGCAGAAGAAATCCTTGTTCGATGCATGCTATTATCTGTTTGATTTCCAGACGACACTGAAGCCAGTATGACTTCATTTGCTGCCGATTTCGTTGTCTCGGAATCCTTTGCGATTAAATACTGAAAACAACCGGATTTGAGTACACCTTTGGAAATTGTGAATTTATGTTGGACTAAATAATCTTGTAAACGATCCTTATTGTCATACGCACCAAGAGCTTGACAGATTTTGTTTTTGCCCATATAGTTGGAGATCTCATCAGCAAAAGGAATTATGCTTAACCCAGCAGATAATAATCGATATGAGCCTTGCGAAATCGCATAACCACGACGGAAGCAGGTATTCACAATATGTTTAGATAGAAGAACAGCAAGTCTATAAATACGTTTGATTCGACAATCGTTCAGAGCTAATCTGAATATCATTTGTTTCACTTTTTCCAAATCAAATTCACCAACTTTTGTCTCGTTCAAATCTTTATTTTGATCTGCAGCTGTTAAAAAGACGAGATGAGATAACTGTTCATCTTTATAAGTGAGCTTTGCTTGCGTACGCATTTTTCGAAGAACATTATCTACATTGACCACATCATTATGACAGGATTCTTTGTTGTACTCATGTCCATTCTCATCTTTATACAGTTGTTTGAATAACATGTCGGATTTACTTCGAACGAAGATACATTTTCGTTCCAGTACATTTGTCACATAATCAAAACATTGTAAATTAAAAGCTGTCAATGGTTTATCATATACAATCATATAAAGATCACAATCTGTTTTTGTGATAATATCGAAATAGTTGATAAGAGCTCGCTCGAGATCGTTGTCGATCGCTCCCTCGATATCAAAGAAGCTGACTGGTACACGCAACTTTGATTTGGGACTTTCTAAAACAGTATCAATTTGTAAATAACCAAATGTACTTCGCTGGGAGAGAATTGTTACACTGGTGTGCTCGGTATTTGAAAGAGTTTTAATCAATGCACTTTTGCCAGCACTTGTATCACCAATAGCACCGATTTTAAATGGAATCGAAGAGATATAGTTAGTTCCATCGTAAAGAGTTTTGATGTCGTTTTCGAGATATTGGCAAAGGTCGATTAGTTTCGGTTTGAAACTGTCGTCAGTTCCATAATCGTTTTCCCATGCGGACATCAGTTCTGTTGTTTTAGGGAACAGACGAGCTACTTCGATTTTATCGATTCGGATACGTAGTCGTTCCATGAGAAGAATAAATCGAGAATTGGGAATGGTCGGTATTGTTTGATCCAATAATAACGAAAAGTATTCATCTATCAGGAGTGATACATCCAAGCATTTCTGGCGAAAGAAAAGTAACGTTTCTTTCACTTCCTTTAGTGTACTTATCATTTTCTCGACTTTTTCGAAATTCTTCGCTGCACGTTGCTCATCCAAAGAATGTTTTTCAAATAATACTTTCACTTTGCCATAATATTGCCAAATTAATTCACTACGGAAATCAACATCGTCGAGAATCTTATCAATCGAAGAGACATTCGGTTCGGATGGAAGTGCCTGAAGTACATCCATATGGTACTCTTTAACTGTGTCGATTTCTGCATGTTCGATTTGTTGAATGGTAGTCAGCATCTTTTCACAGAGGTCATCGAAATTTTTCATTCCTTTCTTATACTTCTCCAATGTCAAGGAAATCGTTGTTTGCCGAGCATTGATCTCCTTTTTCAAACTTTCCGTTTTTCCTAAAATAGTTGTTAATCTTTGGCAAACGTCTGTAGCGATGGCAATCAATTCATCATCTGCAAGACTCGGAGAACAGTTCGTAGAAAATTTTTGACGAAATGTATCCAATCGAGATTGAAGATGAGTATATCGAAGTTTAATATCCGTTAAAACCGATTGATAACAGAGTGAATCGGAATTGTTTTTCAAATCAAATAAACTTCGTGTACCATATAATTTCTTCATATTTGGCCAAATTAAATACTCCTCGATTAGTTTATTCCGTTTCGGAGTTACATTTTGTTTGCAATCAGCACATGTAAAAGGATATTGACACGAAGCTCCCCGAATAGCATCCACGCATGAACTGCAGTACTGTTGACTACACTTGTCATTCGGGCATTCTAAAAGAAGTTCTTCATCGATGATACCAAATGGATTACTGCACATGAAGCAGATTGGAGAAACCTTGTAAAATACAAAATCGAGAATAGAATGAGACAAAGAAATTCTCACACTTACATATTTGATATAAAGATTCCGAGCTTGACCGTCTTCAAGAGGACTGGGCACAGTAGTTAATAAAGTTAAGTTTTCATAGGAATCAAAATAAGTTAGAATTGCGTTGTTTTCGTTGAAATGATATTGATCAAAACAAGCGAACGCATGTTGGGTGATTTCATTGGCAGAATTGAACGTGATATTTTTTATCTTTTTTTGTTCGTTTAAATAATGAACAATGAAAGAATGAGTTTCTGCACGACAGTCTCCCTCTGAATAAGTTTCGCGAAAACTAACGCAATCAGAATTTCGTAATTCAGTGTTTTCGAACGAAGTATCAGCTTGCATCATTGTCTATAACAAAGTCAAAGTAATGCAGACACACTTTCTCACATACGAAATACCAAGCCTGTTATTGTGAGAACAGATAAGGAATGAAATAAATCTACCATGTGTTGGATATTTCCGATTAGTCATAAAGTCTTGCACGATATAAAAAAAGAATCGACGCGATACGACTGAACGAATCGTGTTTTGACTAGAAGAAGAAAAGAAAGGATCTGGACGAGAGAAGGAATTGTCACGTGTGTTCTTGTATATATCGATTCTGTTTTCGTCGTTTGTATAGTCAGTATCATCATGATAGGAATAAAACGGTCACGAAGTGAAAATGATTTGTACGATCATAACAACAATAAGAAGCAAAAATCAGATCTTGAATTATCCGTTGCATCACCGAAAACAAAGTTAGTGCAATGAGATTTGGAATCGCTCGTCTATTTTCAATTCCTTTAGATCTTGTTTGGAAAACTTACCTAATGAAACAATTTATGAAATTTTCGATTATCTTGATAGTTTTCATGTTTATCAAAGTTTTTTTTCTTTAAATACTCGATTCGATCGATTAATTCTCAATCCAACTGGCTTGCTTCAAGTCAACATCGGTGCGATGACGAAATTAGATTTCGATCTTTATCATAGACACGTCATTACGCCGAACCGACGTCGAATCAATTACCTTCGTTTATCTAATCCATTTACAGCTGACCTCATTTTCTCTCCACCACTTACGATCTGTCGTTTCACGCAATTGAAAACTTTAATTCTCGAACAATTTGATTCGAAATATATGAAAAATGTCTTACAGCATTTAATTCAACTACCCAAACTTGAATCACTCAAGATATCATTCGCTGATCTCTTTCCACTTCTCCCTGCTGTTCTCTTCCAGTCAATTTTTCAACTATCGAAATTAAAATTATGTCAAGTTACTTATCGAACGAAATTTGATAGCATATCACCTCCGATTTACTTACCTCAAGCTACTTCGACTTCAATTGAATCGTTAACCATCAACAATCGTTTCTCCGTTGAATCACTCTTCGATCTTTATCGTTTTGTCCCTCAACTTCGTTATCTATCGATCAATTCTCTTGCGGGATACCCTCCATTCATGGGATTTCAACGTGAATCACTGTTACTAAAGCATCTCAAAACTCTCTCGCTTAAAATCGACGATGTTCAATTCGGTACATTCGCCCAGTTGGTGAAATCCTTCTTTAGTAATATTGAAATTTTACATTTGGAAGCAAATCACTCATCTTATTTGCATCTGGATCAATGGCAAGACTTGATCTTGTCTTCCATGCCTAACTTACGTGTTTTTGACTTTTACTACAATGGAATTTTACACAGGAACGAAGCCATCGATCAATTCATGCTCAATAACAATTTCGATCAATCGTTCTGGAACGGGCGAGGTTGGGTGTTCGTGCAAACAGAAAAACAACAAGGAAATCTTCGTCGGATCATGTTTTATTCCTTAAATCCATATCGACGAAAAGATTATGATCTCTACTGGGAACATGGTTCCATACATCCACTCGATGACCACTTGTCCTCAGTTGAACACGTACATTTACGAAGTGATAGTGGATTGAAAAACGCGAAGAAATATTTTCCAAATGCGACAACACTGACTATCGAACATTACTTTCAACCGGCGCGTGGTTCATTGGCGACCATTGTTAATGAAATTCTTCCTCTGAAGCAATTGAAGAAGTTGGTTATCGAAAATATCAGTTATCCTTTTGACGAAATCCTTCAGTTGATGAAGCTCACACCAAATCTGCAATTCTTATCTGTACGACGAATCAACTATCCATTTCTTCTTCTTAGTAATCTTTTTCAAGTAACATCGCTTAAAACACTGGAAATCTGTCAAGAATGTTCATATGAATATTTTCAAATAATGATGATGCACTTTCCACAACTGGACACACTTCGAATTGCTATGAAACGACCTGATATTTCTCAAACAATTCGATATGTTTTTACACAGTCAAATCATTTGTTTTCTTTATGTTTTACAAGGATGCCCAAAGTTTGTCTACGGGACATCAAAAATTTAATTCGATATGAAAAATTAATCGTAAATTATACAATTAAATTATTAGATCATGATTTATATTTATGGTGGTAGATTTTTAGTTTTTCTCCTGTGAAATTAGATGTTTGTTTTATAATAAATGAAAAGATCATCGTGTGTAAAACCATATTCAGTTTGATGTAAATACACTCGTTCGATTCCGATACATCCCGACTCTGTGACAAATAAGACAGTGACTGATGTTTAGCTGTCAGGTTTATTCTTGGTATTTTAGTGCTTTTAATAATGTGAAGTCGGGTTTAGTTAGTACAGTTTTTAAAAAAATTGTAAGTTAAGTATTGATATAAAAATAGAAATATTAGTTCACAGGAGAAAAGAGATACTTGTTTGGCAATGAAAGGCAGTATCTATTTTAATTTGTTTGTGCGCCACGGCAGATTGGACATTGTACAGAAGTCTAGAGAAATGACAAAAAATAAAGATAATCAAGTCTGACCGAAAACTAAGATGTTCGTCAATACATACTTTTAACCAGGGATCGATGCAGTCCGAATGGAAAAAGTGATCACATCGTAAACGTTTCAAAGTTTCACCGGTTTTATAATTACTCAGGCAAATAGCACATTTATCGTCATTGGCTTTAGATTTACTTGACTTTTTGTACGTCACCTTTGGTATACGCTTAATATCTTCTTCGGATAGACCTACAGGCGTTTCTTCTTCACCAAGTAGGCCCATTAGATTCTAGATGAGAAGCAATCGAATTGTATTGCAAAAACTCACATCAATTGACTTACACCCAATTGAATATGCACAATGGCCGGCCGTTGCATCATCATCCCTAGAGCAATAAGATTAATTGGACTTATGATTGCATGACCAAAGTCGTCGTCGCCATCATCATTATCAGCATAGTTATTGCGAAGTCTCGCATCTCTTACTGGACGTTGATCGCCGAGAAAATTTCTATAAATGAGAAAATTTCGATGAAACGAGTAAATGCTTTTTGTTTTCCAGGACGTACTGGAGAATATGGGCAAGTAGGGATACCGGATGATGTTGTTGTACGACCACACGTTGTTGTGGAACTGATGAAGGGGACGAGGAGAAAGGAGAAGAAGAGGGCGACGACAACGACGGAGGATGGGCAGATCGGTCGGGATACAAATTGGGTCGGACTCTTGGACTGTCTGATGCTCGATGATTTCTAGAAAATCTGCATGGCAGTAGACATTATGAGTAGATAAGTTGCACTTACGAAGGTAAGTTATAGGATTGAGATGGATAGTATTCTGGTTGATAATAATTTTGATCATAATGATCGGTATTTCCTGCGTAATTGGAATAATCTTGATCGTAAGCATGTGTTTGACGGTGTGTGGTACGGTTTGACGGAAACTGTGGTGGCCATTGCTGGGGTTGTGGTTGTTCTCGCTGAGCATGATAATAATCGTTTTCGTACGATTGAGGATATTGCATATACGAATGATTGGAAGGTGGCTCTAAACGATATCGACGTTGTGGGCGGTCATTTGATGGAGTCTAGTATAAAAAGTATGACATATTTATTGTAACCATGAGTGAATTTGTCAAACTTACATGCATCCGATTAGGATATCTATCAGAATGATCATAGTCTCCATAGTACTGGCGAGAAGGAGGCGGTGCCGGTGCGACGAAATGTCTTTCTTGAATTGGCTGAAACGTAGATTGCGAGACGAAATTTCTCGATGACGTCGATGGCTGACGTCGAGATGAACTGTTCGTTGGTTGATAAAACGAAGCAGGTACACGACGAGGAGTTGATGATTGATACGAATCGTTGTAGTATTGGCGCGACATGAAAAGCAAACTTGCAAAAACTATTAACTATACCGGTGATAGATACGATCAACACGTGTAATTTGAAGTATGCAAATATAATTGCATACTAATACACCTACTTCCCAAGCGTGATTCATAGGAAGTTAAATGACGGGAAGAACGAATGACATCAAGACAAATACCTGTGCAATGAGAGCTATCGACATCTTTCTCCCGCACAAAACCCATTCAACTGTATGGCATGCAAAACAAATAGCAGCTTAGAAAATTCTACCGAGAACTTTTAACACATAGCGAAACAAAATGCGTCAACATCGAGCGACCAAATTTGATGAAACTTTAGCGTTGTGGGCGCAGATGACAAATTTATAGTTCTGCTTTCACTCTCACAAACTTAGAAATCGAAATGAGTAAAGGCATTCTGTATTGATTCACACCTATGTGCATATTTAACTTCTGACTCAACTTCTACAATGAAAGATATACCGATTGAGATATCGTTAAAACAAAGATTAGGGCTCACTTTCTACCGTTAGACCAATAGTCGTGCGCACAGAAGAAAAACGAGAAAACTGAAACATGAAAAAACCTGATCTTTGCTGATTAATTTGCTAATCTATACATCATACCATATACTATATAGACATACAGCTTATAGGTTTATTCTCTATCGAAACCTCTGAATGAAGGCCAACGCATCTTTCCTTGTCATCGTAATATGTTTCACGTTTTCGGTTGCCAGTGGTATCGATTCATGTACGTTCACTTCAACAATTGCCGATATACTTCCTTCGAATTGGTCGTATTCCACATTAGACAAAGTAAAACCATGCTTTCAAAGTATAATATTGAATAAAACGATCGTGAATCAAACCATACAACAGCTATTCAATTCGTTAGATTTTTACAGTTTCCTAAGTATAGCTCGTCAAAGCAATGCACCTTATTTTATCAATGTAAACCTTGACAATGAGTTGGTCAATATCGTTAATCAATCCAATATGAATGCATATCAAAGTGATTATGATTTTCATATAGCAATCGTGAATTCATTCAAAAAACTTAATGATTATCATACGCAATATACTGCTCCATTAGGATACGCTAATTTCATTTTATTATTACCATTTATTTTCGAATTTCTTCCTGCAACACAACAAATCAAAATAAAACAAGGCGTTAAATTATACTCCTCTCTCACAGGAAATGATTTCAATATGCATTATACGAATGAAATGATCACCAAAATCGATGGTGTGAATGCATTCGATTATATCAAAGAATTTTCTGAACGACACTCACTGATCAGCAAAGATAAAAATGTTAAATTGAATTCGGTCTTCAAAGAAGAATTCTGGTTACGGAATCTCGCTAAATATCCGATGCCATTGCGTGACAACATAACATTTACGTTTCACAATATCACCGTAACATTTCCTTACGTTGTTCTTATCACAAAACAGTTTAACAGTCAATTAGATTTCGAAAAAGAGAACAGTTTTTTACGACCAACACCAGCATTTGACCAAACGCGAGTTCTGAACTATGTCAACAATTTCGAAAAACTCGATTGGTACTACGAAAGATCAACTGACCGTTTCGACTATATCATGGGTGGAAATACGACTTATCTTTATACTCACAAGAGAACCAAAACTGCAGTTATCAAGCTTGGTTCATTTGATGAAGAGCATTTCCCAGATATAAAGAAAATCCTGTTGGCAGCTTCTGGAGATTCATTGATTATCGATTTGATCGGTAATCATGGAGGTCATAGTTGTATGGCGTATGGTTTACTCAATTATCTCATTCCCGAATATTCGAATTTGAGTAACCTGTATGAACCATTGGACGGACGGATAACCAAAATCTTACAAACATGGTCGAGAGTGTTTACGTTTTATCCAAATTCAATTTTAAACCTTCAGACCGGTGAATCGTTTACAAATATGGATTGGATACAACCATATAGGAATTACACGCGAGGTAACATTACGGAAGAATATTCGATGAAATGGTCGATTAATTGTGATGGACAAGTCTTCGGCGAAGGACAATATTGGCTTAGAAACAACACCACACCCAAATACTTTCGATCAATCTATGTTTTAACCGATGGTACGTGTGGAAGTGCATGCGGACTATTCTTATCCAAACTCAAATTTGGTTCTAATTTTAAAACTATCTACGGTATCGGCGGTGGATACGGTGGAAATAGTCCGTTTGAAAGTTCGAGTTATGCAGGTGGTGGTGCATTCAATTGGAACGATATTGTCATGTATTATAACCTGGTTAATGATAGTAGTAGTCCACCTCTGCATTACTTTCCAACAAGTGCGTTCTTGAAATTAAATGTGTATGAAATATATATCAATAAACTGAATCCCGACTGTCCAAGAGAATTTGCATCACAACCAATAGATAAACATATCACCGGTCCGGATTATTTCAATCTCGAACAACTCTTGGAGCAGATCATTGATAGCAATATTTCATCGTTTGGAATCAATGTGCAAACAGATGTTCTATTCATTCTCAATCTCCTGGCATTAATAATACTGTCAAATTACATTTACTAAGCAACTTCAAAAACTGAGATTTCATACCGAACACACATTCTTCGACAAATAAAAAGAAATTTAAAAAAACTCGTGCCATCACCTCTCTACAGCCACAAATCGAATTATTTTTTCTTTATCTAGATGTATATTACGACAGCAGGAAGTATATGATTAACAAAAAAGTATTATATTCCTATGTTGATATCGGATTTGACATATCAGAAATTTTCTCTTGCATAATCAGGACGGTTTTGTGTGCAATTGTTGCTGACAAACGGTAAAAGTCACGAAGATGACTGTTGCTTCATCATATTACAGCGCAAAATTACATTGCAAGAAGGAAAAAACCGTTTTTGACCACTTAATAAAACCTTACACAGAGTTTAAAAGTTATCCATTGAGACAATTTCGCTAAACCACATACATACATAATGAAAGTACTTCTCTGATCTTTAATGGTAAAAATAAGTCGAATGTGTACACGAATCTATTATTCGCCAGTTTTCCTGCTTTGGAGTATGACACTAGTCAACTGCAATAGTATATCTTTGCATGCAACGACTATGTGTCCTGGTACCCAAAAGCTATGTGGAAATGAATTTTGCTACGATCCAGCAACACAATATTGTCCCAAGTCGCATGCAATTGTCACGTGTATCAATACATGTGGAAAAGAATGTTATGATCCAGTTTGGCAAACCTGCATCAATGGTATTTTATGTGATATTGATGAAGATGTTTGTGAAGTGAAGTATGATAGTAATAATGGCAATTCAATTGTACCGACACGATTGCAGTGCTACAAGCCACGACTTCAAAGATGTTTAAATCATACACTCTGCTATGATAAAGATCGCGTTTGTAATAATCAATGTATCCTGGGCACTTCTCCTTCTAATCAAATTTGTGCAAATGACGGTGTAACACTGTGTAACGTACGATATCCTTATACTTGGTATCAACCAAATCAGATACAAGTGTGTAATGGTTCTTGCTATGATACTGAAATAGAAGTAAAACATTGTGTGAACGGTTCTTTGCAATGTATTTACAACTGCTCTGATAGTTGCTACGATCCAAGAACACACGTTTGCGTGAACGGAACTGTTTGTTCTCTTGGACAAGAAGTTTGTTTGACCAATTACCGTTCTGATAATGGCCATCCTCTTGATTTCCCCCAACTCGAGTGTTACAATCCTTGGTCTTCGAAATGTATCGATAAGGCTCTTTGTAATAATAGTCGCGTCTGTAATGGACGCTGTATAACTGGATATACTGCTTATAGACAAGTGTGTGCCAGTGACAAACGTACTATTTGTGACGTTAAGGATTCTTACACTAGGTATCTAGTCTATCAAATGCACGTATGTAACGGTACTTGTTTTGATGTAAGTCTGCAACAATGCATCAATGGAGTTGTCTCGTGTATAGATGGCATGTGTGCTGGCGAGTGTTACGAGTCAGCACATGTCGTCTGCCTTAACGATACTCGATGCCCACTTGGGTATAGTCTATGTGAAGCACGATATAGTACTTATAGTGGTTATCCAATTGAACCGCCGTACCTACAATGTTATGATCCACGGCTTAAAAGATGCTTAAATCATACACTCTGCTATGATAAAGATCGCGTTTGTAATAATCAATGTATCCTGAACACTTATCCTTCTTATCAAATTTGTGCAAATGACGGTGTAACACTATGCAACACATCGCAGCACTATACTGCTTATAAGCCGAACCAGATAAAAATATGTAATGGCACATGCTATGATGCAGGATATCCAGCAATCCGGCATTGTTCTAACGGTAATATCCAATGTATATCAGATTGTTCGAATACTTGTTATAATGCTTTGACGCATATCTGTATAAGTGGCTTACTTTGTAATCTTGCTGAACGCCTTTGTCCTACACAGTATGGACACGTTTGTTATAATCCACTGAGATCAAAATGTTTAAACGATACACTGTGCTTAATTTGGCAACATCGCTGTTCTACTAATGTGTGCTACGACTCTGCTTCTCACAAATGTTTTAATGATACACTTTGTTCAAATAATCGCGTGTGTGGTAAACAATGTCTTGTTAGCGATTATCAAATATGTGCTAACGATAGGAGAACAGTATGTAATGTGCCTAAGCCATATGATCATTATCGACCAGACCAAATACAACTTTGTCTAGGCGTTTGCTATGATTCATTAACTCAACAATGTGCACCTCAAAATATCAGTTCATCGAAGACAACAACAAAAACAACAGCTTCGTTCTTGCCTAACTCGACGACTAACAGTGTCTCTGTCTCTCATGTGACTGTAGCATCGGACCTTCAAACCAGTGCTAGTACAGCACATTCTTCTGAAGTAACCGTCGATACTGAAGGAACAACGATGTCTACAATTACGCTCCCTACCACGTACGTTGAATCACTTTCGACAGACGTCACAGATGATTTCACTTCGTACGGCGTAAAAAGCAGTAGTATGACTACGACCTCAGAAAATGTTGATGTTAAATTGACCACAATTGACACTGGAACATCATCAAGCATTCTGTCACATTTGTCAAACAGGTATGCTTCCCTAAATGAAGCATCATCTGACTCAACTACAGCTCCTATACGAATAACTACAAGTCAAGTCGAAGCATCATCGACGACTCCATTGCACTCGTCAGATAATTTTGCCTTAATATCCGACTCGAACTCGCTGCCAGTGGGTATAAACGTTCCATCAATATTTCCCGGTACATCTTTTACGCCGACGTCGGCTTCATCAATAATTCCATACACCTCAATCAGTCAGACGTCAACAACACTTTCCCTTCAGGATAATTGCTGTTCAACGAGCGAATGTAGAAATGAGAGTGATTGCTGTACACCACACATTGAATGCCGTTGCTATCCTTATACGAAAGATCATCAGGATGGGCAAATGTGTAAAGCAATTGTTATCGGATCAGTTAGTCATCATTCTTTTGTTGCTGCTATTGCCATAAATGATAAAAAAGTTATCGTTATCCAGAACCAATATTTCTTCTTCTTATTGTTATCTATACCATTAGCATTATTTCTTATGTTATTGATCACAATTTCGTTAGTTCTTGTTATGTGTCGCAAAAAGATAGCAATGACTTTCTATCATTGGCGCCTCTCGATAAAATTTGATAGAGCCAATCGTCGCCGACTACACTGGGAGAGACACGAGTAGACTATAATCTGTTTTATGTAGCTCAGAGCGTGTACTATTTGTTACATATTTTTTATTCTTTGCTAATGGAAATAAACGTTTGACTCGCCTCTATATTGTTAAATCTTTGTACTTGAGGAAAAAATACATAACATTCGATCAAGTGATTAGGAAATTTATTTCAAAGATCGGAGAACTTCATTTTATTGTTAGAAAAAATTCTTATTGCTTTAAATTCGGGTCTTTTATTTCATTTTCGATCTGTGACTGTGCGTTTGCCTTCGTGTTTTCGATTTCTTTTGCATGCAGTTCGAGCTGATGTCTGATGAGTTGCTGAATATCTTGCATTTCAAGAGTAGATTGCCGAGCGAGTATGGCTTGTTTAATATCGCGCTCTATTGTCGTCCGCATTTCCGACATCATTTGCTCACATAAGTCTCTCTGTGTAGCCGCGTTCTGCTTCATTTCAGATTTATGAAGTGCAATGTCCCGTTGAAATTTTTCATTCTGTTGTTCACTCTGTTGCAATAGACTTCGAACGGAGATTGTAGCTTGTTCTAGTAACTGTTGGCTAGTTTCAACTGCTTGCAAGCACTGTGCTTTGGCTATTTCAACTGTTTTTGAAATTTCCTCTGCTGTCTCTTGCGTTCGCTTTTCCATTCTACGCATTCGAGTGTTGATCAATTGTTCTAAACGTTTTTCCATGTCTTTGACAGTATTATCCAATCTCTCTTGAGTGTTTTCATATCGCATTTCGTTATCTTGCGTCATCGTTACGCGATTTCTTTCCGATTCTTCTCTAATTTGTTCATGGGCTGCATCGATGGATGTTTGACAGACCTTGACTTTATCTTTGATTTCTTCACAGAAAGCATCGACACTCAACTCAATTGCTTCTCGAGTTTTTTTCAACTCTTCCTTAACATCATCGAGATTGGCAAAGATGTTGTGTGCACGAATCACTTCAGTCACTTGTTTTGCCGTTTCCAGTGTAATCAATGATTTACTTGGATCCAGAGACTTGTTCTCAATAGCATAAGCTTTTGCATGCTCGATGATATCTTCAAATTTTGTTAAAATGTTGCCATGTTCATCCCGACTAGCTAAACATAATTTTCGTCCTTCGACAATAGTTTGTAATGTTTTCTCATCGGATGAAAATGGAGTAACATAGACGTAACCAAAGAAGTTCGAATATTTCAGCTCATTGTCAGAAGCATCGGCTGATACTGGATACTGATAGATACCACCATCATTGCCCACGACTGATACACAACCGATCAGATACCGTATTTGGACTGGTACGACAATTTCTTTGTCGAAAAAATTTTTGATTTTTAAGCAAATTTTTTTATGCCCTATGGGATTGCTGCCGATGCCAGATGTCAGTTTTCTAGACATTTCTGGATTAATTGGATCTCTCTTAGCTACACAGAGCCACAGTTGATGTGGTAACGGTTCACTAGGAACGAGTCGATCACGTCCTAGTTTCAGCTCTTCAACTATCCAGGTGGTGATGTATTCAGCGACGGTTACAACGGACAGTTCTCCGGAGCTTTCCCCATAGACATATTTAGTAGAATTTGTTTTATTGTCTGACGCTGTCGCATTCTTAATTTTCTGTGATGGATCAATACATTGAATCTGTTCTCGGTAATAAAGCGTCAGTAAACCGGCTGTGTCCGATGCGATGCGTTTAAGTTCTTCAATATTGCCTAGTGTAGAGAAATTCTCCCATTCTTTCTTCAGTTCCCTTTTATGAAGTCTCGATAGCATAGGACTCAGTATCGTTTTAATACTTTCCGACGTTAACTGTACTAAAGTAGAAATGAAAGTTAGCTTTGTTTATTTTCAATCAATCTACTCACATATGGGTACACTCATTGAAGCTATGTCCGATGCCAGAAATGGTCTGCCAAATTTCATGGATGCTTCTTCTTTTAAATAGCCACCTTGTCGTGCTAGAACACCATGAAAAACAGCCTCCAACAGACTTTCAATAGTACGATAGAACATCATTAAATTTGAATTTCCTTTGATAAAATTGATTGTTTTTTGTCGGGCTATTGTAGCTTCTTGTTGGCGTTGGAATAAGAATATTGAACACTCGTAAATAGTCATCTGCTGTTTGAGTGCTTCTATGGCTCTAAATAATTCTTTTCGTTGTATGGCAGTTAGATCTTGCTGTTTGAAAAGACGCTCATCAGCCTCTTGAATACGACTTTGTAAAGAAATTTTGCTTTCTTCCAAATTTTCAAGTTGTCCATTAATCTTGATTAATTGCTCCTTTGTATTTGTTTCATCTTGTTGAACGATCTTCACCACGTCTTGCTCATTCGTCACCTGCTGTAACTCTTGAGAACGTTTCACCATGTTCTCAGTTAAGCCAGAAAACAATTCGACGTACGTTTTAGGATCAGCTGGATCGAGTACAATCGGACTGTTGGCAATAAGATCGCTGAGACCACTCAAGAAGCCCAGCAAGACTTTCTGATGATGTTTACTCAATACAATATCGATACCGCCGGAAGGATTTAGTTCCTCATCCCATAGCACGTCGCGGATGATTAACTTGTTATAGTGAGATTCAAGAATATCTGAAATTTGAAATTGTTTAGCCTTTTTCGCTTGCTCGATTAATTCACCACATATGTGCCGTTTATGTGCTGTTGAATTGTAGCGCTGATCAATGAACTCTTGGATAATTTTAATGTGGCCATCACGAGATGCTTGTAGCAACGTTTCATAGTCGTGTTTGGTTTCATCTGCTTTTCCTTGATCCTTTATCAGTTCAGGCTCGGTCTCGTTCATTTTAATCAGCTCGACGATACGTACAAAGTTAAGATTCTCCGCCATTTGTAATGCTGTCTGACCAGCTTTGTTCGTTTGTCTTTTTGTCGCTGGATATTTCGTGATGAAATATTCTGCCGATGCATAGTCACCTAAAGCAGTGAATATCGACAAGGAATTCTTCTGTCAGAACACTTCATGTTTTCAACAGTTTTACCTTTTTCAATCGCTTGAATCAATGGATAGTTGCCATTTATATCACATATCGTTGGACTGCTACCACATTCACACAGCCAATTTATTAATTCTGTACTATAATATTGAACAGCATAGTGCAATGCCGTACGCTGCTGTTCATCTTGATAATTGAAGTCCACGCCCATATTTGCAAGTTTCTCTGCCATTTGTCGTTGATTGTTGACAATGGCGGCCAAAAACTGTATATTCAATTGTTCGTAAAGATAGTCAGCGATCTGTTTATAGTTCTTACTGTTTGCCAGATCAAGTAATGACATCGGTTCATTTTCGTTCAGATGCAAAAGTGATGCTCCAGACGAAATGAGAGTGTGTACAATTCGAAAATAATTCCCATGCTGAATTGTACATAGTAGTGCAGTTGAACCATGACAATTCTTTGAATCTATATCAGCACCAAGACGTTGGCATTGGATAACTCCATCTAGATCACCACTAGCAGCCGAAAAGCGCAGTCTTCGGTTGATTAAACATTGATTGATGCAAAATACGACTTCTGGTTTTAGCTGTTGAGACACAATAGGTTCGAGAATGATCGATTTTGAAGTAATCCAATTCAATGGCATCTTTGCACCATTCTCACAGAGAATCTGAATTAATTCGACATTTTGATGCTGTAGTGCTTCATTTAGATTATTTGTGTCGTGTGTGTCAACACTAGCTCCAACAGCAATCAGTTTCCTAACCAATTCAGGATCGTTCTGTTTCACAGCTTGGGTACATTCAAGTGACAGTCGATATTTGAGATAAGCAGTCAATTTCATAAACCTCTTCCTTTTTACCGTTTGATACGGAGAATCCGATGATGAATCACTAATTAATGCTTGATGAATATCCGCATTCTCGTTCAAAAGATAATCGACAATCTCGACGTTGTCCGATGCATTGCAAGCTCGGTATAATAAATCGACAGTAAGTGTCCCACTGGCAAGATGATAGGCTTTGACAAGACTTGCATCAGATTGATCGATAGCTTCAATTAATTTCTTATTTGCGATGTGTTGAATCATATTAGCAATTTGTTGACAACCAGCCACCATCTGTTCAAGTACTTTGCAGTTTGATGAGATGAGTACGGCAGCTTTTAATTGAAGGTCATACTCTTTTTCAGAAGCTAGGGCTACTTCGTATGGTGTACGATTCCCCTTGCGATAACAGATATCAGCTCCTTCGCCAATCGCTCTTTGAGCTTCCCACACTGAACCGTTTTTCGCAGCATCATGTAAATTACTGCTAGGATTTTTCGAAAACAGACTCTTGCCCGATTTACCTATTGCTCCTTCTGTATGCTCAGTAGCTGTAGGTATAGGATCTACCAATACAGGCGTTACTAGTTCGCATGTATCCAGATCCAAATCAGGCGCTTTTCCATGAGACGATTGTTCGATCGATTGGTCTACTGGAGGACAAATTAGTTGCTCGAGGAAACGAATTAATTTTTGGTCACCGAATTCTTCTTCTTTGTTTTGAGAAACGTTTACACGAGCAATATCCAATGGTGTTTGTTGCAATCGGTTTTTCGCCTGGTAATCAGCACCCCATTTGATCAGATACTGAACAACGAGTGTATGACGTTTGTTCGTAGCTAAATGTAACGCCGTCTGCCCATCATTATTAGGCACGTTCAAATTCAAATTCGGTAAGCCACGTAAATATTCAACTATCGATAGATAACCATTTTCGGCTACAATTGAAATAGGATAGTTGCCATTATGAAACTGTAATGTATAGTTAGCGTGCAAATGTTCGATCACGTATTGAACCAATCGTTGTGTACCTACTTCGCATGCATATTGCAGAAGTGTTCGTTGTTCTGATCCTTCGTGACAATATTGATGATCAATTTCAGCACCGTAAGTGACCAGTTGCTTCAATTCAGTCATAGTCTTTTCGGAGATGTCTTTTTGGATGTTTATGCGTGTGACGCAGTTCCATAGGCGATGATTTAATTCTGCTTGAATTAATTTTGCCACTTGCGAACGATTTTGTTCAAAAGCAAATTGCAGAATGGTTTTGTTGAGTTTTGAATTGATGAATAAATCGGTCGTCATTTTGGGTAGTTTGAGAAATGTTTGCAAATGAAGGAACGGATCTTCATCTTGTAAAATGCACAATTCGATGGGTCGATATCCATCGATATTTGCTGCTGATATATCAGCGTTAAATGTGCTCACAAAAGCAGTAATCATTTCCGGTGTGCCCTTGTTGACAACGAGTAGATGCAGAAAAGTATTGTTATTGGCGATTTTTGCATTGATATTAGCACCTTCTTCTAGCAAAACGTACAACTCATCGGTCGTCAGTTGAGCTCCTTTCGTTTCGATCAGATGCTTCAATTCCACATTTACTTGGTGAGTTCCAAGGATGGTTATTAGCGAAGGGTTTTTCACTGAAGCTGATTTAGCTATTTCGAAAACAGTGAGATTATCACTGTTTCGATGTGTAATGTTGCTGCCTGCAGATAAGAGAGTACGAACCAATCCGATGTTGTTAGCGATAACGGCGTTCAACAGAGCTGTATTGGAATGTTCATCAATTGCCTCAATGTTCGCACCGCGATGAATCCAAAGCATTATTTCATCCGGATCAATATTTGGTTCTACGAATGGAATTTTATTAAGCATTCGGTCAAAATATCGCTGTATATAATCGATCACACCCTGTGGGCATTTTGAATTATGTTTTACAACAGACAGAAGTGTCTTTTGCTCGTCATCGGCCATGGTTAAATTATACTTGACATCTGGATCAGCTTCGAGAAGAAACTGAACGACATCTAACCGTATAGGAATTCCATCCTGTTTCAATAAAGCACCCAATAATCCGAGTGAACCATAAGTTGCTGACTGATAACAACTGCCTTTCAACTGAACTAATCGATGCATCTCCTTTATATCACCACCATTTGTCATGAATACTTGGGCAGCGAGTCTTTCCGAAGCAGCTTTCTGTAACACATCCACCAAAGATCGACAAATATCGGCTTTTCCTGGCATTACCGATCGATACCGTTTTTCCTCTGCAATAACGGAATGAATCATCGTGGCGCCGCTGCCAGTAGTAGCCGTAATATCTGCACCTTGTTCGAGAAGTTTTTGTGCTTCGCTGGAGGAATTTCGTTCGCTGGCTTTCGTTTCGACGAGTTTTATCAAATCTTTTGTTGATTTTGACATCGTTGAGAATAGTGTATATCTAGAATGAATTGTATGCAATATATAAGGGCTGCCGAAAATGGGAAAATACGATCAATATTGACTCGAATGAGCCCTGTGAAAAGTGTGTACCTATGAAAGAGAGAAAATATAAAAATGACTGTCAATAAAATGCCTATTAGTGGTCACATGACGCGATCGAGCCAGAGTTGAAGTGGTCTTTTTGACCTAGCTACAGCGTACAGTTTTGCTTGGCCACTCTCCGATAGTCGAGTGTGTCGCAGATCAAGCTTCTTTAACGATTGATGGTGATCGATCAGGTTAACAAACGAACTGATACTATCATCGGTAATGTTCACATTTGCACTGAGGTTTAGCAATTCGAGACACGTGTTATTACGTAGCAGAGCATCAGTCAACATCTTCACACCATAGTTTCCTATTTGATTTGCACTTAACGATAGATGAATCAAATCTGTTTTACTCTCGAGCATATCCGCTAAATACGTCGCACCTTCATCAGAAATATCGTTTTCCGATAAATCCACTCGTTCAAGAACACACTTGCTTAGCGTTGTTGCTAGAAAACGAACACCATCATTAGATACTTTATTATACGATAAAATTAATTCTTTCAAACATTCGTTGTGATTTAAAGAATTGGCTAATGTCGAAACACCTTTTCGTGTAATTTGATTGTACATTAGATTAAGTATTATGCACTGTTTGTTAATGATTCCTTCTTTGGCGACTATTTCCATATCTTGATCATTCAATTGCTCTCCACTCAAATTCAGATTTTGAGATGTGCACTCGCGGATGGCTTGAGAGAGAGTTTCATTTTGATATGGAATATAACTTTGCATTTTCATTGATGTTAACAACGATAAGGATTTTAATTCTGTTGTGGTTACAGCATGTTTAATCAGTAATTGTAGAAGAGAATATGGAGAATTGATCTCTTTTATGTGAATTATAGTCAAACCATTACCTCCATCCATACATGAAACAACTTGGAATTTACAAGCGGCAGGTAATAACACTTCATCTTCAGTTTTATACATCGAATGTTGTCGAATATTCTTACCTGAGTAACAATCGATTGTGAATAATGTTCGCGCACCTGTTTTGCCCAAAAAGTGTTCCTTTTCGAGAACACGAATTGATGCTGTACACGAAGAAAATGACCACCACACAAAGGTTTTCTCGGAAGGATAATTGGTACTCACATCTTGTTTAACTCCACGATAAACGTAACGATTTTCGAATGGTATTTTTGAGAAAGCTGTCATGATCAGTTTCAGATAGAGTAACCAAGGTTTTAGCAAAGACGGATTTCTGCTACGCATTGTTTTGTTCAAGATGATATAAAAGGAATTCTCTCGTGGTTGCCATTCGAGAGTATAGAGCATGATCGAAGCGGATTCGTCCGGTGACAGACCATCGGGTGGATCTGCACAGTTTTGCTTTACTGTCCACATCATATGTTTAATTTGAGGTATGAGCAAAACAAGAGGCTCGATAGCTATTTCAAGACTGACTAATGGTATACACCCATAGTTTGAATTAGCTAATGTCGACTCCTCAGACTCCTCTGATATATCACAGATGCGAAGTGCATGACTTTGCTCGTTGGAATCGACCATCTTTGGCAAGGAGAGCGTCAGCAAGATAAGCAATACGCAATTCTGTAGCACAAAGATCGATAATGATTAACAAGTGGAAACAATAAAGAACTTTAATCTTAAATACTTTCACGTATACGTCGTACGTGAGTGTGATCTTCTTCCGAAAGGTAAAAATCAGGTATGTGCATCACTCATCATATCGCCATTCTCATGTATATTAAGATGCAGATTTCAGATGTACTTCTATGATTTACGCTTTCCAATCGAGCAAAAACATAAAAATCAAATATTGACAAAAGATACGTGACACTGCAAAACATCGAAACGCGTAAATCATCCATTTATTTCACTCTTTTCAGCTCTCAAGTTCGATCATAAAATAACAGCAAACGTGCAGTATACAGACACATATATAGTTCTGAATTTAGTTGCCCTTGTTATACAACTTCCTTCGTTAATTCTGAAAAAGTAATAAATAGAATTTCAATCTATAACGAGAACAGAAGTGTAACACGATGGAACAGCACGCTAATACTGAAATGCTATTTCTACATCCCATATTGATCTTCATCTTTATTTTTAGATGGCTTCAAATGAGAATCACGACGTGTCAAATGAACAACTTCGTTTCACCGACATTGCGGACGAACCCAGAAGGATGCTGCCGCCCATTGAGGGATATGAAAACGAGCCTCTCGTTTCTCTTGAAGAAGCAGTGCAACCACTCGTTAAACACATCTGCACCATAGAGCAGCAAGCACAAATTGCCAAACGAAACTGTAAACAGAATTCGGTTCACGATCTAACCATGGACGAATCTGCATCGATCAGATTGTATACCATGGAATGTAAGCCGAAAGAACAGTGCCTCTACTATGTACTTAACCAAACACTTCGCTCCGAGGATCGGAGTCTTTTAAAAGATTGGTTTCGCTACTTGAGACTCATTATTAATGCACTGTTGAAAATACCATCGAGTCGTTCTCGTCTCCTGTTTCGAGGAGTAAAACTAAACTTGTCACAAGACTATCCCTTGGGAACGAAACTCTTTTGGTGGGCATTTTCATCGTGTACTACCTCAATGGAAGTACTTGAAAAGGGACCATTTCTCGGCGCTAAAGGTGCTAGAACCCTCTTTCACATTGATTGTTACTCAAGCAGAGATATTCGAGAATATTCTGCACATGCAAAAGAATGTGAAGCGTTGCTTCTTCCTGCTAGACAATTTCAAATCGTCTCAAGTCTTAATGCTGGTAATGATCTCTATGTGATTCATTTGAGAGAAGTTGAACCCGAATTTACTTGTATTAAAATCCCACCCATTGTTAAAAACTCGTCCAACATCGCATCGATACCTCCGCCAGTGCCACTTCCTGATAATCCAGAGTTGGAAAGTCACCTTGCTCGACTTCATCATCGTTCATATTTGAATTTGGTTGGTTGGCGATTATCCGATCAAGATATGAGCTTTATCGCAGAACAAGCCGTTTCCAACAAACAATGTGTGAAAGTGTCCATAAGAAATAGTCCTATAGCATCTCAAGGTTTATTAGCGCTAGCCATTGCAGTTCGGGATAGTACTACAATAGAGGAACTTGATTTAAGCAACGCTAATTTGACAGACAATGATTTGGATCTATTAGCACAACACATTTCGATCGATCAGTCGCTCGCGATAAAACAATGGAGTTGCTGTGGATTAGTAAAAGTGAAAGTAAATGAGTAAAACCTTTTATTTGTTTGCAAATAGGTAGAATAGAAAGTTAATGATGTTGTCAAATATTTTTAGGAACTACTGCAGGCACCTATCAAGATACTACGACTAAGCGATAATCATATTGGTGATACGGGCATCGAATATCTAGTAGAAGTGCTCAAGAACAGACGAACGTTACTTGAGCTGCACTTGAATGGTAATCAAATAAGTGATCATGGTGTTCGACTGCTAGCTACTATTCTGTCTACTCCAACAAGCAATCTGCGAAAACTCTATCTACACAATAATCCACGAATAAGTGATCTAGGTATTAATCACCTCATCGGCATGCTACGAACGAATCGACTGTTGAACACACTCTGGTTGATCAATTGTAATTTGACCAACGCCGGCCGGCAGAGATTGAGAGACACTGTTTCAACTAAAAAGGATTTTTATCTAAATGTTGAACAATTTAATTAATAAATTCATACCATGACATAAAATAACTCGACACCGTGCAGGTTTACATATGCTCAGGATCAGTGAGAATTCTTTCCCTTTATTTGTAGCATCGATCATATTGGTTCATCAAAACAAAATGCCGTGGACTATTCTTTGTTCTCTACGCAATATGGCTGTTGTTAAAACGACCAGAACTGTCAGATAAATTCATGTAATATCATCGAATGATTATATACGAGAGCGTTGGCAATACAAGTAGAGAACACATTAGAACTAATATTGAATAACCACCCTATACTATCTATAGCTCATGCATATGTTGCAGCGAACAATTAATAAGAAAGCATGTTCATCTAAAGATATTTTTGAATTCGTTGTCAGTTGTAAGTTAAGAGTAGCTGAGAATAGATTAAAATTTTTCTGCTGGAAGTACGACAGAAGAAAAGAAAAATCTTGTCTAGAATAAACGTACATACAAGACGGCTTATCTCCGTCTCGCGAGCAACCAAATATAATGTTTAATCATAACGCTTGAGTAACATATGCCACAAATGTCAGATGATTGACTTTAATTTGCGATTTTTGTATTTTTGAGAAAGAGATAGATGAATGATACTCTTCTTGTGTCTCATACTCTGCGAAGCAAAAGTCTTTCAAGTAAATCTTGAGGATGCCATTTTGATATCTTCTGAGCACATTTCACCGATTTTTCTCAGAAAGATGATCCACAACGTTTTCTGTCCCATTTCGTACAGTAACTGGATCATTATTTGCAAGTCGTACTGGCAATCGTCGAAGTATCCTTGTCTGGATGATAGTGAAAAACTCTCGTCGAAACATCGTTGATGAAATCATGAAATTACTGAAGGTCAACGCAAAGCCAAGATAAAGTGGAATATACGTCATATTGCTGACGAATGCTTCTATTTGAAGACGTGCCACTGACTTATACGTACTTCCAGTAATCGTTTCGTAGAGAAGAAAACACGGATTTGGTATGTTAAGAAACAAGGAGACAATAATTTGATTGATCAACATTTTCTGAAGGTGTCTATCTTTCCTCGATATGTCCTTCACTCGGATTGGTTGACCACCTGCGTGCGCATTACGAGCGACAGGCTCAACACGCCTCGAGCCTATTCGACGTACATTCTTAGCGGTTAGCAAACCGAAAATGAGCATCAAAATTAATGGAAGAATGCCATTGTCGATGGTAATATAGATGCTAAAATATACACCACTAGTTCCTGCTCGAGGTTGACAACTGTTATTTGCGATTTCATAAAAAACGATCACTTGAATATACACGATAGTCCAAAAGAGAGCATTACCAACAATTGCTCGAAATGCAGTTTTCGATGAACTCCATTGACGACGAAGAGCATCTCGAGAGCTAGCGATATAGCGATCAACTGAAGCTAGAATAATGTTGTAACGTGCATTAGCCATAAGAAGATATAGAAAGTAGAAGCGCATCTTACAAAACCAAAGATTTCTTTGTGCTGTTTGTTCATTAAAACCATATTGTAGTATTCGATTTAACAAGGAAAAATTGTAAAGCAATAATTGTGAACAGCTGGCGGCGAAAAAGTATATCGCACATGGGCTCTTCCGAAATTGTGGCCGATGAAAAACGATGCAAGTCAAAATTGATCCAATATTTCCCATAATCCAAATGGAACCAAAAACATATAGCGTAATATTCTTATTCAAAACATTGATAGAATCGGTCAATTGTACGCCATCCATCGTTGTATTGCTCATACCTCCTAGAATAAAGAAGCTGGTGAATGTCATACGGTATGTCGAGAGTAAGTGTAATAAAATATTTTCTTTTGTAATCTCATCCTTATACTCTGTCTGAACACTTACAAATGCCATGATTAATTTAAGTCGAGGATTATATGAAATCTTCACATGACTTTATTATAATATTTAAGAATTTATAGAAATGAATTTTTATGTTTGCCTTAACATCTTGATTTATTGACCAATCAGTATATACCGTCATATATATGCAGAAAATGACTTAACTGCAACGTAGTTTCGTTAAATTGCGATAACTATATCTTAGAGTGTTGAACTTCTGTAGAAATGTTGATACGTACTACGAGTATTCGGAAAAAGTCACCTATGAAAAGTTTTATCTGGATGAATTAATAATAGAAAGCCTGTCACATGAAAATGCTCCTAGAGTTGAAGAGTACTCAATACAACTAGATGGTACATTCCGTAGATCCCTCCTAACAGTGCAAAATCATTTTAATGAAAGTTATTTCGAACATGCAAAGAGCTTTCTAAAAAGAGAAGTTACTTTACGAGAACATTATGACAACTTTGCTACTGACGTGAGCGAGCATGACTATAGAAAAGAAAATATGTTGCACTAATTGAAAGGAAAGTTTCATATTAATTTCGAGAAGTGCAAATCTTTCCTCGGAATCACGAGATTATGCTAATACAAAGAATTTGATATCAGGCCTGGGAGCGTCCCTTGTAGCGTCTTTTTTCGAATGAAAATCTTGCTATACACGTAGACAACACTGAATATTCATTTCCATGGTATCCGCACGTTTTTCTTATGCGATTGAGAGAATCTTCAATATTTAATTTCAATCCGTAGCCGATTAAACGAGGATAGGTTTTGATACATAATTCACTCTACAAAATTTATGGAGAATACAATTAACCGGATTAGTCGCTATTTTGACCTACAAGAGATTTCCCGTATCTATTTATATAACTATCTTAAACGCAATTGCATATTAAGGACTACTGACGGCGTGACATTATGAACATGACAGAGTAATACTTTCCGAGCGAGAAGAACGGATCATCACATTTACATTCCTACACCATATAGTTAAAAATTCTGCTGTTACTCATTAGTCAATTAATCAGTATAGAAATCCTTAAATACAAAAAGAACATCATAATACATAACTATTGTACGTTATTGTTTAAGAAGCGCTTTACAAACCAAGCAGTAGCTTTCCTACTGATAGCACACATAACATCTTTTAGATTCAAATTTGAATTCTTAATAGTATTTGTCTCTTCTTTCTTGATATCAGCTATAATCCATTCAAGAAACGTATCCAAATTATCCATTTCAATCTCTAATTGTATTTCACAAAGATAATCGAGTGCTTGATTCATACGATTATCCGTGCAAGCATATTCGACAAAGTCGTCGATGCTATCGAATCTTTCTGCAGCAATCGGCGCCATCGGGCCACCTTTGGTCACTGCATGCATTTCACCTTTGACTTTAAATGAAAGATTGCCATATGATTGCAACCATTCAGTCCAAACAATACCTTCTCCATAACCTTTCTGATTAAAATACATGCCAACTGGACATTCATTTTCAACAGTTTTGGTAATTTCTACAAGCTTGCTCTGAGCAAGTTGCGGTTGATTAAAATCAATCTCGATGTCGTAGGTTGGAAAGTTGAAAATATTGTAAATCGATTGCTCAGACCATTGAAGGTTCGACCAATGTTTTGGATCAATCCAAACTGGCGGTTTTGACTCTCCGATTCGAACCTTGAAAATTACAAACATTTTTCGAACACCACACAGAGCAACATTCTTCTGAATGTTTCGACCACACCATTCTCCATAGATGACAATCGTATTTCCACGATCATAATGTTTTTGAAGCATCGAACAATTAATAAGAACACGCTCTTGTAGAAATTTCTCTGCTAGTGGATACATAAAACGTGCAAAACCATGATTATCCATTTCTGGAGATACGATCAGATGACGCGATTGACAATGATATCCTAATTCTTTCTGATAGACGATTGCGGCATTGGCTCCATGTAATTTCACGGTTCCGATGAATTTTAATTTCGGATAGTTTTTTCCTTGCTCAAGTTTATACCGATACGGATATCTTCTTATTGATTCAATTGCGTCGTGAAATTGGTTGGTATCTGGATAAGCGATCATTATTAACCGCGTACAGAAAAAACTAATCACAGTTCTTTCTTTTATTCAATTTATTTTATATTGCCGGCTTTTGCAATAACGTGACAAATGAATTGCGCAATAATACACTGTCATGGTAAAGTACGGATGCCTCGTGTTGATGATAAAAGTGTTGCTATGAAATGCATCGATATTGTGTAGGTATACATATTCACTACGTACCAATGTTTAATATGCTCCTAGCTCAGTTCTTGCATAGGTACGCGACAGGTACTTTTATTTAAATTTGAATTTGATTGACGTTGAGAATGATGAATAGAATTTAATTACAATCGTGATCAACTATATAAATCAGACGTTTTATCGTGAGATATTCAAAAAGTGCTTTGCTTATTGATTGTATTCTTGGTCTACTTACTTGCTGTGAATGCCGATCCGCTGCTTCGAGCCAAACGTGATAACGATATTTTCTCTGTTTGTGCTCGCATGGATATCTGGGGTTTGAGTGAAGTCGCAGCGAAGCTATGTATTGGTGCTTGTTGCTCGCAAAATTGTGGCACTGGAACTTGCCAGAAGAGAGGGGGACGACCTGTTTGTA
This sequence comes from Adineta ricciae, assembly GCA_905250025.1. Lineage (NCBI taxonomy): Eukaryota > Metazoa > Rotifera > Eurotatoria > Adinetida > Adinetidae > Adineta > Adineta ricciae. The sequence goes on along the minus strand of CAJNOJ010000057.1, from coordinate 19,496 downwards.
TTTGCAGTCGATGTGCCAATGGAGGCGGATCGGGTATTGGCTGTTTCATCGGAAAGAAATAGAAAGTTTGCCACAAACAAACGTCCCTAAAAGTTTTCTTTCCATTTTCCATATCTATATCTCACCATAATGAATAAACTAATTATAGACTGACAAATACGTTTTCCCTATTTTTTCATAATAGTAGAAACCAGGAATAGACGTTTTGCAACATTCTGGAAAAGGAAAATGTCCAGCTGATGTCAAATTTAGTAGAAATCTTATATTGCTCTTGTTGATTTTTTCCGAGATAAACAATTCATAGTCTGTAGGAAATTTTGTATCGATATGTCCTCAAAGGTTCATGATATTTATTGCATAACATTAAAAAAACATAAAATCACGAAGTTGATAAATTATCAGCATGAATTGGAATAGATATTAAATTTTTGTATTCGGTTATTCCCATTGTCCGAAACGTAGATATTACCGAATCGATCAAAAGCAAACCCTGTTGGATAGTTCAGTTGATTTATTTTATCTCCACAGCCATTACCACCCACAACTATACTACCTGCTTTCGATCCGTTGCACCATCGTACGATTCGACAGCAGCCACAATCTACAATGTAGACCGTTCCCAACCGATCGACAACCACTCCATAAGGTGATGACAATTGTGTAAGGTCATCTCCTTTACTTTGACCGCCTGCTACGATGGTCCCTTCTTTTGCTCCGTCTGTCCATTTCATAACACGATAGTTATTCATATCGGATACATATATCGAATGATCCTCATCCACGAATATGCCTTGCGGACCATTTAGTTGATTGAGTGCGCGACCTCTCCCATTGCCACCAGCAACTAAAGTGCCTTCAACTTCGCCTATTTGCCAGCGTCTCACCTCATTCTTTGTGTAGTCAGAAACGTAAAGATATCCTCTATCATCTATCGCTAAACCTCGACTATCGATGTTCGAAATTATTGTTTGTCCGCTATGTGCATCTCGACAAGGCCATCTGACAATTCGTTTATTTCCAGAGTCACAAATAATAAAATTGTTTCTTTCGTGATCGAGAATAACATCTAGCGGATTATTAAGTTGATTTGGTCCACTTCCCGCTCCATTTCCACCAGCAACGATTTGTCCTGCTGTTTGATTCGGTTTCCATCGAACAATGCGATGGTTGCACCAATCAGTGATATACACGCTCTGATCGTCGTTATCAACACAGATTCCTTGTGGTGCATTCAATTGATTCAGTTTTTCGCCTCGTCCATTGCCACCGGCTACCGTTAGCCCATCTTTGATCCATTGGGCATTGAAATCGATGCAAGTCGAACGTGGTAATACTAGAATGAAACGGATTGTTCATGCTTTAAAACTTGATGGCTAAAAATTTTTCTTTCTACTCTTTTCTGGTTGTTTCTCAACATAGATGAGATGATTCCAATCAACCTGACCAAGTTGTGACGCGATTACATTAATATTGTTTGGTTGAGCTGATTGTTGAAGGGCTTGCTGCAATTTATTGATCTTCGTTCGAAATCTTGTTATGTCTTCTTCAGCAAATTCATCTTCTTCTCGCTGTCGACGAATTTCTTGTGTTAACCTGTCAAATTGCTTTCTTAGCAACTCTTTCTCGTCGTCGAGCAATCGAGTGAGTTGCTCACGAGCTCTATTCGCTGTTCTTTTTACTATATCCATCGTCGAAGCCTCCCATTGATCGATAGTGACGAAGTGTTCGAACGAGGTATCGTTTGAATTCTGCGCCTGATTGATTTGTTCAACTAATCGATCGCAAGGTTCTATTACATCCTGATCATATTGTAAAGATAATTGTTGTCGATGTTCATTGAAATGTTTTATGCAAAAGAATGCTTGACATCCGACACAGTTACACATAGCTGCATTTTTTTCACAGATTGAACATCGATTCGATGCGATTGCACTGGCCATTTATGCAGGAATGATTTGAACGCAATGATGAAGTGTTCTTTACAATACTAGTAGAGTTATCTTACTTCGCTTATATCAGTATCATAGTGTGTCAACAGCAGATGTTTAACAGAGCATGATTTACGTTTCGTTTGCTTCGCTTTTGATTAGTCAAAAAAAGTTCGACCGTTAGAAATGAGTATTCGATTGATGTCGCTGCTAGATGCCATCCAGTTGACGTTACAAAATACCTGTGAAACTCTAATCCAGTAGAAATTATCATTTTGCAGATAACAGACTTCTCGAAAACAATGCACACATCGAAAGCATAATTCTCCTAAAACATCTATCGACAGCACGTATAAAGGGTTAGAAATCCTGTATATTTCAATGCTATATATGTTATGTGTTATAAATCAAGTACTGCTTTATTGTGTGACACAATAACTATAACTACTGCGGAATAAAAACTATGTTTCACACGTTTTTCTCCATTGTCGCTTAAAAATATACGCGATACAGTTTTCCTCTGCGATTTTCAAGGTTCTTTATGTAACTTTGCAGATTGTAGGTGAGTTAATGGCAGTGTCTGTTGTCCAATTTGAACAGCATATTCGAAAGAACGCCTAGCATTCTAGAAATCACTCTTTGATAACCTGCGTATGCTTCAATGATGGATCTAACTGGTCTAACCTTTTGCCGGATGGAACAAACTCATTGGTACGGTATTTCGCTCATATTGACCAGTTATTTCTTGTAATTGGAGATAGATGTTCATGATATCAGTAAAAACACCTTTTATTTTTTGCCCATTCGTCGTCTTGATTTATTTTGTCACAGAAGATGAAAATTGAATCTATTTATGGAATACCGTGTATACATGGAACGAAAAGTTTTGCAAGTGATCCTAAGATGACCAGGCATACTATTGTATCATCGTTATCAATAAATGTGTATACGTCAGTGACAATTCAACGATGTAGTTTAATCATATTTTGATAGATTTCATTGTTATCATTAGTGTCATTATTCAAGCAAACGATACGATATTGTATTTCGGTCGTTGCTCTCTCAAGAAGACGCGTGTCTGATAGCAATATCTTTATCACAGATATCGACGGTGAACCAATAGAGACGGGTGTCTTTATTTTTATACTATCTTATGAAAAAAAGACATCTACCATTCGTAACTTCTTTGTCTTCGTTGTCACTTTCAAGATAAATATTTTGAAGTTGAAATCGTCGAAGTACACAATCGATGGAGTCAAATACTAGTATTATAAATGAACAATTAATCGACGATTTCATCAATCAAGAAATCCAACAAGGCTTTCCCGGTGCTGCCCTTGTTGTAGTTCAACATGGTCAAATACTTAAAGAGACTGTCTACGGTCATAAACTAAAATACGATGAAAATGAAACACTTCTTGCTGAACCACAACTACTAACATTGGACACAATGTTTGATCTAGCATCGTTGACGAAGATGTACGCAACAAATTATGCTTTGATGCAAATGGTTGAACAAGGAAAACTGAATGTCGACGATCCAATCAATAAATATTTACCAGAATATTGTGGATGTAATCCTGAAAATGAATATCGCGAAACAAGGCTAGTTCGAGATTTGTTAACACACACAGCGGGTTACGCTTCAAGTATTGAATTTTACGATCCAAGCAAAGTGCCATCAGATTTATATTCACTAGAGAAACATCGAACTGAAGAAATCATCTTGACAAAAGTCGGATTCGAACGATCAAGAGGTGCTGGTCATTTACCGGTTTATTCGGATATTGATTATATGCTCTTGGGTATACTGGTCGGACGTAATAGCGGAATGTCCATTGATGAATATGTGAAGAAGAATATATATCAACCGCTAGGTTTAGCACATACATTATTCAATCCACTTAAACAAGGACAATATCACAAATCTGATTTTGCTGCGACGGAAGTGAAAGGAAACACGCGTGGTGGTAGTATAACTTTTCCTCATGTCTGCACACATGTCTTACAAGGGCAAGTTCATGACGAGAAAGCTTATTATTCTCTCAATGGTGTTGCAGGACATGCAGGTCTGTTTTCTAATCTACACGATATGGCTATACTTTGTCAAATTATGTTAAATAACGGTATATATGGTAATATTCGGTTTTGGAGCAAACATGTCCAAGATCTTTTTGTTAAACCGTATGAAGGCGACCCATCGTATGGATTGGGATGGCGGTTGAATCGAAATAAGTCCTTAAAATGGTTTGGTTTGCATGCATCTGAAGATGCCTATGGTCATACAGGATGGACAGGCAATTGTTCGGTTATTGATCCCAAATATTCATTGGCAATTGTTCTGCTGACAAATAAACGACATACGCCATGCAGGAACGGAGTGTTCGATGGTGAAAAATATGAAACTGGAAAATATGGTCAAATCATGACATTAGTCTATGAAGCTTTGTCATTAGATAAACAGTCTCATATAATGGAATAAGTGAACGCTACGGCAAGGATTGAGCAAAAAATCATGAAGAAAACGATATCCGGGAAAAGCAGACTTTCTTCCGCATTATGAGATGTTTCATTGCGTAATGTCGTCCTATGTAATTTTCTCTTCTACTGAACATTTCATATAACATTTCAAGATTCTATTTCACAATCTCATTACAATCATATTCTCGCATATTTTCCATCCAACAGAATCTAGTCCATCATAAACTATATGTAATCTCTAAGAAAGACACCACTCATATTCTCCAAATGAGAACGTATAGCTCTAGCACTTCTAAAATTACTAATCAACGAATATGTCTTTAAAAGAACCTGTTAAATTCACACTTGCAGACAGTAAAGTACGTCTAAGTCGTGAAATACCGGAATTCAATGTTTACAGTAACAATCAATCATTCAATTACCGAATACATCGTTTCTTCAAGTTATCCGCTCGTTCCAAACATCATATTAGACTTCGTAGCTATTGCTTTTTGTGTCATAGCAATTTGCAAAACATGTTTGTTTATTGTTTGGATTCTTCTACGTCGATTGTTAACCAAGCCAGAGCACAAAGTTTTGTTTCTTCTTAGCGTGAATATGTACGCAAGTATACTTATATTTAATTGTTTCTGTATTGATATGTTTATTTCAATGGTCAAAGGACATTTTTATCCGAATGTATTTCAAACAGAGTACGACACATTATGGTGTCGTCTCAATGCGTATCTATCGAATGTTTTGCTTATATGTTCACTGTATTCGACCACGTTTCAAGCTTTTCATCGCTGCTTGCGTATCATATGTTATACTAGTCCCGCAATCTATCAAAATATCAATTGGTGTCTAATTGGCATAGTTATCCAAGTGCTGTTAAGTTTACTTCAACCGTTACCCCTAATTCTCGCGAACATATATCAGTATAACGATTATCATTGCCAAGTTCAATTTACAAATTGGTCTGGAATGATCGTAGCAGCTGCTCTTGTTTGGATTCTACCAATTTCGCCCACAATAGCCACCTATCTATACACAATATACTTTATACGTCGTAATTCTCTATATTTTACACATCGACAGCATACAAGAATCAAGCGAGATATGACAGTCATACGGCGTATCGTTTGGCTGATTATTTTCATCGTGATATTTGGTATACCAGCGTGCAGTACAACCGTTGTGTATTACTTGTTTGGATACGTGAGTTGGTGGGAAAACTATGTGATATGGTTGACTTTTATCTTATCTTTCATCGGTGTAAGCACTGTCCAAACATTCTATTCTCCGCATCTTCGTATTCTATGGAGTAGACCATCACGTCGAGTAGGTCCAACAATCCATGGACGATATCGATCGTAAAATTGAACCGTCGTTTTCACGTGTGTAATTGAAAGTGGTACCTCTTCACCTTTATTGTTACTTGCACCATATACTATATTATCCTCTTTTCATCTCATTTTCTAAAAACCTATTTAAGATCCAATGTCACTAAACGACATCTATATGTTGTCAGGTTACTTTTACTTGTGGACCTCGGGATTGATTTTGAGATGCACTATATATCGAATATAAATAGAAATCTAGCTCAAAAATGCTTTCTCTAAACTCATAAATTCCTTGCCATTGGTGTGCAATTGTACAATAATAAAGTAGGTCGTAACGTCGTATTAAAATCTACTCTTTTTCGTTGTGGCTTTAACCTGTCTTATACATGGCAAACAGTACCCTCAAATTATATTATTTTAATCTACAAGCTCGCGCTGAGCTTATTCGTTTGATATTTGCTGCTGCGGGTCGACCATGGAATGATGTTCGTTTTGAAAATAAGGAATGGCCTCAATACAAACCCAAAATGATACTTGGTCAATGTCCCGTACTTGAACTACCCGATGGAACTCAAATACCACAATCGTTAACTATTTCTCGTTATGTTGCACGCGAGAATGGTTTGGCTGGTAAAGATAATCTTGAATCAGCTAAGATCGATGCTGTTGCTGATACTCAACGCGATTTGAACGATGTATTTCACAGTAAGATCTTGTTCGAGAAAGACCAGAAGAAAAAAACGGAAGAAATCAAACGATTTACCGATGGCGATTTGTTCAAATATGTCAACAGACTAATGATCTTGAAGAAAGCCTATAGTAGAGATACAAAATATTTTGTGGGTAGTAATTTATCGTGGGCTGATTTATACGTTTATCTTTCAATTGAACGAATTATTAAAAGTATGCCAAATATGAAAAGTTCATTGGATGCTCATTTTAAACCTACGCTTGATATGGTGAACAGCAATTCCAACATAAGAAAATATCTCAATGAACGACCAGTAACACCTTTTTAAGTGACTGAAAGAAACAGAAAACGTTATTAGAATGTATTTTATACGGAAGATGAAATAAACGAAAAACTTTTATTGCTTCTGAAGAAGTTTACCATGGTTGTTGACATTCAGGAGAATGATTACTGTTATTTGAAACTACGAGTATAGTATGTCAAAGGGAAGAATATTCAAGGATATATATGTTTTCGACGAAGAAAAAAGCTTATAATTATGCAATCGGAAGTAGTTTTAAATCTGTACAAACACCTGATATATACTTTATCGGTGGAATAATCATCTCATATGTACATATCATAAAAGAAAGCAATAGTGTGTTTGGAAATAACCAAACTTGCTCCAACGCTTGTTCTTCAGCTAATATAAGGCGACGATTATATTATATAAGACTACTATACAAAACAGAAGGCTTCCTGTGACACACAGTTTTCAACAAAGCAGCGTAGTTCATACAAGCTGATGCCTACTTCACGATATTCAAGTAGGAATTTCAGATAAAAGTTTATTAGCTGTCTATATTTAGTATTCTTGCCTAGTCGTCATCCCTATCATTTTTATCCTGATGATGAATTATCCATTATATGCCAATGGTACTAAAGATTATGTATCACAAGCTAGTAGTCCTACACTTAGTGGTGGTCAAATAGCGGGTATTGTGATTGGATTGATCGCCCTATGTTGTTTACTTGGATGCATAGGAGCCGCCTGTAATGGTAAGAAAAAAGTGGAGCCACAGCCACCTCCAACACAGAAATATGCAGTGGCTGTTGTGCGCATAGAATAACAAAGCAAAACTTTATTATTATTTGTACTTTGTATGCTTTTTCATAAGAAAAATAAAAAGTATATATTTAACTCTTGAAACAGTGTAACCAGCTTCACGTTAAAAAGCAATCTAAACCTGACTCAGAAATTATCGCTTTCCACATAATTGGCATGTTATTCAGTACCATTGTAAACTTAGCCGCGCATGATGGTAGCAGTTCTTTTTTTTTGTCTGTCATACAAGGATTCACAGAAAAGAGTGACAGAATGAAAGTTCAAAATGTTTTCAAAAGACAAGGCCAGATGATTAGTCATACAATCAGAATTTATTATGAAACTATGTGATCGGATCACGATGTACACTTATAAAAATATAATTACAAGTTTTGACAAAGAAATAGTACATTATTATTCAGATTTTAGTACTTGGTAAAATTTGATACTGTCGGCAATGGTTTAAGATAATGTTTTCTTGGTAAGTTGACTGTCTTGGTAAATACGCTACTCATACGTGTAGTCGGCAGATGTGTTCGAAGATAACGTCTTCCAGGAATATTGATTTTATTCGACTGGGTATTGCTGATCAAAGGTTCAGGTTTATATGTTCGTAGATAAACAAGCCATAGTAATGGACAAGTCATAAATGTTGTAACTAGTGCCATGATAATAAACATGGTAAATAGACGAGGTGATAAAATGTGAAGTTGAAGGCCGATATTTAAGGCAATGAGCTCAACCAAACCCCGTGTATTCATCAGAATACCGACAGCTGCAGAAAACTTCCATGATTCACGTGTAGTAATCTTTGTCATTATGAATGCCGGTATAAATTTTGCAAGTGTAGCAACAACAAAAATAAGAACTGTTATACCGCCGTAGAATTTATCATCTAACGATCCTAAACTTGTTCTCATACCACTAGCAGCGAAGAATAATGGAAGTAGCAAATGAACAGTGACCAATTCGATTTTAGGAAATAGTTCAGCATTGAACTTGCCCGATTTTGGACAGATAATTCCAGCAATGAATGCACCGAAGAATGAATGTATACCAAGTATCTCACAGAAAAATGCAGACGCAATCAAAATAAGAAATACACCAATAAGAAAGAAACTGTTCATTTCGTTGTTGCGCTTCAGTAAGAAATTATGTACAGCTGCAAGCGTCCACTTGACTATTGTAAACATAAATATGACATAGCCAATAGCAATCAACACGACCCTGTATACACATACATAGATTAGAATAGAATGCGTATATGATCTCTATCGTTATACATACCATAAACCGATGATTCCTGATCCTTTAGCAAAAGCACCAGCAATAGCTAGTGAACACCAGCCCATAATATCATCGATGGCTGCACAACTAATCGTTAGAGTACCGATTCTGGCCGATATCAAATTCTTCGATGTGAGAATCGAAGCAAGAACTGGAAAAGCAGTAAATGACATGCTTGATGCTATGAATAGGATGAACGCTGGTCGGTCCGGTGCGGCAAATCCATCTCGATTGTTGATATCATACAAGTAGATAGACAAGCCAACACCAGATGCATATGGGATGATAATAGTAGAAATTGCTATAGGAAGCGACCGTTTCCATTCTTGTCGAATTTTTCCCTTGTCTAGTTCTAAGCCCAAGTTGAACATGAAAAGAATAAGACCAATATTGCCAACTAATGTAAAGTAGTTCCAAGATGATGGAGGAAATATATGCGTCGCCCAAAAATCAATATTTCCTAATACTGAGGGACCAACAATCACTCCAGCAATGATTTCACCGATGACCTTGATAAATATTTAAATCGTATGAAAGTCAAATACTATATAGAAGCCAATTCCTTACCGATGGTTGTTTGATTAATCCAAGTATCCAGCCCATGATACGAACTAGTACAAGTATGATAAAAAGTTGCATAAGAAATCGTGGCCAATAGTTAGCATCAGTGGATGGATCCGCAAATATATCGGTGCTCATGATAATATATCAATTATTCTGGAGAAGAGTATTGTGTACCTAATCGAGTATGTCGGCGATCTTTATATACACGACTCCACATATTGTAATGGGTGATAGTAATAACCGGTTTTAGAGCTAGGCGTTTATCCGGATTCATCGTATGATTTCAAAATTCGTATCAATTAACATTTTGTCCTTGTATTCACATTCTTGTCGCATATACTTTATTTTAATGTTTTCATTTCTTTTACTTTTCAATATGTGTCTTGTTACACGCAGCCGATGAGTGTGATGAATGTGATAATTGTCGTACCTTGACAAGAGAAAAATATTTCAGTGATATAATCACGAATTGATTTGATATTTGAGTATGTATGCAATCAAGTGTACAATAACCGGTTAGAGAAAGTAACATTTGGTGATCATATCCACCCTTGAAACCGGTTTCGAAAGAACAAGCTGCTTTTTTGCTATTCAATTTGAGCACGATTGTAAAAAGAAATATTGATTTATATCCCTCACTATTCGTTTCGTAATATTTATTTACTTTTAATACGATGAAAAAAGCATATTACAATCGTTTGATTTGGCATATAGTGCCATATGACAAAAGTCAACGTCAAGCTGCATAATACTATCCTATAGATGATATATTTCTTTTTTTGACTCCTGCTCAGAAACAGCTGTAGATGTGCTGCTAACCACTGTACGACGTTGATCAATATATTGTTCGAATTATCTTGAACTCCATCGATCAGCATATTCTTTATTCCCATCACTTTTGAAGGATTTCCAAGCTTGATAGTAACAAACCTCTACCGCGTAAAATACAGTCAACAAACTGGAATATGACTTGTTCGTTTGGGTGCATCTCTCTCTCTCTTGTAATTTACTTTCAAACTATGTTAATTCATCTGCAAGTGCAAAAAGACCATCGATTAAAAGTCTATAATCCTGTTGAGGAGCTCTTGTGAGTGCATGAGCGGCGAAACGAAGATAATGAAGGACGAATAGATAATCTTACGCTAATCATGTGTTGAACTGTTGAAATGTAATTTCACCATTTGACATCAATTGAATAAATTTGTGCTCAGAAGACGTCTGAAATAATTTATCATTGGATAAAGATGCATTAAATGAAGACATTTTCTAACGTTATGAAACGAAGAAGAGAGTGGGATGTGGTGTTGTGTGATACCGAGCGAACACAGCCTTGATAACTTCGATCTGCTCATTTCTTTTCTAGACAGTCTATTTGACATAAAGTTCGTTTTCGAAGACACTCCTTGCTCCTTCCTGTTAAACTGAAAAACACACATGTGAAAATAACGATCGCTGATGACGCCGCGTGCTATCCAGATGCTTCATGCTATATGAAACGTTATTGCCATCTGTCGAATGTATTTTTTTGTAACGTTCCCATTATTGGTTGTAGTTATGACTCACTATCTTCTATCCGCTCTCGTGTTTTATTTTGTCTACACTATTCTTACTAACCATTATTCACAAAATGAATTCGTATTGGACATCTGCGACAAACTTTTTATTATCAGCTATTGATAAATCTAAACAAGCAGGAATATTCATAAAAGATGTAGCAGTTACTGCTAGTGAAAAGTGGCAAAATAGCTCGTCAACTACAAAAACAGTCGTTGTTGCCACAACGGCTGCCGTAACAGCTCCGTTGGTTGCAGTACCTGCTCTCGGTGCAGTAGGATTTACATCAGCAGGTGTAGCAGCAGGTAGTGTTGCAGCAGCCATGCAATCAGCTACAACAGTAGCAGGAAGCACATTTGCTTTATGCCAGTCAGCTGGAGCCGTTGGTGCAGTTGCTACATCTACTTCTGTAGCAGTTGGACTTACAGCTGGAACGGTTGCAGGTGGTGTTACAGCTTTGGCTGCTAAAAATGGAAATGGATCAAGTGAACAGAGCGTTCGAGATAATGGACGTCCCCCACCACATAAACTTTGATGATGCTTGATGAGAATTCTCCCGTACTTTTCTTCACTATTGTCGCAGTATTATGAGTTTAAACTACTCTCTCAACATATAACAAAGAACGGCACACCATTGAAACTTTGCTTCTCGTTTGATAGAACTTACACCAAGTACACAAAACAAGAGGAATCTTTATCATAACGCGTTTTTGATAAGGTTCTTTCATACTTAGAAAAAAAATCACATATAAACTAGATGGATTGACATTTAGCTCGCATTTGAGCAAGGCCATTTAGATAGGCCTGTAGGTATGGATGATCTTGCGGTAATGCACGTTCTCCGATTTCTACGGCTTGCTCGTAACATGCAAGTGCTTTTCCATATTCACCTATCTGCCAATAGACCAAACCGATATGATTATACGTGTTTGCTAAATCAGGATGACCTTCCGGTAGAGCAACTTTTTTGATTTCAAGTGACTTTTCAAAAAATTCTAATGCTTTCGAAAGGTTTCCTAGGTTGAAATGTGTCAGAGCGATCGTATTGTAAAGAGCTCCCATAGTCGGATCATTTGGAGGTAGTATATGTTGGCCGATTTTTAGTGAACGTTCGTAAAACGAAAGTGCTTTTGGATAATCTCCTGTATTTCAATAAATTAAACCCATGTTGTTGAAAGTAGCATACAGATCAGGATGATGGTCAGGAAGAATCGCTTGTTTGATGTCGATCGATTTTTCGATGGATTCGAGTGCTTTAGCAATCTCGCCCATGTTAAGATATAATACACCGATATTGTTGTAAGTTGTAGCTAACTCTGGATGATTGGGAGGAAGCGATTTCAAACTGATATCCAGTGACTTCTGATAGAATTCGAGTGCTTTCGGGTAGTCAGCCATGTTCGAATAGACTAAGCCAATATTGTTGTACGTTATAGCGAAACTAGGATGATTCGAAGGCAAAGACTTTTGTTTAATATCGAGATCCTTTTGAAAAGCCTCGAGTGCCTTTGATAATTCTCCGATATTGCAGTGTAACAAGCCAATGCTATTGTAAGTAACAGCTAAATCAGGATGATTGGGAGGAAGAGTCTTTTGTTGAATTTCCAAGGTTTTCTCATAGGCATTCACTGCTCTTGAATATTCCTTGATTCGTTGATGAACATTGCCGATGTTACTACTAACAGTAGCAAGATCGGGATGGTTTGTTGGCAGAGATGCAACACAGATATCGCGTGATTTTTCATAGAACTCAAGTGCTTTTGTGTAGTCTCCTAAATGATAGTATGCTGCTCCCATGTTATTGAAAGTCTCCGCCATGTTGATGCGATCAGAAGGCGTTGCTTTTTCTCCGATTTCACGCGATTTTTCGTAGAATTGTAATGCTTTCGAGTAATCTGCCATATTATCATACATAAGACCAATACTATTGTAAGTATTCACTAGATCCGACACTTTCGAATCGGAATATTTCTGTTGGATTTCAAGAGAAGTTTCATACAATTGCAGTGCACCTTTATAATCTCCTTTGTTAGACTTTACTTCTCCAAGATGATAGTACAGTGACGCGTGTAGTTTTTCATCGTCTTTGAATGTTTGTTCGAGTAAGACGCGAAAAATCTCTTCAGCCTTCTCAAAATTACCCATTTTGATTAATAAACGACCCAGTTGTTCCCATTTCGTTGACTTCGACGTTTCCTCGCGTATATATTCAGTCAGATGTTTCAAATCTTCGTCATTATCCCTGGTTAGTGTCAGTTCCACACGCCAAACGCGATCTTCGATTTCAGTTATCTCACCAATTCGAAAAACGGTATGCATGGAAAATAAAATTTCCTCCTCATTCGGAATTGCACTCACGTCCTTGATCGGAGCAAATGGTGTTGAAGACATCGATGGATCCACAGTCATCTGAAAGAGTACACCAACTGTACCGGCTTTTTTCAACGATTTCTTCGCGAATTGTAACGAAACGCTCTCATTGATACTTGTCGATAGAAAAGTGTTAAAAGATAACAGACCATCTTTCTTATTTTTGATCTCTTCGAAGTCAGCTATCGGCATTCCTTTTCCTCGGTAAACATAAATCAGACTATTTTTATCCATACACGAATGTAATTCTTCAAGATGTCGATGAACGTCACGTAAGAAAAAGCCCATCTTCAGAATAACCTCCACATCCTGTATGCGAAGTGCTCGATTGAGTAATTGATATGTGAAACACTCGCATGTGTACCACCAGATTGGTGTATGAAGATGATAGTCATGATCGAATTCATCGATAATTTCTAATTCATGTGGATTATTATGAAACTGTTTGCGACAGAATTCGACGAGTTCTGTTTTAGCTTTCTCGTCATATTCTATCTCGAGAAGAACTTCTTTCAATAACTGTGTGTACATGAACGAAGGCTCGAGCCGGTCCACGTTTTTACTTGTCACACTGATCGTTACAGAATCCTGATTGCACTGTTGAGCATCTCGTTTCAATACCTCGCAAATGCTTTCAATATCAGTGAAAATGCCTTTAACCTTTGGCCATTCCGAAGCCCATTGTTCATATTTGGATTTATTCGCACAGAATATGTAAACAGACTCGAGTTGAGGCGCCCGATGAATGCATGGGATAATTGTTTGACTCAAAGAACCTGATATGAGCATAAATACCTTTTCATCTGTGATTTGATCGAGAAAAGGGACACATTCATCAGGATTGGTAAGTGTATTGATTGTATTGACAATTGTTCGAAGTTGTGTTAGAGAATTTTTGAAATCGAGATTGTTTTCATCGATCTTTGAGTCCAACCAAAGTAATGTAAAGTTTTGAACGATACGAACTCGTTGCTTGTTGTCGACTGATTTTGCTGCATCGATAATTTCGGACGAAACTATTTCCGTCTGATGATCGTTGTCGGCAATCGGCACATCGATTGAATCAGATAGTACAGTTGATTTCAAACATTTCGACACGCAACGTCCCATCTTTTTGTAAGTCAAATAGAAAGTATTCTTCTTTTCACCTGTGACTTTACACGAAAAACATGCAGAAGAAAGATAAACCTCTCCTTTTCTAGTCCTATTTTCTACGACCACGTTCTTCAATAGATATACAGTATACGTACTAATCAAGGTTATTTCTCACCTTGCACACATGATTCGTTGAAATTCGAAAATAAATCTGCTTATTCATCGCAGCGTATGTAGAGCGAAATTTCATATTTACAAATACATTATTCGAAGCGTAAAAGAATTCATTGCGTTCTGTCGCGTCCTGCCACTAAGATGACGGCAGCACGTCTAAAACTACGTCACGCGCAAAACGAATGAAAAAAAAGTTTTCAAGTATTCCTATTCATTCATAAGCAATAATGTGCGTCAACGAAGTAACATGTTGACTAGTAACGAACACACGTACTGTTCGATATAGGCATATATAAGAGACGTGACAAAATCGTTCTTTTTTTATTCAATCAAATCATGGCAACAACGAAACCGTATTCTGATGAACCCCGCGCTACGTATAGCAACGACAGTATGTGCGCATATGAAAGAAGAGAATAATAATAAAAAGTAGATTGATATTGTTTCAAGATCGTATTCATCCAGCGACAAACGCAAACATGACATCGAATCAAGCAACAAAAATTTCAAGTAATCAACCGAGTTTTATACCTATGCGAAATCGTTATGTTTTTCTCTTATTTTTAGTTAATAATGATTCGAATCAGTCCGATGAGAGTGATTACGATTTATGCGGATGGATATTAATTGTTGTCTCGTATATTCTCATCGGTATCACCGCTCCATTCACAATCTGTTTATGTATTAAAGTTTGTAACAACGATCGATTTCTAGAATAAATATTAAATCCGATCTTCGAATTTAAGGTCGTACAAGAGTATGAACGAGCCGTAATTTTTCGTCTCGGTCGAATTTTACGAGGTTTATTTACTACAGTTTCATTCAATCTAGTAATTATGATAAGGAAATGCTTGTTTTTATAGGTGGTGCAAAAGGTCCTGGTCTATTTTTCATTCTTCCTTGCGTCGATACAATATACAAAGTCGATCTACGAACGACAACATTTAATGTTCCACCTCAAGAAGTCTGTTATTTATTTGAATACTTGCACTTTATGTGCACTATTGAATTGTAGGTATTAACACGTGATTCGGTGACAGTCGCGGTAGATGCTGTTGTTTACAGTCGTATCGTTGATCCGGTAGGAACTCATCGATGATTGATTCTAAAATCCAAAATAATACCATGCTGTTGATTCACATTAGGTTGCTTCTGTAACGCGTGTTAGTAATGTTCTTCCAGCTACGCAATTACTTGCACAAACAACGCTACGAAATATGATCGGAACGAAGACATTACAAGAGGTTCTATCTGATCGAGAAGCAATTGCTAATCTAATGGAAGCTCAATTAGATGAAGGAACTGAACCATGGGGTATTAAAGTTGAGCGTGTTGAAATGTATGTCCTCATTTATCGCCGAAAGCTCTATATACTCTTATTCGTTTTAGTACGGATGTTCGCTTGCCACAGTCTATGCAACGATCCATGGCAGCAGAAGCGGAAGCTAGCCGAGAAGCTCGCGCAAAAGTCATTGCTGCAGAAGGTGAACAGAAAGCATCGAGACAGTTGAAAGAAGCTGCTGATGTGATCGCATCGTCACCAATAGCATTACAATTGCGTTATTTACAAACATTAACACAAATATCTGCCGAAAAAAATTCAACAATCATTTTTCCCATTCCTAGTGAGTTGATTTTAAAGGAGTCGTTTAACTATGTTCTTTTCCCTGCCTTTTAGTTGAACTGATGAATCTAGTTAGACAACCATCGGCACCATCAGGACGATCGAATAATAGATTATCCGACGTACTCAATTAAAAACTCCTCACACAATGATCTCTTTTATACACGCTTTTGATCTTTGATTATACTTTATTTTTTCTACACAGCAGAGTGCGAATGATGACCAACTGATTGAATAAAGCGTAATCGTTAAGTATGTATCGGAGTTGTCAAACGATTTCTTCAGTGTTATTATTTGGGGAGTTCTTTCGTTCTTCCTCTAATTGTCGTTTTCTCTTATGACGAAGTCTGAGAACCTTAGTAGAAGCACTTTTGCTCAGTGATAGTCCACGTTCTCTTTCCATTCGTCGCAGGAACGGCCGTACACGTTCACCACCAACTCGAGCACGAACTGGTAACGAACCCGGTTGATTATCCATCTGAATTATAGTACCACCTGGAATAAGACTATCTTCTTCGTTTTCTTGTTTGAGTGATAGTTCGATCTGAGATTCAGTACAAACTTCGAGCCAAATAGCAATTCGTGACTGATGTGGTGTACGAGGATAAACAACACGGTGAATTCCAGCTTTGAAATGGTTTTCAGTTAGAATGCTCGCTGCTTCACCCAGCCAAACGACGCCGATAGAATGTTGATTATGTTCGACGTTCACCGGCCCATCGATCCACTGGTGACTGGCTCGGTCTTTTAACTGAAGACCATCACAAGTTGACAGAATACTCAAAGAGAATAGACCCGGATCGAAATGAGGAACACAGTTAACTTCATCGGTATTCACACCCACTTCGGGTGGTTCGGCAGCACCTGTTCTTTCATTGAAATAGTGCGCGATGTCAAGCATTCTCAAATGGGACATTGACACTGCTGTTTTCGTAGAACTTTGAGCCATTATCGGCATTTTGGAAATGATCGATCTGATGACACTGGTTAAATTGTCAAGCAGAAGCGTTAAATAGTGTAAGGTTCGGTCAACATTGTCAGTTAAAGGAGGATCATACTTTTGGAAGCCATACTGATCCATCAAAACTCTAATGCTTTCTTTGTGATCAACACGTGAATAGCCAAAACCATTGGATGAACAATACTTGGACTTTTCCGATCGCTCTTGTGAAAAGAATGTTTCAAGGTTCATTTGTGTTTCATGTAGTTTCTTAGTTAGTTGGCCATTGCCATCAGGTAATCGCATAAAACACCAACCATTTGATTCGAATTCGTTTTGCAAACGTTTTACTTCTTCCAAATCACCGAGTAATAATTTGGTAAAGTCAACGACCGTACGATCGTTCAAACTGGAGTGAGCCATAATGAAACAGAACAGAATATAATAAAGAATAAAATGTGAATTCGTATTCCTACTTATAGAGCAAAAGTGTACAATATTACGCCCACACATTTTCGTTCTCTTGGTTATTTCCGTTGCTTTTGCACCAATACAAACAGTGTATGTAATTTGTTCTCGATCGAACACTCTTCGCGGAAAGGTAGAGAATCTGAGAGTACAATTTTTATAAATCATATTTTTACATAGTCAAATTACAAAAACAACATGAATGATAAAGTAAATGTGTCTTCGGCGATTATTGTGCTTCATGTTTTCTTTATGTTATGTCATGGTAAAAACATGGCGGCAGCTGTGTTAGTCGTTCTTGTTGAGGTTTTTGCTGTCGTCGCCACATTTCTATCTTTTAGAGTTGCTTTAGCATCGTCGAGTATATCCGAATTGAATCGTATTGCGATTAGCTTGTTTGTTTCATCCAGGTCTCCTGGATCGTGAAAACTGACTATGACGAAAATATGGTCATTCGACCAGATCATCGAGTAACTTATTCTATCAACACTACTACTATACAGTTAACTCTATTTTGCTATACATCTATATTTACCGTTCGAATCCTCCAGTAGAACGTAGAATCACGAAATCAATATCAACTTCGGATTACTACGATGCAAGTGCACCACCGCCGCCACCTTATTCCAGTTTATCGTGTGGACATTCATTTAATAATGTAAAAGTATCGATGTAAACCTAGAATTTTTGCTTGTGATTTGATATGATTGAGAAACGGACGAACATTCAAATGAATTGTGAAATAATGTATTAAAAGTGTATTTGTATGGCGAAGTTGGAAGAAAAGAATTACATAAATAAACTCGGTAGAATCAGCATACCTTTCCATTCTTCCAACATACAAAGTTTTCGAAACAATGGCAAGTGCTGCTGTTGCGAAGCCTGAAAGAAGAATCGCTTGTTGCATTGGAAACGGTTCGTATAGTCATCAATCCAATCGACTACAACAATCAGCGAACAACGTAAATGATTTGGGTACGTTATTCAAGACGCTTGGTTTTGATGTTACTACAATTATTAATGGAAATCGTGAGAGACTTTCTCAAGCGATCAAAACGTTGACTCAAAATGTAAAACAGGGTGACCTGATCATCTTCTATTATTGTGGTCAAACCTATCAAGTCAATGGTATCGACTATCTCATACATGTGGATGATGAACAATTGAATTCTGAATCAGATGTGGCAAGTAGTGCTTTGAACATTCAGGAAATTTTGAATCTTTTATCAGAAACTGGCAAACATTTTGCAATCATTCTGGTTGTGGATTCTTCAAAAATATACCAACTAGGTAATGCGCGTGAATCAAAGAGCAAAGCCGATGTTCCCTCTTCTCGAGGCATTCGAAAAATTAATCTACCACGTGAAACAATCGTTCAATTTGCTTGCGATGTTGACCAAATGGTAAATGTTATCACTCACAACGATCGGAATACATTATATACAAAAATTTTGTTACAATACATGGCCAAGGAATATGTGCATGTGAAGGATATTTTCAAGTATATAGAAAACGATGTGTATCAGCAGACCAATCGTCAACAACGGCCATCATCTGCGAATCGATTGTCGAAAGGTTTGCAAGTGTTTTTGAACTATGGGATTGGTAAGTGAAATCGTGTATTCTACTTTCTCCTATTTCCGTTATTTCAGTAGTACCAAAGTTACGTATTGAAGAATTCATATCAGATGCAAAGTTGTCACGCGAGGAAGAAGCGTATTTTAGTGAATGCAAAGAATATTACAAGTTAACAAAGGAACCGTTAGTTTGCATTTCTGATGAAGTACTTGCCCGTGATAGTTCGTACTCATGCACGACGCTCAAATTAGCCGTTGATGTAAATTGTTATCAGTTGGAATTAGGAACTTTCTTCGATAAATTTTGTGAAACAATCGGCTTACCCCGAGAGTTTTT
>CAJNOJ010000056.1:315698-465695 GCA_905250025.1 Adineta ricciae | reverse complement strand
CAAGAAAAAAAAGAAAGTAAGACTGGTGGAAAACGAATTCGATTGATTATGATTCGACTAGGCAGGAAATAAGACGAGCGGAAAAAGACAATCATCTTCACTGCAATTTCTTTTTTTTTTCTCCTACAATTCACTGCAGGCGATAGCCTACAGCTTACCTTGCTTACTAGAATTCTTATAGACGAGCTTGAATCGATTCGCTCACTAATACCATTTGCAATTATTCGACTCGTCGATGAGATAATTTCATATTTCTTTGCACTTTTCCTGTCTACATTATTTCACAATGGGAGACGTTTTACTTCGCCTGATTAACACTATTGACATCAGCTAAACATTTCACAAGGAAATGCATTCGACCCATTTATTTAATCGACACAATAGACAAAGAAGATACAATGGAATAATCAAGCTGGAATATTTATATGATAAGATGAGATGAAGGATTGCTTTTAGAGTTTGAGTTTTTCCGCCGTGGCTTTGGCATCTTTTTTCAGATTTTCGGCGGTTTGCTTCGCTTCGGCAGACAAATGCTTGGCATTGTGTTTCGCTTCCTCGTGTAAATGTTCCAGTTTTTTTGCTTCAACTTTTTGCTCATGTTTCAGTTCAGACGCGGCGTGTTCAGCGTCACAACGACGAATTGTATCTTGTTCAGCAAGATTGTCAGCGATAGCATGACGTTCTTCTTCGAGAACGCGAGCGTTATGTTGCGGAACGCTGTCGTGAGACATTTTTCAGAAAACTATCTAGAAGAATTATTCATTCTGTTTCAATAAACATGTAGATTTATTTCTGAATTTGCTTTAGACATATAGAGACAAGAAAACAACAACAGGAGCAACAGTAAATGATCACCAGTCCGAATTTCCTTTGGCAAGAAAATCGTTCTTGTTTATATTCTGTGCGGTCTTCGTATTCTGAGATTCTAACTTTGGACAGTTTGTAATACGATGGCCAAGACCGTTACAGTAGGAACAACCGGGTACATCTAAACGAAGAAAAACAGGTCCAGAATTTGAACTAACATTGCTAACATACCGCCAATATCAAGTAGCCGTTCTTTATCAGATTCAAGTTGGAGTAGAAATGATGGAACAGGCTGTTTAGCTTCGATCAATAGATGTTTCAAATCCAGTAGAATAGCTTCNAGTCGTAGCGAGACCGACACGTCCACAACGACCTGTTCGCCCAATTCGATGTACTGAAAGAGAAAAAGTTTTAGCAAAATACATCGATCGGTATGAAGGGTCAAGTTACCATAGTTTTCAGTGTCTTCAGGTAAATCGTAATTGATTACATGTTGAACGTCCGGAAAGTCTAAACCTTTCGACGCAACATCAGTTGCACAGAGAACGTCTTTTTCACCTTTGTTAAACTTGTCCACTGCATATGAACGTTCAACTTGATCTACACGAAAGCAAGAGTACAGAGTACAACATATCCATCGAACGATTAGATAATAGACGCAAAAAGGCTTCGGAAGACAGTCGATGCGTTATTTGAAAAATGACTCGATTGTAAATCGATCTGTACATTGTTGACGGAGAAGAGGAGGAGAACCGATGATCGTGATGTATGAATTTATGTATGGGAAGTCTCTCGTAAGATTACAGCTGACTTATCGATACACAGCATTGTTCAAGCACAGATTTCTGCGCATAAAATCTTATTGAGTGTGAATGATCTTTGGCATACCTTTTCCACCATGAATTGCAACGGCTTCGACACCTTTCAATAACAAATATTCATGAATAGCATCGACATCTTGCTTTCGTTGAGCAAAAATCAAAACCTGGAAATAAATACAAATCGAACTACTAATGTCTTTCTTGATTTGTGTCTTACTGGTGGTGCAGTTTTTTGTAATGCTGCTAGCAAAGCTATAACTCTTGCTTCGGGTGCTACATACTCGAGCTCTTGTTTAACTTCCAAGCTTGCTGCGCCTTTTAACATTAAAACTTTGTCGATATGCTATTCATAGTCAGTGAAACATACCTGCACGACCGACATTGATCGTGATCGGTTTCACTAATGCACTTTTAGCAAAATTCTGAATCTTTTTCGGCATGGTTGCTG
Organism: Adineta ricciae; assembly: GCA_905250025.1. Classification (NCBI taxonomy): domain Eukaryota; kingdom Metazoa; phylum Rotifera; class Eurotatoria; order Adinetida; family Adinetidae; genus Adineta; species Adineta ricciae. Next base: position 463,619 of record CAJNOJ010000056.1, on the reverse strand, counting down.
AAAACAATAACGTTTGTCGTTGTGCCTATCGAACAATTTACATAATCGAAGTTCATTTTTTTTATTAGAACTACTCTACTTTAAAATGGGACATTATATTTCGAACTTCTTCTTCAAAACCAAGATCGATCATTCGATCAGCTTCATCCATACATAAATATCGACAAACATCCAAAAAGAGAATTTTCTTGTCCAACATGCTTATCAAACGTCCAGGTGTTGCAACAACAATATGTACACCACTAAAAGAACAATCATACGCATAGTCATAGGTAACACCTGATACGTACCTTTTTATTGTAGCTAACTGATCAGTCATTGGTGTACCACCTATACAAGCTGCTGTTCTTAATAACGGTAATCCTAAAATCGTAAATAGAGATGAGCAATGAAAATCAAGGAAAATGCGTACGTACCACACTGATGCACATGTTTACAGATATTTGATATGACTGCTTCAGTTTGTTTGGCCAATTCACGCTAGATACGGCAAAGTTTGGATTTTAAAAAATGATCTTTGTTGAATGTCTTGTTCTTACCGACGGACAAATTATAAGTCCATAGGGTCCTTCATTACGGGTGAATGGCATGGCTTTTTCTTGTTCGAGACAAAACATGACGATGGGTATAGCAAAAACTAGTGTTTTTCCACTTCCAGTATAGGCAATACCAATTAAATCTCGACCAGATAAACTAAAAAGTGAAAATAGTTCTGCCTCTAAGCTTTCGCTAGTTATATTATTAGAAATCGTCGTACACAGATGGGATGCCTTGCATTTGTATTGGTGTTGGACGCATAATCTTTTTCTCTCTCAGTGCATTCAAAACGCCGACCGGTAATTTCATATCCTAAAGTACGTTGACTGATGAAATATCGGTAATCGTGAAAGAAATTCTTCATACTTCAAATTTACATAATGGTGGAGGAATATCTTCACCGTCGACAAGTATATTATATATTTGACGGATGCGTTGATGGCGATCATCTGGCATTCGAAGAACAGCTTTTGGTGGTCGCCAACTAAAATAGAATCTTTGCTAGTGGAAAACTACTTTCCTGAATTATTTACCTTGTGCGAATTGGATCAGTATATTCAACACCTTTGGCCAATTCAGACACACTCATCAGAGCTGAAAATATGAGCGATTCTATTGTACATGAAAAAATCCGACTCGATATCTTACCTCTTGTTTCGATCACATTTTGAAGAATTCGTTCTTCTTCTTCGAGCATTTTATCTGCACTATTCTGGTCCGTGGCGGCTGTAAATGAAGTTCCATTGAAAATGACACTTCAATCGTTTCGACTGAAATCCTACCTTGATTCTTTTTGATTTCACTCATTTGATCAAGTAGGGTGAAATTGGCTTGAGGTCCAACCGTAATCTCTTCCTGCGTCGATTGTGCTTGTGTATCATCAGATGGCAAACGACCAGCTCTGCCATCAGCATTCCCATGATTAGCATTGGCGCCACCTAAGACTCGCTGTAACTAAAATATACACCAATTTGTTGACATGCCCATCGTACGAAATCATGAAATAAACACTCACTTGCTGTTTTCGTCGTTCTTTCAATGGCACATACGCATTGTTATCTGAGTCTCTACTTCCCGGATCTGATTCTTCGCCCATATCAAACTCATTTTCCGAATCAGATTGTTCCTACAAAACGCAAGATGATGGTAAATATTGGTGTTGGAAATGAGAAAGACATCACTCAGCTTACAATTCGTCGGCGTTTCGCTTGGAACCGTCTGATTTCTTCTTGGCGAGCATTATCATCTGTCATCGTTTGTTTTTATATCTGAATAACACGAAAATATTTCATTCCATTTATTATCCAATTAATAGAATTTTATCGAAAGCAACAAACAAGATTTTATTATTGTGTTTCTTCTCCTCTTCTAGTTCAATCACATGAGTGTGGCTCGACAGAATATGATTCACATTAATTTTTGCTTTTCGTATTTACAATAAACACAAACATGGACACAAGAAAAATAAGAAGGAAAAAAGAAAACGATTCAAATAAGCAATGTAACGAATTGCGGTTGATTGTGAATATCTTTTCGACACATTGGACACGAACGATTTTTCAACATCCATTCTCCAATACAGGATGAATGGTATTCGTGTGAACATGCCAAGATACTAACTTCTTGACCACTACGATAGTTTTCGAGACAAATCGAACATTCGGAACCTGTTTCGCCATTGGATAACGTCGGAGAACGCGATGGGGAGAGGCAAATCGTAACAGAAGATGCCGTGTTAAATATTGTCTGAAGATTGACATTTACTTTGGGTTCTTCTTTGACAGGTGCGACAGCTTTTGAAGATTCATTGAGAACTCGTTGAATAGCAGCGGCCTAAGAAATACAAGATTTATAGTGTCAGCTGAATCAAGCAAATTCACTTACGTTTGGTAATGTTTGGGCGGTACAAATGCCATTTTGTAATAGATTTTGTTGAATTTCCCAAACAAACACCGTCGGTTTAGTGGACTTCAATTTAAGAATTTCATTACGAATATGAGCTGTTACACGTGCACGTTTGTTGACTTTGGACGGAACCGAACGTTTCGATATTGGCACCGATGCTGCCGAAGGTAGCGGCAATGAAAAATTCATTGCAGGCAAGAGATTGAAAAACGGTGGATATGTGTTTGTCGATGACATTGGCGGTATACGTGAATTCACAGAAGATTTATCATTTAAACTTGAAATTGGATTATAGGACGAATATGAAGCTGAAATGAATATTCAGATAGACTTTTTCACGCTAAAAGTTAGAATTCAATGACATACATGATCCGGGATAATCTGCATATGAACTAGCACTGTGTGTACGTATCAAAGATGAGCCATTATTCCATCCGAAAAATAAATCTGATGATGGATGTGAATAAGGAAATGGAATTGTCGAAGATTGATTGGTTGTCGACGGATAGATCGATGTTGACGTTGGTAAAGTCGATTCAGCTAGATATCAGAATAGAAATTTGATTTCCAAAATAGAGAATTCTTTAATATTTACTATGACGGCGATAAAAATTTGGATTCGTATTGTTTAAATTCGGAATTGCATCAAATGACGATGGCTGAGGTTTGTTTATTGTCGAAGTATTACCGGTTGAAAAAGAAGTCGATTGATGCGGGGTATACGTCGGATAGTTCGACTTTTCCCAAGGATACTGATGATGACGATAGTCAAATGTAGTTGGATATGATCGATTACTTGCATAGTTTGCATAATCTACAGAACAAAAGAAACGACAGATTTATTATAAATTTTCATGCTCTCTATCATTCAACTCACCGATCGTTTGGGACATTTGGGAAACGGTGTTTTCTGTGACTGTCATCATGATCTGAAATGAAAAGAAAGAAACAACGACGCCATATTGAATGTATATGTGTTCATTCATTGCAAACAAAGAAGAAAAAATAGACCCACTTCGTCACGACAACTGTGTATATGCCTCCTTCTCTCTCTCCCTCTTTCTCTAGACGCTTGTTCGTTCTGAACGAACAAATGCGGGAGAAAGAGAGATGCTCGACGTCTCGTCTTTCTCTTAATTATACAGTTTGTTCTTTCGTTCTGTCCCTCTTTTCCTCTTCTCCTGTTCGCTCTTTCCTTCGAGTTTTTTTTTATTCACAAGGCAATGGAAAATGGAACTATGCTATCTTTTCTCATTTCTTTTTCTTTAATTATACTCTTGTTATTTATGATGGCGGTCGACATCCTATTGAAATCGCCCGTCGCAATATATGTACATATATACAAATGCGCACGGACGCTCCTCGCCGTTTTTCTCTCTCCTCTTTCACTCTCGTGTCGGACTAGATAAGACAAATATATAAGATGCATGACCACTACTGTCAAGCTAGTTATAACTCACAAAAATGATAATTGATCACTCTCATCTGTAAGCTTCAATGGTTCACGTTCTTTCCCTGAGGTTAAAAATGTGAGCATCTGTCTATCTATCTCTCTAGCCTATATCTTTTTACGCACGAATAACAAAAAGAAAAGAATGAAACGAGAGAGAAAAAAAGAATCTTTTGTACATTTGTCTATTACGTTTTTTCCTCGTTTGAAATACAAAAAAAACCGACTGAATAGAAAGAACAGTAAATGACCTAACATTGTAGAGCGGATAGTTAATTCTCTCACAAAAGATTCTTGTCTTTGGTACATACAAACAAATGAGAAAGAGAGAAAAATGTAAATAGGAAGACAAGACAAATACACGCGCACACAGAAGAGAATCCGTATTTTTTCTTGCTTCACATCATGAAAATGTACATGGAGATATAATCGAATATTTTACTGTTGCACAGAACGAAAGAAATCTACCTAAATCCATAAACGATATGTGCAATAAACTATACATATTGGTATTTTTTATCAGCAAGAGGAGGAGAGGAAATTATTGCGACGACATATAGGACACGATGAATTCATTGTAAACCAGCGTGCAATACATTTCGAATGGTATTCATGTTGACATGGAAGTACACGAATATGTTGTCCACCTCTAAAATGTGACATACAAATAACGCAGGCTGTTTGTTTCGAGGATAATGTGCATGTTTTGTAACGATAGGAAAAGAACTGTTGAACATCCACTTGATTAAAACGATTCGGGTCGGAGAGTTTCTCGGCTAGATCTAGCAATTGTTCGTAGTTTTCACGTTCGCGATACGAACGCCACGGTTGTGGTTGGTGAATATGATAGTGATGATGATGCAATTGCTCATCGGATGAGCAAGTCGATGTTGATTCACTCGATGAATCCGAGTGAGCCGGAGAAATATTTCCTGTGCGAAGTGTTGTTTGTTGTTTGTTGTCAAGTATGAAATTTGTTGTTCGTAGTGGACTAGAACCATTCGATTGAGGCGAGAGTAAACGTAAATTTGTTTTCGATGATTTTGGTATTGTACCTATCAACAACGAGAAAATGAGTTTGTTGATCAACAAGAACTTTCCTATTTACTCTTTTGATTCGATGTTATCAATGAATTACTATGGAAAATGGAAGAATGATGATGTTGTTCGGTTAATAATGGCGAATAATGATCAGATAAAGTCTGCTCATGATTTGGCGCACTATTTGTTCGATGGTATGACGCCGCTGTCGTCGTCGTACTTAACCGTGGTAATGCTGGGAGAATGTTACTAAACAATAATGGAATCTCACTGGACGCTCGAAGGTGGTCCCATGTTGTGGAAAGGTTTTGTTCTTGTTGATGTTGAAAGTGTAATGACCGCCGTTTCAATGTTGCATACGGAGGTTGATTTTCTAGTTCCGTATTACTTGACGGTTCGTATCGAGCGCGTTTATGAGTCTAGAAGAAGAGCAAGATGAGATCAAATTTAAACAACGAAAGTGAACTAGTTTACATAGTGTTCATGGTCGCGAAGAAAATGATGTGTTGCATGAGTACCCAAATCGTCCTGTGCTGATCGTTTTCGAGTTCCTCGTGCTGTTGTCATTGGTAGATTCCGGTCGTAAATAAAATCGGGAGTATTCGATGGTAAATACGAGGAGAGTGTTGGTTCGGTGGTTATCGAACAACGCCGTCGTTTGTTTGACAGGGTAGTAGGTGTTGCTAAATGATGATCGATCGAAATGGGAATAATTTGTTGGTGATTGGAAATCATTCGTTGTTGTTGTTGTTGTTGTTGCTGTTGTTGTTCGTCCTCGTGATGCTCGGCGCTCAACAGATAATATCGTCTCAGAGTTGGATTGGTTTGTTTTTCATCCATGACTTTGACTTTTTAAAACATCATCATTCTAAAAAAAAGACGAGAAAGAGAAGGTAAAGAAGCAAATTCGATCTATCAATGTATATGTGCACACAATTGACGCCCCTAACATTACTCGTTTGCAAGCGCAAAGAGGGAGAAGAAAAAAAATGAAGAGAATAGAAAAAGAATACGAATGTCGGCTGATTCATGCGTACCCATACTGATCGTAGGCGAAAAGAAGCGAAGGAGAATACTGAGTGCATACTCGCGTCGCTACAACACCGACATACATACATACGCGCGTCTACTTATATGAAAAGGGAAGAAAAAACGGCAAGCGAGAGAGATGAGGGTCAGCACTAAGATGATCGTTCTTCGTCGTCGTTATCGCGCTTCTTTTGTCCAACTGGGAAAAGTAGGTCGTCTGTGTTGATATACAAGTCAAGGAGAATAAAATGCTTATTCTAATCAAAAGAGAAACACGACAGGAGAAGAAGAAAATGAAAATAACTCATTCGTTGATTCTCATAGATTAAATACCATTGACTTCAATGACAAAAATTCTTATCTGTCGATGATGTAATACAATTCGTATATAACAAATGACGGGGACATTTACATTCGAATTGTGAGCGTAAAATGAAGACAAAAGATGATAGATATCTTTCTTCTCTCAATCAAATTAGTCGGTTTTAAAGAAAATTTCACTTCAATGTGTCCGTATCTAGTCGTGTCAATGAGCAAACGGAATGTATCAGTTGTTAATTGCAAGGTTGGAAAATTTGATGGTAGTTGAAACAACATACATGTTCGATCGAAATATGTCTCGCAATGATTCTGACACGTTGATAAAGAAAAAAATATATTTTCTTTTCGGCAGTTTCCTTTCAAACTCTGTCGATTGCCTGAGAAATTCATCTTAAGCAAATCTCGCAATCATATACGGACACGTACAAAGGCAGTGATTGTCTTCATGTACAGATATGATATCTAGGGCACTCGATACGAAAAAAAAGCACATATACACAATGAACATGAAACTTACGGTTAGATGAACTTGAACAGAAGATACCGAAAATAAAGTGCATCTGAAACAGAAAAACGAAATAATTTGGACTTTTTTTGCTAACAGATCTTCGAAATAATCGGAGAAGGTTTTTTTTTCCAAGTTGAATCAATGAATTATTCACAAGAAAAACGAGAGAAAGAAAACAAAATCCTAAAAAAATCGAATGCAATAGAGACGAATATTGATTGAATTCAGTTGCATTTTCTTTCAACGCATCACCTGCCGGACAAGACGAATGAGAAAATAAAACAAACCGGATCGATCCTAATTCATCATCTCAAAATGTAATTGATCAAGTTGACCGTTGAAATCGTCTTCATGTTTCTTCCAATCTTTCAACAAATGTTCTAACGTTTGAAATGTTTTCTCCAGATTGATACTATTTGGGTTATCAGTTCCACCGGTGAGGGTCGAATCCACTTTTTGTATTAATGTTTCTAGCTCGTGTTCGATATTTGTCAATTTTTGCCAGGTCTGTTCATTCGATGATTGGACTCGTGCACGAGTCAACGCCGATGAAATTATTGTGGACGATTCATGTAATAACGATATTAACGCTGAAAGTTTCGACTCGAACGTATCTGTACAATGATCATTGGACATTGTGAGAGAAGCTTTCCGCTTTCGAGTTGATCGATGTTCATTGAATAGTGGCCGTTTCTCTAAGGGATGCTGATCAGTTAGATAATCATGAACTGTTTGCACACGCTCGTGAAAGGGTATAACTGGCGATGGTGGGCTAGTAGGAGTCGTTCGACCTTTTATTTTCGATCGAAGTGGATCCACGTCATCACTGGATTTTATCTAGAGAAACAAGAACAGATACGTGAGTGAAGTTTGGGTTTATCAGGGTTAGTATACTTACATTGGATGCGTCCACTCGAAGATTGGGATGCAGTCGAGGCGAACTCCGCACGGAAGAGTTGATGTCTAAACCATTTGTAATCGATTTTCGATAGAATGGACTTGAAATAGGAGTCTTATACACAGGTGAGTTATGAGGCACACGATCGTACAATTTTCTTTGAAATCGTCCCATCGTTGTTCGTTCTACGTAGTGCGTAACTAACGGATTTAATTCGGTAATATTATCTAGCTCATGAAAGTTCTCTTCGTTCAGTTGTTCAGTAATATTCGTCGAAGTTAACACTTGATTTTGATAGTCAGTTTTATATTGTTCGAGTTTTTCTTCCAAAAGTTGATGAAATTCGATCAGATTTCGAAGTATTAAAAGATCATTAGATGATGTTTTACGAAAATATGTATTGATATCAGACCAAATTTTATCTATTCGGGCGCCGATGATAGGCGCCATGGATACTTGCCGGTCCAGCAGTAGATTTGGTTGGTAATGACGTGCTTGCAGTTGATTAGTCAATGACGGTAAAGGTTTTTTCGGAACTTTTTTCGACGAGTAGATATATTCTGCCTGTTGATGTTGCCGAATTTTCGAACGAAGACTCTCGTTACTGATTGGTTTCGTTGGATGAAGAAGATCTTTGAGAAAATCTTCACGAACAATGGACATCGAGAGAAGTGCCTCGAGTTCTTGTTGAACAAGATGAACTTCATGAGCAAAAACACCTGATTGAGTGTGTTTATTCGAGAGAATTTGGTCGATATTCGGAGAAATACATTCCCAATTTGGTAATGTAATATCGACGAAATGTTCTGTAGAAAATGATTGACGACGCGAAGACGATTTCTACAAATAAACGAACATGACGCATTCAGAAGACGAAATTATCAACGTACTCGTGTTGTATGACTATTGTTTTTCGTCGAAAGAAATGTATTATTGATTAATGATCGTTTCTTTGACGTTTTCTTCGGTGATAGAGATATTTTCGAATGATTTTCATGTTGTGGTGAAATATGTCGACGCTTTTTTGACTTCTTCATGCAACCATTATCTTCTAGTGAACGTTTTCGTATTCGTTTTGGACTATCATTTATTTGATTTTTCTCATTAGAATTATTGATTATAATTGAGCGTTTCATAATTTCCTCAAATTCGAACGAAACATCTAAGAGACATCAAACAAACAATGTCATTTTCTTGATTAAGTAAGATATGAGGTCATACATCATTATGTTTGCTGCTTTCTCAGTTTTTTATTGGTTAGAAACTCTGCAACCAACCACCAATTATTAAAAATACAAATACAAATACAAAAGAATAATAAAATGCACAACACCAGATGGCGCTAGATATTGAAAACAAGAAATCGAAGAAGGAATACTTTATGATGAGGGTGGGTTATTTGATGAAGCGGCTGCTGCCCAATATGATGGTGGGGGTAGTTCCTCTGATTTCTCAATTGTTGGATCGTCCTTTTCTGGATGAATGCCAGGTCCGTAAGCAATCTAAATAGATTGAGAAGCATCAAACTCGGATTTCTTTGGCACTGGCTGAGCAACTTACGAGGTGAAGTTCGAATTGAGCAAAGCGTTCTTTTGCCTTTAACTTGGCATCTTCGTATGGCACACCATCATCATCAAAATTGAGAAAATAACCCGGCATATGTACAGACTCGAGATGGATCGCTTGTGCTGAGCCTAACACGTTATGAGCACGAAACTCTCCTTCAGTTGGTGCCTTCTCATTCGCAGTGGATGGGATGATGATAATTTTGCCGTTTTTAACTGCGAGATAGTTGTAATTATTGTGAAAATAGTAATGATTGTTCGGTGTACAAACAACGAGCCAATGAGCGTTAGGATAATACGAGCCAGTACCACCGATTGCATCGCAAATCAATTCATTTGTAGTTTTAGAAACAACGATTTGAAGTGTTCGACCTGACGATCGCGAAAGGATTTGAATGACATTTCCAGGTTTTAAAAAAACCCTAAAAAATATCATATCAAACATATTTTCTTTACCGATAAATACTCGATTTTACCGTGGATCTTTGCCTTTCACTAGTGAATTCACAGTATTCGCTGCTGTTGTTAGATAGTCACGACCACCTTCGACCTTCGATGCAAGGTCATAAGCCTTTTCAACGGCCTTCTTACCGAGACTACCGAGAAAACTCATTGTAATTATGTGAGATTACTCAAGAAAAGGGAAATGGGAATGAAAAAGAATAACAGCGAAACGAAGTACACATGATTCATAAACCAAGATTGTCTAATCGTATAATGACCAATCAGTACTCATCAATCATTCGTGAGCACACCTCCTGCCATCTTCAATCTCGTTGTTCGAAATCGTAACAGTTTCTTGTAACAAGAAAAAAGATTTGTTTTATTTGACTTATTACAAGTTAGAGAAGTACATAACCGGAAAAATAAATAAGAAGTACAAGAGAGTAAGAAATAAAATTGTTTCGAAGATAGAAGAGAATATTCATAAACTTTTCGTTCTGTCACACATAGAGAAATACTAAGAATTCGCGAACAAGGGAATGTTCATATGGATCACTCTTTCTCAACAGAAATTCAAACCGAGTGACTAGGTGTGGAGAAAAGTTTAAATCCTATAGATGTAATTTCTATGTATATGGACACAAGCATTAGAGAAGTAGCTCGAAGATTATAGTATAACAATAACATATGAGAAAGAATAACATTCTCGTGTGGTTTAAAAAAGAAGCTGTACAATAGATATGAAAAAAATATGGAATGTGCGAAGCATTTATTCTAGTTCAATGTTTTTCTAATATTGTTGGGTTATTGAGAAGAATTTGAAGTAATAACGAATCGATGTATTCACGTAAACGTTGATTGATATTCAAGAGCTAAAAGACAAAAACAAAGATGATTACTTGTATGCAATAACTAGACCCGATACTAACACACAACAAAGAGAAAAGCATGCAACCGAAGTATATATATATGAGAGGCTACGCAATATCAAAGAAGCAGTAAAAACGAAGAAGGTGCGTATGAAAGAATGACTAGGATGAAAGCTAGACATAGAGGTATGAAGCTGAAACGAATAAGTAGTGTGACGTTACAGGCGGCAATACTTGTCGTTTGATTTGCCATTGACATTCGATGTTGATTCAGTGAGTTTCAATGATTCAACGGGAAGAGATTTATTCTCAGTATCATTCGATGATGGGATTAACGGTGCTTTTCGATTATCGTTTGCCAGAGATGATGGCATGCCAAAAGAAGCAAGAGAGACGCCACCATTCATGGTCACTTCGAGTAATTGAGGACTATTGTCGATGATTACACTGAGCATTCGTTCGATGTATTCGCGTAAACGATTATTAACCAAATGTTGTTCTCTCAATTTGCTCATCAGCTGTAAATATGATGGAGATTAGGTTTTATACAAAGAAGAGAGATAAGAAGATTTTAGAAGTTTGAAAGACCATGCATTTTTTTTCTTTCTTTTTGTTTTACAAAAACAATAAGCGGATATGTTCAACAGATAAACAAACAAAGTCTTACCTCATCTTTTGAGAGAAGTTCAAGTTGTTCATCCCATGGTAGTGATCCGTGGTCGTTGAGTATTCCTCGACCTTCTTTGATACCACTAGATGAAAAACAATGGATTTAGTTAAGATTTCATGTGAACGTTGGGCAACATACGAAATAACAGCATCTTCTTTCATTTTCTCATTTTCAAATTTGAGTGCTTCATTTTCCTAGAAGATAAAAATTCGTTTCTAGTGCTCTTTGCCAGACATACAATGACATACTTGTTTCAATGCACGAACTTGAGCGTCAAGGTCTTGTATGCGTATTTCTGAGCTTTTAATGATATTTTCCGTTCGAGTCAATGTGTGTCCGAACATTTGTCGCGATGAATCAAATGATAATTGTTCCGCAAGCTTGAAGGCATAAAAGTATAATAATGAGTATTTGCGTAAGTGAGAGTGAGCGCGCTAGCCTACCTGTTCATTGGCCAACTTTTGAGCTTCAAGTTCTTCACGTTGAAGACGTAACTGTTCTATTAGTTTTTCATTATCATCGGCCAAATCATCACATCGAAGTTGACTTTCTTGTAATTGATTATCAACATTCTCAAGTTTCTAAATGAATTTCCATACTGAGACAAAAGTCTTTCAAATTCCAATATTTGAGATCAATTCATTAGAGCAGAGAGAAGAGTAAACAACAAGTTTTCTTAATTACTTTTTGTAAATCTTTGACATCCTTTTTCATTTGCCCATTGGTCGCATGGGTTTGTTTCAATTCAGTTTCGATTGCGTTGATTCTAAATTGAGAAAAAGAGAACATTCATTTTTCGCTCGTTCTTTCTTTTCGATTAAACAGTGAAGCTGAGTGGTTTCTAACATATATTCAAGAAGGGGAAGAAGCTAGAGGTAAAATGAAGAAGGCATGCAAACATAGATACTCCGAATAACAGACCTCATGATACTAGAATAATCAAACGCATAGTTTGAAGCTAGATGAGATCGGAGAAAATGTTTACCTTGATTGAAGAATTTCTTTTTCTTGAAGAAAAGATCGATCTTTTTGGGTCTAAGGAAAAGAAATGATGAATGAAATGGAAATTTCGTTGCTACTTACAATGTATTCGGTGTACTTTTGATGTTCACTTTCTGTTGAACGTGCCTGTTGTCCTTCGAGATCGTGAAAACGATCTTCAAGTGCTAAAAGCCTAAAAGATTCCGAATCCAACTGGAATTTTCGTGCAAAGATATTCTTCGTACCTGCTCTTTAAATCGGAATTTTCACTTTGGATTTTCGATAAACGATCAGTGGTCGCGGCTTTTTGTTCCGTTAAGACTTCGACCGTTTTTTGTAACTCGTCTACCTAAGGAAAAAGTCCGCGAGTTCTATTTTTTTCCAATCAACTTTCCACGAACTGTTTCTTGTAATATTTGACCGTTTTCTTCAGAAGGATGAATCGATTGTAGAAGAGAGTTTCGTTTCAACAATTGTCTGAAAACGGAACACATTATCGATATGTTAATATTCGTTATTGAAACATACGAAGCACGTTGAGGCGTCGTTGCACGTATATGCGATATTTCAGATATATAACTGGTCGCATCTGGTTCAGCCACACCGCTGAATTCTTCTTCTTCACCGAAACTACAAAACTCAATAGAAGTCTTCGATTCTCATCACGAGTTTGGTCGCACACATACGTCAGAAACATTGCTATTTCAAATTGTCTGGCCCTCATAAAACATTTTCATGACCTATACAAGTTAATCTCACTGTATGTCGCTTTATCACTACATATCGAATAGTTAATGCAAAGGAAAGATTTTCGTTTGACACTTCATTGATCTCTCGCTTATCACAGGAGATTTTTCATACGTGTGTGATTTCGTCTCGAGGCAAATGATATCCTAATCGATGATTCATCCTCCATAGTCAAGATCGTATCTAAATCGGAGATGACCGAACATAACTTACACAGATGAATCCAATATTGGTGAACTTGATTGAATATTTCTATGACTGTTCTGATTTTTATCAGTATCGTGATTCGTATGATTGCTTTTCTTGATTATTGGTTGTATTTTACTATTATTCTGTTGATTTGATGTCTCGTCAGTTTCAACGTCGTACTCGTTAAATGTTGTTGTACTGCCGTCTTGATTCTAACGAAAAGCATTCAAATTACACAGTGTAATTGCGTCAGTGTTTATGAAATAATATTTCAATTACCAAACTTCGCTGATCAGAATCTTCGGCCAGAGAATTCTCTCGACTACGTCTTGATAAATCGGATGCCACGTCTTTCAAAGACACACCTTGTAGCGAACTGATCTGAGCGATTCCTTGACAAAACTGATCGAAATTGATTAAACCTGTATTATTCGGATCTAGCGCTTTAGTAATACGGGCAAGTTGCTAAAACAGAATGAGTAGAAGTAATGAATGTGATATAATGTTGACAGAATAGAAGAAAAAACGACGGGGAAAAAAGGAGAGCAAATCAAAGGAAGGATCGTAACCTTTGTACGTCGATGCATATATACATCAACATGAGGCGACACACGTACACACCTGACTCGCAAAAAAATGTTTAGTATACATTCTGATTTATATCATGGAAGAGATTTTTTTCTTCTTCTTCTTTTACAATTGAAAGGACTGGTTAGAATTTGTATTTCTCTCTTCTTTTTGAACAGTTGTTTAAATTAAAAACGAAACAATAGGCCAAGAAGAAAGAAACAGTCACTTACTTCTGCATCCGAATAGTAATTATTTGCAACATCGACAAAACGACGTAATTGAATTTGACCCTCGTCGTTTTCATCAAGAATTGAAAAAACTTCGTTCAAGTCGAACTCCATCATCTTGAAAGGTCTCTTATCGAAAAGAAAATGTTACAGTATCAGCAACAATCGCATCATTTTATCTGAAATATAACAAAGAACAATCTTCTTCGACTAACTAGATGTATACATATATCCACACCAACGTTCACACAACTATTTATCTACCATTATTGCCTTGTTCTATAGACAAAAGGACGAACAATCTTCACCTCTTCTCTCTCTCGCCCGTTCGCCCGCTCGTTTTTCAACAGGCCAATTAAACGAAAGGCGATAGAAAAAAAAACGTTTGACTTCCTCCTTTGACAAGTTGAGAACAGTTCAATGTACAGGGAAGAAAACTTGCTACTGACTTGTACATCGACATGGGACGAAGAGAAAGAATCAAATCAACATTATTAGTATAAAGTTTACATGTAAAGAGACAATAATTGACAATCAGGGAAGAAAAGAAACGTAGTCATCACGAAGTATCGACAAGAAAAGATTCAATTGTGATAAGAACTGTTCAATAGGTTCATGTCTGGCAACTATTAACTTCAAATATATATATATACATCGATTCATTGTTGCGTCATATCATTTCGGTGAAAGATGCGAACAGGCTGTTAGAAAGGAGAGAAAATGAGTTGGAAAGGGAATGGTAAACTATGATTAGCGTTCACTCATTCATTCTAAGAATGATGAATGATAGAAAGTGCTAAATATATGCATCTGTCATTCCGACAGGAGCTGGCAAACAATTCCTCGTATATCTCGTACGATCGAAGAAAGAGATTTATGCTCATTACGCTCTCGTTCGCTCGACTTGCATGACGATTGAGACAGAAAGATCGTCGATAGTTATATTGAAAAAGAAAAGAAAAAGAAAATTTCTTTTCTGTCAAGTTACATGCACAAAGGCAAAGTGTTCTATATCCTAATCGATTACCTCCTGTGGAAGTAGAAATTGATAAAACTGATCGAATAAGCAAGAAATATTCGACGGAACAGACGATGACACATTAGAAAACGAAAATCACGTCGTTGACTAAAGAGTGACAGGTGGAGTGAGTCATACATCATCTCGGCACTATTATATTTTCTACATGTCAACGAAAGAAAAAAAATCGAAATCGAATACAATCATAATATGCATAGTAATAAATCAGCTAATATTAGTCATCAAATTTACGTTCGACAAAATGACTGAAAGAAATGTATTTATTTGCTTATCGATTGTGGAAATATATGGCAGAGGACATAGAGAAAATATTTTTTCTTCACGTCTACTCGTAACTCTCCCGTTAATTTGACAATAATAACGGCGATTTTGTCTGACAAAACAGCATTGTCATGAACGATTGAATAACACCTACCACTAATACTAACTTCCTCTATTTCTCTCTCTCTCTCTTTCGAAATCAGAATAGACATTCACTTGTTCGTCCTTGTGCTGCCAACAGACACACATACGAACGCCTACCGCGAACAGAGGTCACTATTAAAAGTAACTGTAATCATTAATATGCAAACATTTGTGATTTGAATAAAACGATACACCTACTCAAGTATACTTTCATAAGATCATGCAGATTGAATGATTACATAAGTTAAATGAGACGTACAAATCAAAAAGATTATTTTCAAGACAACAATCGTATTAAACGAGCGCATGGCCAGTGTGAATGAATGAATGAACGGTCGATCGTTTACCTATTGGTTACGGTTAGAACCAGTGAAAAGTATGTGTCAGAGGTGTTGAAGTGAACTTCGTTCTTTGTGATCAATCTACTATTGACATGAGTGAATGAATTCCAAGACTTCTACGCTTCTCGTTTGAATTGATTCGAAAGAATGTCATTCATTGAACTTGTTTATTTAAAAAAAACATCAGAAAGTGAATGAGAAAGAATCCCGGGAAAAAACAAACAAACAAACAAGAAAGAACCAGCGAGCAATCGACGAAAACACCAAGTTAACTATAGACGTGCGTTTCTTGATATACTCGCCTATTTAGTAATCTGACCATGGGAAAACAATCACTATTTCATGCACAAGAACATTAGTTTTGTTTCGCTTTGACATCAATCGATCACATTTAGATTAATTTATTGTACGCGGCTAAGAATCGATTTACTGCTGGAACACGAGATAGGATACGATAGAGTACAAACGCGGACATAGCACACATTCCACCAGCGAGGACATCTAATACATAATGATGCCGAGAATAAACTGCCGAAAACCAAACACAGAGGGTAAATATAACAAATGTAATGTGTAACCAGAGCTTTTTACTCAATGAACCATAGAGTACAGTAATTAACGGATACGCAGCGTGCAGAGATGGAATAGCAGCGAATACATTGGCATTCTTGGAATACATTGATGAAAAAATTTTCAAACCAGTGACTTCATCGAAATGTATGAAACCTGCTGGATTGCCACGTGCTTTGATATTGAATTCAAATCCATACAATTCCACGTACCATGGCGGTCTGAAAGAGAAGAATAGTTCGAATCGAAAGAGAGCATCGCTTAAAAGATGAACTTACGCCGTTGGAATGATATAATAAACAACAAATCCGAGCATGTTGGTGAATAAAAATGTAAATGCAAAATCCATGTAATCTCGTTTGGTTTTGTATCGATATAAATACAAACTGTACGCAACTGGAATTGGAATCCTGTTAACGAAAACAAATGGCAGTAAACAAAACACTCATTTATCTGGAGTATTGCTGAATTTTCGTCCTTTTATCGTTATTAGGATTAAATTTTATATAAGACTATGAAAGAATATTGACTTTTGCTCTTCTCTCACAACATCAAAACTCGCTTATCATCAACTCATAAATAATGCATATGAATCAACTTTATTGCCCTCCTTAGATAAGTCCTAATCTTTACCAGTTCAGGTAACAAATTCCGGTGAAAACATCTAATAATGGAATGTGATTTTGTTGAAAATATTCATTAAGTGTAATCATCTTTCCATTAGAATATATTCCGAAGAGTTTCTTTTCCATTAGGTAAACATCTTTGATATGAATATTTGATACCGTATAATTCGGCACTAAATGTAATGCATCGTATAGAAGTAGGTAGGTTAAATAGATTAGAATCGCTAACGCGAAACGTCGTGTTCGTTCGGATAAGAAAAGCGAGACGAATAAAGCGATATAAATTAAAACGTGTACTATTGAAATGCCGGCAATAAATATAAACCATAGAAAATAGATTGAACTTACAAATACAAGCAAGATAAGATTGTCTTTTAGAAACAACAATCTGTTATCCGAATGTATTAGAAAATCATTTGATGATGGCGGTGAAAGTTGAAGAATGAGCGGATTCGAGTTCGTATCATTATTATTCTCGTCATTTCGTGATTGGAGATCGAGTTGATGATAAATCGAGTTAGTTCCATCTTGTTTAATAATACCATTCGAGTGTAATTCATATGATTCGTGTGGCGCACGACGCGTTTGAAAGGACGAATCGGATTGATATTCACTAGCTAATGGTTCGTAAGTAGTAGTCGATCGAAAACCAATTTGATTACCTAGAAACAGACGAAAGATTGTTTGTTATGTCATCGTGAACCCTGAGGGATCGAAAATGCAAAGCGGACAATTGTGATTGTTGAATGGATCAATGAAAAGCTTACCGAGTTGATGAAAAAGACTTGAAACTGGTACAAAGATTCTCGACCATTTTCGCGGATGAACTGGACTGAAATATCGCATTTTGGATTTCAATTTGCACACATTATCAAAAAGTTACAAACATTGATAGTAAAATGTAACCTATAAAACGAAAAAGAAATATTCATAAACGATTATTCTTGTCGATCATGAAAAATCACTTGAGATACTAACAGAAAAAGAGGAAAAAGAAAGGTGGGTATGTCTAAATAAGTTTACCCACGGAGAGCAGAGAAAACGAGCGCACGCACGAGTGAATCAACCACTAAAATATTGTTCTGCATGAGAAATAAACACATGTACACGCAGGTAAAATCATCAGCGAGAACCATTGACTAGATGAATGAGATGGAAGAAAATCTGACGCGCAGTTCTCTTCTTTTCCTCTTCTCTGTTTCGTTTTGGTCAGCTAAACTTCAGTTCATTGGCGAATAATATCAAAATGAGTGTGACAAGCTTTTGTTAAATGTATGTTGTCAACGTGGTTACCATTAACGTTGTGAGCGTTCTCTATACTCTACACATTCATTTCACTCGGTCCCGTTATTTGAAAAAAAATTCTCGAGGCGTCGTGGTTATTGGTCCTATTTTTTTTTCTTCTTTCATCAAACGCACTTCGTCGCGACTCGTTTCTTTTCTTCTCTATTGTCGTTCTAATATTTCTTTCTTTCCTACATTTTTGTTCTTTTTCTTTCTCTACATTTCTCCTACTCTTTCTCCATTCCAAAGAGACTCTCTTCAACCGTGTTGCGAACACTCGTCCTTTTATACGCATTTCTTCTTACTGAGAGCTGTGGACTGCATAAAATATAATATTTGACATTTTTCTTTCTCTCCTCGCCTCGCACTGATCGTGTTTACCTTCGATCGATTCGTCGAGAGTGCAAATCCTCAGACGAAAATAAAACGATAGATCATATCTGACACATTTCTTTCGGTAGTCTACACATTGAACATCGTAGTTCGCTTTAATCAACTCGACAAATACAGCGAGTCGACTGAAGTAGGTCGTCAAATTTCGAACATCGGGTATAAAACAAATCTTTTTCTTGACTATTAAAATATTGACAATCGACAAATTTGCATTGAATTATTCTCTGTAAATCATCTGGATTAGCAGGTGAATAAGACGCTTGAAAATGTTTTACTTAACCATCGCGAGTCAAAACTTTTCTTATAAGTATCGGATAAAAATAACTTCAAAGTTCGTCGATTATTAAACATATTCAACTTTTTTAGTGTGTTGCTATTGGTCACGATTGAAGTGCATCGCGTATGCAACACGCGCCAGCTGGTTTTCTGCTTTGACAACAGAAAAGAGAATAGAAACATATACTCCGTCATCAGAGAAATGAATCAGAACAATCATCACAAATCAGAAAATGATTCGTACATAGTTTGTATGAAATATGCACCCACGTATTTACTATGAATTTGAATATATATGGCAACAGGGCGATGTTTTTAGTGCGGGGCAGCTTGTTGCCTTCTTTCACTTGAGGAAAAAACTAATTAAATGTTTAAATTTCATTTCTGGTGTGTTAAATTTAAAAAAAGCCGTTGATAATCTCCTTTTCATGACATGTTTCCTGATATAATAAAGATTGAACTCGTTCTATATTTGACATCCATTCCATTAAAGTACACTTTAAAAATAGAAAAAAAAAGATAAAGTTACTGGCTGATTATTCAATGAGCTATGTTGTATTGAGATAAACATGAAAGATCATTCATCGAAATGTAAGTTGCTAGTGGAGAACAAAAAATGATAAGACGAAGATGTTCGTTTGTCTTGAATTACTTACCATCCATGTCTAAATCGTCGATGGGTTGACGTCGAGTTTGTTTTTCGACTTTCGGTCCTTTGACAACTTTGACACGATCATTTGATAAGCGTTTCATTTTGATTCCATCTTCGTTTCGACAAACATCAATCATATGGCGATAAGCAAGGCGTCGTGCTTCGTTAGAATTTTGACTAATACCCACAGGAAATTGAATATGATCGTCAAGTAAGATACGATGAAACCAATAGGTCTTGCCATCGAATTGTCGAATTTGTTCGCGATTGATGACATTGATTCGACTTTGTTGAAGAACAGACTCGACTTCGTTCACATCAGATGTGGGTCGGAGATGATAATTGCGTAAAATTTCAGCTAATTTCGAGACACAGACTGTGTCCGCAAAGCAGACACGAACATTGTTTCTAAAGGCAGATTAATATTCACTAAAATCCGATTGTCTCAACAGTCGATTTTACAATTCATGATCCGATGTATCGGAGAGAACACCCGCCCACTTGGCAGACTCTATTAAGTGCTGAATTTCCGTTTCGGTCATTGGAATCTTTCACAAGAAAGAAAAAGTCAAGATGAATATTCATTTCCGTGGTCAGATTGAAACTTACATTCTCATCTGCTTGATCATGGTGGAAATATTCTCTTCGGCGATGACTTGTTTGTGGGGTGAATAATCTTTTACACGTAGGACCTCGTGAATCGAGATCTAAATTCCAACGACGATCGATGTAAGTGAAATTCCGTATTTAATTTCTGATAATTTACCCAGTAATGTTCGACCCAGTAAACCGGAAAAAGGTTTTACTTGTCGGTATGAGAAATCTGACGGAGTGTTAGGTATACTATCGTAATGCGAGCGAAGATTGGCCGATTCAGATTCTAAAAGCATGAAAATTGATGTACTAATGATAAAATGAAGCAAAGTACGAACGAGTTAAGCTTCTTGTGCGGAAACGACGACTAAAGCTGACTGCTGTTGCCGGTGGTCCGGTTTTGATATGTTGTTTCTCATCTAAAAAACTTCCATTTCAATAAGGGCTTATTCTTGAAAAAAAAAGGCTAACCACATTGTTCTAGGAGGAAAATAGTATCTTCACTAGCCATATCACAGGTCAGTTGTGTCTGTTGCATCCAATGTTTCAAACGACGACTGACGAAATCACGAACTTCGCTATTATCATGAGACACTGACCAATTAACACGTTCGAACGGACGACTCGTACCCTGAACAACGTTCAGGTCTATAATCGCACCAGTTACACAACGTAGTTCATTCAAACGACAGTCCTTTACATAAAGAAAAAACAATTAGATTTTCACTTGACTTTGTTTGATTATTTACCTGTTCACCACAAAATACTGTTCGAATATTAATATCACT
Source organism: Adineta ricciae (assembly GCA_905250025.1). Classification (NCBI taxonomy): domain Eukaryota; kingdom Metazoa; phylum Rotifera; class Eurotatoria; order Adinetida; family Adinetidae; genus Adineta; species Adineta ricciae. The sequence continues at coordinate 442,700 of CAJNOJ010000056.1, read as the reverse complement.
TCGCTTCGCGTCCACCACGGTTTGCAGAGTTAAAGTCTACAAATGTGATGATGAAAACTAATTGTAAAGATGAGAGTTACTAACCGATGAAAATCGATCATTTGAAAATGACGAAAAATCAGATGCAGACGATCGGCTGGATAATTTTGATATAGAACTCATATTCGTTTAGCTACAAATGCACGTATGAAAATAGCCTTAAGTCGGATGGACTAACTGCTAACAGAACGGGCGATTTCTTTTCCTTTGTTTCTGTTCGATTCGTTTATCATCTTCTCGTCTGTCTTTTCTTATATCGAAATATGCCGTTGATTCACTCGAAATGGTCGAAAGAGCGTTTTTTAAAAACGAAATTACTACACAAAACTTCACGTCATTTGATCGCAATTTCAATAAATTGTAAGCAATCTGAATGAAGCTGATTTTGGTCAGCATGTTCTGTATTCGATAACCAATAGATCTCCTAGCACGTGATCAGCGAAAACTAAATGAACAGAATGAGAATATCTGTCAATCGATCGAACAGATCGACGAACATTTGGATGCGTTAGGAGAGAAATTCAATACATTAAACAATATTTGCTATTTCCTTCGCATACCGTCTCGTGTCTATTTGGAAAAGGTTTGATTTCATTTACCAAACGTAAACACACTCATCGAGTCTTGTTTTTCATAGAGAATAGTGCGTCTACACCAAGTAGCTAAGGAATACTTAGATGCTATCGAGGAAGAAATTCGCGATGAAATTGATCATTGGAATAATATTCAATCGATTCTTTCTCAGTAAGTGTTTTCATACCAACCGAATGCGACCATTCGCTTTAGACCATTGCTAGAAACTGGTCTTATACGAAGTTATTATGGTGGACTACCTCGACAAGTGCAGCAGAATCCTGCAAGCGAATTGAATACAATATATGAAGCAAATGAAACAGTGAGATCGATCCGTTCACTCGCACCGATCAGCACATTTTCAATCTTATCGAATACAACGATGGATGATGAAAATGATTTAGAATCGAAGAGATTCAATAAAACATTTGTTAAAACGAAATCTACAGTGAATGATTCACTGCTCGACGATGAAAATATCACATCGACAAAACTACATAAGAAACGATCGAGTTATCGATCTAAACTAGGTACCTCATTTTGAAAATAACATATTCGATAAGCCCATCTTTTCTAGATTTGGAAAACGATACACGAGAAGAATTCATAATTTGCATTGATTAAATATACATTCGATTTTTAATTTAATTTTTCCTAATAAATTAGTCCATTCATTTCATATTCAATCAGAATCTGTTTTTATACAATTAACTTCTTCTTTATTCGTATGATATTCATGGCATGGTTGTTTTTTTCTGATCCAAAAAAAGACGAATCCTCTTCGCCATTCAATCACATGTTTTATTCAACGAGAAAAAGATAAGACATGACATTGACTTAACCAGCTTTCTTGACAATTTGTACGACATCTTCGTCCAAGCTAAACAATTCAAAACGATTTCAATTAAATTCCGACCACACGAATCAATACTCACAGAACATGTTCTTTGCCGACTTTTTGTGGAAGATGTTTCACAGACGCTCCCTGAAAGCATTCGATTGCAATGAAAAAGTGCAAAGTTGATAGCTCGTCAGCTTACCCAAACCAATGCATATTTGAAATCAGAGAGAATGGCTCGATGAATTTTATTACAGAAATCTTCCACGGAACTTTTGCCTTGTGTCAAGACAACAGGCGATGAATAGTCTGGTAATTGACCTTTGGGTTTCGTGTAGATTCTGACAAGTTTTAGATACGTCCACATTTTCTCCAGTAGATCATCAAAATTCCACTTATGATGAGCAGATATTGGAACACAATGAGGAACTTTGTAAATTATATCCAATTCTTCCACAGAGATTTGATCGATTTTGTTCAGAACATAGATAGCTGGAATATAAACACGATTGCCTTCAATTAAATCGATGATATCGTCTTCAGTTGCATCGCAGCGAAGAATGATATCCTAATGTTCAAGAAAGACACATCTTCGATTGTGAAATGTTCGACGCGTCACTTACAGCATTGTGAATTTTATATTCTCCTAAGATAGCTTTCACTGTTTCCAGATCCAAGGATGTTTGTTGAACTAATGCTTGATAATTCAATCCTCCTTTATCTTTTCGTTTGAAATAAATATTTGGCGGTTCTTTATTCAAACGTATTCCAAACCCTTCAAGTTCGTACTCAATCAATCGCTTGTGACCCAACGGTTTCAATACATCCAGTACGATGTAGATCAGATTACACGTTCGCGCAACTAATTTTTTAGCAAACAAAATCGTAGAATCGGAAAAACGTCTTCTTTCGCGAACATACCTGCAATGACTTGTTTACCACGACCTTTACCGTCCTTGGCACCTTCGATGATACCTGGTAAATCAAGTAGTTGAATTTTGGCACCCTTGTACCGAATTACACCGGGTACTGTTGTCAAGGTAGTAAATTCGTAAGCAGCTACTTCACTATAAACACCGGCTAAATTCGTTAACAAGGTACTCTAGAATGTAAATAAACGAATGACAATAATCGTTTTGCTAATGATTTTACTTTTCCAACTGATGGAAAACCAACAAAACCAATACGAGCATCACCAGTTTTGGCAACATCAAATCCTTCACCTTTGCCACCACCACCACTACCTTTAGGTTCGATAATCTCTCGTCGTAATTTAGCTAATTGAGCTTTGAGTAAACCTAAATGTCGTGCTGTTGCTTTATTTCTCTGAGTTTTTTCCATCTCAGCCTCAATATCAGCGATACGTTCGAGAACACCCATGATGGAAGCTTTAGGATTGGTTTTTGTCTTTCTTTAATTAAATCTAAAACATATTTCATCACATTGAGCTATTTCATCTCTGAATCATCGGAATTTTCCAGAACGTTCTCAACTGTCGCAATCAAAGGTAAATTAGAATTTAACAAGTAGAACTCTCGTTACGCAACAATTCCTCAAGCGTGAAATCTCTTGGATACGCACATCGTGCACTTATGTGACTATCCAACGTGTACTTTAATCTACCTTTTCTTTCGATCGACCTTTCTGTCTTCGCCACGTACGTATTGCTGTACCGACAGCGCAAAACAAGTCGAATGAGTAAAGTGTATAGAAGGAATGACTCATCAGGTTATTGCATTGTAGATAAAAGGGAGTACTTTTTTTTGTTGACTCTCATAATTCTTCCGACGACTGAGACGCGAACAATGCTAATAGAAAATGCAACGAATGCGCAGACTCAAGTCCAACTTGTTTCTTATTCGGGTATTGTCAATCCGGAACACATGTATAAAATGAATTGTGTTCCAATTGTAAATGACGACGACACTGATGATCAAACGAATGAACACCTACAACGATTGTTTATCGATGATTTTCTTCGTAAATGCAACGATTTCCAAGAAAATGAACAAGTCGACTATCTACCAGTCGAAATTCGTCTCGGTACTGTCTATACTTATCAAAACCGTCGACAACAAAGTCAATTTCCGAACAGTCTCGATGGGCGACGTGTCACAGCACATACATTACGCAATGAAGAACGTCGGCCGCGAAATGACAAACACTTCCTAATCACATTCAACAAAAACAAAGGTATCAATGATCTTCCAACATTTGAACATGAGTTAACATGTGCTGGTTTTCGTCAAACGAATGATCATCAATTAACGTATCGACTATATTTACGCTATCAAACGCGACGATTGATTCTCGAATTGAAACGTAATCCGACTGATCAACGATTTTTCTCTGCGAAACGTCTATTGAAATATTCGACGAAGTTCACGCATGTTGATGTCGTCAAATCTAAACGAAACTCGAATTTCACAGAAACATTTGATGATATTTTCGATATTCGCACGTCGATTGGCAAATGCGATGAAGAAGAATTGCATATCAACGACGAATATTGCGATTTTATTCATATTAAAGATCTTGAACAATGTGTTTTCGAAACGAAATCCAATACCGACGAATATGTTTATCAGTTTAATCGTGGCTTGTTACCATACTTCGATTTCTTTCAAATCAAACAGACGGATACATATGATTACTCCTGTATCGATAGTCGATTCTTCGGTTTGCGAGTTTCGATCGAACATCAAATCGGCTATGACCTAACTTCGAACTCGAAAGCGACAATACCCTGCTTACAAACGACGAATGTGATCATGGCGAAATTAGTCTCCTATGACTTCACAGAAGCGGAAGCGAAGCGGATTTGGTTTATTGGAATGTGGCTGTCGGACTTAGCTACACGATGTACGACTCGAGATTTGCCACCTAACAAAATCGTCTGTCGGCCGCCTGCTGGTCAAACTTCAATCTATCGACGTTCAGTCAGATAAATGCGCGTATTTATTTCTCCTCAGGTTAATTTTCTGACCGTAGCTGTTTTCTTTGCGTTTCTAAATAAAACAGAATAACAAAAAATGATTCGAAAAAAGTGTTTTTTTTTTATTTTGTCTTTATCAACACACAGATCATCACACATTTCTTTGAACCACAATAATGACAATGAACAGAAAAGAAAATCAGACGATAAAAATCACAAATGTACAAAGATGCATGCGTGGGTGTGCGATTGGTTTGCTTTTTTTGTTTTCTCAAAAGAATCTTTCAGCTCACTGTTATGGATTATGTGCAAACGCGCTGTCGATATGAGAAAGATAAAGAAAGAGGGAGATAAGAGACGAAGAGTGAAGCGAAACACGGACACAATGATTGATATCATAAAATTTGAAAATAACAGCCAAAGAAGAAGAAGAAGAAGAAGAACACGAATGAACTTGTGGAATCAATTTAAATTGTCAAGAGAAAAACATGAATTGGCAGTGCATTCTTTCTATTCTCGTTTTCATTATCTGTTGAAAAAATTTATAGGCCATCGATCAGTTCATGCTTTTGTTTCATGGTCATTTGTTGGTTTTGCCGAGGGTCACGTTTTCGTTCATGTTGCTCTTTTAGCTTAGCTCGATACTCAGCTACCGACATTGCTAAACACAAAGAAAAATCAATCGAGTTCGTTTTAGTCAATCTAAACGTACTCGTTTCTAATACGCCACCACCAAAACCGCTACTGGCTGATGTTCGCGCTGGACTGTTTGTGATGGGTCTGGCGTACACATCACGTGGAGGAGATTTTGGCGACGAATTTATATTCGTATAGGCATTATTCTGTGGGATTTCTCTACGATTGTTCTTGTCCGATGAAGGAGGCGATGAGGGTAGATACGTATCTCCAAGTCGATCATAGTCGCGATCAGATGTGCGCGACGTAGTAGGTGAGTCAACATTCTAAAGAAGAAACAAAACATGAAAGTTTCAGATGTATTCAGCAAACATCGAATTGTCATAGTGAATTTTACAATAATGGAATAACGATTGAGTGTCAGCTTACTCAACAAGTTAATTGCGAGAAACTCGATTATTTATGTACATATGGAATTCAGAAATGATTGACTATTTACAGATGTCGTGCTGATGAATTCAAGATGAAGACAGATGACATAGTTGAAGTTTGTCTTACTTTCGTTGGGGTAATTTTTGGACCAGTCAAATCTGTCATGTTCTTGTATTGTCGACTATTTTCACTTGTTCGGGGTTGAATTGGTGATGGGATTTGTCTATTCAATGGTGAATCCACTTTACCAATACTTCGGTTCGATGAAACTGGTGAGTCATCACTATTATCTATATCGATAAAAGAAAAAAGGCGTACGAACGTGAATGAAATATTGGTTTGTAAAGCAAACCTGATGTATTCCGATTTTTTACTCCAAGTTTTTCGACATTTGGATCATTACTACGTATAACAATAGACTTACGCTTATAATACTCATCTGTGTCTTGATCTACGACTAATAAGATAACTTCATCTGGATGTTTTGTACCATCTCTTGAAACGCCTTCTTTTATACGAGCGACGACCTGTCTGTGGTTTTCGTTCCCAATCGGAACGTGATTGACTTCGATGATTCGATCACCTTCGCGTAAACCAGCAGATTCGGCCGGTGATTCTCGATCAACTTTACCAATGAACTGGCCTGGCTTATTCTTCTCACAATGTAAATTAAATCCATAACCGTTAAAGTCAGGCCATCGTCGTAAATGACATAATCGTGGTCGTGGTACATTTGAATATTCACCGTTAGTCGTCATTTCTTTCATAAAATTAACAAATCTAGAAGAAAAAAACAGAAAATGTCTGTTTCAGAAACAGCTTCTCATTCACAATAACAGTCGTACGTTATCTGCAAGAGAGAAAAAAAGTTAATCAGCTTTCTCCTTAACCATAGAAACTGACTCAAATTATCCACTCATAAAAGAATAAAAGTCGAAATAAATGATATGTAAAAACTCCACAATAAACTCGTATCGCTGGTAAGAAGCCACTGCCATAAAATAAATAGTATATCAATCCTAATACCGCCTACTTCGATCGCTCATAAGAACAAGACTTACTATACTCTAAACAGATGGGCGACTGGAAAGGAGTGCTGGTCATTCCTACTTTTGGGACATGCAAACATCTAATATATCTCTGTTTATACGATCATCTCTGTTCGTCTAATCAAATTGATCCACCAAGAGAGTGATGGAAAATGGATGGAAAGAGAAAAAAGGGAGACTAATAAAAAACAGATTGCTTTCTATTAACATACCGCGCGTGTATATGTGAAAGTGTTATTTAAAAAAAAAACAGAAAAAGAAATACGAAAATGCATCACCCGCTTTCTTCTTTTTCGTTAAAGACATCGGCTAAAATAAAGAACAGAATAAACGACAATAATGACGACAGAAAATAACAACATCGACGCTTACAATCACATAGGCATACATAGTATACACTCCTCTCACAACAACTGCTGAAAAAAAAACAGAAAGAAAGAAAGAGGGCAAAGTATTATCAGTATTTCTTGTCGCTAACAAGTTTGTAAAAGCAAAAAAAAAGAGTTGAATACTTGAATTTTGAATTGTTCTTCGTTAGCTTTTGCTTCTTTTAATGTAAACAATTAAATAAAACAATACACGCACACACACACACACATGCACGAGGCACTTCGGATCTAAACAGTTCGTCTGTCATTTCTTTCCGCGTAAGAGTTTACCATAAGCTGATTTCGATTCGAATAAACTGCGAATAGTAACAACTTGAACAACGGACACTGAAATCATCAGTACTAGGTGAATGATTGACCAGAAATTGACTCTTTCGAAATTATTCTCGGCTATAACACGGTCGTGGACTTCGTAGTTATTAAACGCTTTTTGATAACGTTGTGCTGCTTCCATATTATCCCAAATACGTTGAAAAATGTCCTAAATCAAAAAGAGTGCAGTTCTGCAATAAAATCAACTTCAACGGTTTCAGCACGGATCGCATTTATCAGGTATCGTTATTGACTAATAATTGAAATTAGAAATCGAATTTCAGTCTGTTTGCCAGTCGCATAAGAGTAGTCACAGTGTTATCATTGGCCTATAACAATCCTTAGGGATAGAGTAGAGAGGGATACTATCTCGATGAAAAGAATTTTTATCTACTCGACTTCATGTGAAATATTTAAAGAGACACCTTACTTTAAAGTTCTGAATTTTGTCTTGTAACTCTCCAAGTTCATCTCGTGCAACATCATTCATCCATGATTCGGTGATACGATCTTGTTCATTGTGGCCCTGTTCATTGACGAGTCGTAAACTGAAATAGACTTGTTTTTGATTGAACCGGGAAACTGAATTATCGAAACAGAATCGATATTCTCCTGATTCTTCTAGTTTCAGCGTTTGATGTCCATCGCGTTTCTTAAAATCGGATTGTAAAACACGATTCGTCGGAGAATAAAACCAATAGTTAATATCGATATCACCACCGGCTAAGACTTCATATTCGATTTCGACAGTTTTCCCTGCTTCTAGAACTTGATGAAAACATTCACGTTGACTAGCAGGAATCAATATGGTCAGTTCAATATCGAAGGCACGGAATGTTCCAATGAACAGAACGAGAAGCAGGAAGAAGATGTGAACAATCGATTTGGAGAACATCTGAAACAAAAACAAAACGAATTATTCATGTTTTCTTCTTCTTCTTTTTCTTTCTCTTGTCGTTATCATCATCAAGCTCATCGAGAAGAGAATGTTTTTTCAAAACAGTTTCAAAACTTCGCTTCCATTGGTCAGGTCGAGAACAAAAAGCCGTTAGATTCATTTCATAGGTGATAAACCGTGCATACGTATGTGAACGTAAGATTTGCAAATCTTTTGCTAGACTCTTGGCCATTTCCAGTTTTTGATCGATCGTAATTGCACTTTTCCATAACTGTGTAACAAACCAACAAGCTGCCTTATCGCAAGCCATTTTGGTATACATCTGATTGAGTTTTTCATAGAAATTCTTCTGTCGGAGTATCGGCCAGAGATTTGATTTGAGAATTAATTGACAAAGAAGATGAGAACCACTGGGATGACAAGCAATCGATGCAATTTGTTCACCAGTTAACGACAGAAATGATTGACGAGTTAACGAATCGACTTTATCAGCACGGAGAAGAGCTTGAACGACCAGTGAACCTTCTTTGGTTATTAATTGAGTGTCAGCATTGTCTAAAAAAGTTATACAACACTATAAGAAACGTTGCCTGTCATTAGTTTCCTAATCCGATTGTACAGTCAATGGGGAACATATACTTCCTCTCTACACGGAAAGTTGGATAGCATGAGAACGTCTATGTGAATAATTGCTATTGGAAGAGGGCGAAGAGTGACTTTACCTGCTCGTAGTTTTAATACACATGGAATGAATTCATTAGTATTATTCTTTGTGCAATGAATAGTTGTCTTCAATCGATTGACTAGCTCTTCATAATGACACGAGAATCGTTCACAAACGCGAATAAAGGTGATGAGTAATCGGATTTGTCCTTCATGTACAAGTTTGCCAAATCGTTCTTCATGAATTAATAGCTGGTAAATTTTCTCCAACACTTTCTTGTCATTCAGCGTTAACAATAAACGCTGAATGAAGAAATTTCCAATTGGATGGAGATAAATCTCGTCGATCTGATCGAATACTAGTGGATAAAGAATCGTCTCTCGTTGATTCGATGGAAATTCGACAAGAACTTCGAACAGAAACGATGAGCATTTATCTAGCAAATGTTGGACATTGATATTCGAATAATATTTTTCGCAAAGATGAGTAACTAATTTAGTATACAGTTTCTCGCTGATATACCCACACGTTCGCAATAAGGTAGCATAGACAAATTCATTGTGTACGGAACATTTTTTAATTAATTTTTTCATTTGACGTAATTTATCGAGTACGTTCCAATCGGAAGACAATTCAGCAAACTTTTTCGCCGTTTGACCACCGTCGATCAGTGACTCGTATTCGTTTGTATTTGGAGAGATGATCAATGGATGGAGAAATGCAATGGTCGACGCAATGATATGACCGGTGCCACTTTCTTGCATATAATCATTGAAATTCTCGCGAACGCATTCGAACAGACGCTCATATGATGAATGAACTCGCTCACTCTCAGTTGATAAAACATTCGGTAGATAAGTAAGAAGCTTTTCCAAAACAAACGATGCGGCACGATCACGAATGAATTCATCTAACTCATCTTGTGTGAGACGATCGAAAAACGACGCGAGAATCGATGGTGTCGTCACATGTGGCATTAATTGTTCGAATTCGCGTGAACAAGCGCGAGTAATTTTGCTTGTATCTGATCCAGATGATGATGCTTCATCTAGAACTTTATTGGCCAAATCTTGTCGATCTTCGTTCTTCGTGCATTGTTGAAAAAGACTATACGCTTCCTTATAATACTTCGTGTTCGATGAGAGAGCAGTCATACTAAAAGAAAGAATTCATCAGGAGATATTTTCAGAATAGCTACAGAAATGTGGAGATGGATTGAATTAAATGGATGTATGCAATACTTTCCATGGTTAACCTGTTCTACGCCAATAGATATAATACATGTTCTTTCGAAAGAGAGCGGCAGTTGGTTGAATGATAGATGGAGTTAGGAGTTATGTAGATTAGAATTCTATTTTTGCGACACAGAAAAGTGTATACGTGTCAACAGCCATCAAACTTATACGATTGTATATTTTCGCGAGTATATATTTCTTTTAATAAACAGAAAAAAAGACAGGACTCGTCACACGCACATATATTTATGTATAAAATCAAAATGAAAGTATGTAACTGATCGTCGAAAATCGGCTACGTCCATTACACTCAAAATCTCGGCGAAGCATCTGCATGCGAATCATCATTGTACGCATGCCTATTTATAATAGAAGAACTAGAAAAACAAAAAAGAATTAAACAGTTGGGAAGAATTAAATGAGAGTATGCAGAGAAATCGAAGAGTTTGCTTTTTAGAAAAGAATCATTGAGAGAATGTTTGTGGAAATATATGTGAACAAAAGCGCAAGAATGTTTCGATAGTTGAAGCACAGCAGAAAGAAGATGATTACGGATTATAACTTTGCGATGATGATCGATTGAGTAGCCGTAAAACAAAATCGACAATAGTGGCGATCATAGTGACGAAGAGAAAAAACTAAACAGAAAGTCGATAGTTTGAGAATTAGCAGTGAAATGAAAGATGCTTACCGCAGCTGATGCAGCAGCACCTTTATGGCTTAGCGCATCCAGTGGTCCTAGTTTGTCTCGCATTTTCTTTTCCCATGCCGCAGCACAACATCTGTTATAAGAAAAGAAAAGACTAGCATCGAAATTGGAATCTATGCAGCATGCAACTTACCCGAGAATGAGATAGATACCAGCAAGGACCAACATTACAATGATGAACTAGTGTGAAATAGAAGAATCAAATGTAAAAAGCGATAATGAATCGTGTCGAGTTTATGATTACAATTTTATCGAATATAGCAGGTAAACGGTGGACAAGCTTTGTCACATGAATAATAGTATCGAAAAGCATAGCAATAAGACCAAAGATGGAGAAGACGAGAACAGCATTTCGTGTATGAAACGCACTGACTTTAGCAGATGTATCACCATCAACATCATCAGCTGCTCTGGCCTCGCCAGAACTGACCACACCAGCACTGATGATAACACAAACGAGAGCAACCTATGATATAAACAGAAGATTTCAACTTCTACATAAAACCACAGAAGAACTTACAATGATCACGATGTTTAAGATGCCGTGGATAGTTTTAAGGAAACGTACACCTGTTGCGCATCGTGTCGGCCGGCCCTGGCTGACATCACTGGGAGGATTTGGCAACGAAGAACCATAGTGTGGTGTGACAACAGGTGGTATTGAACTATCGCCACCACTTGCAGCAGGATATCGAAGATCCGAAGTACTCATTATTGAACGAAGAGTCTATCAATTTATCTGAAAGACATGTAAATAATTTCTAGTATTGACGAGCGTTCACTTCGTTTTTTTTTGCAAATAACTATTATTAGAACAGATGACTAATATACGCGCAACATAATGATAGATTTTCTACTCAAATCTACCTTACGTATTCGTACATTACCTTAGCCGATGGATGGATGAATCAACTTAGTCGTCGATTAAACTTCATCGAAGTTATTCTCGACGAAAGTTTGATTTTAAACATATGATCGTGTATTGAGCTATTATGATATCAATACTCGACTGCTTCTCGAATGCAACGCAGTCCACCCAGATGAAAGTTCGAAAAAAATCAGTTCACTTAATGTTCGATAACATCAACGATGATGTCAATAAGAAAAAAAGTTATATAAATATATTAGATTTTAGTCATACCCATCAGCAATGCAATCGTTATTATATTTCAATACATACTTCGTTTTTGTACAAAAAGAAGCGACCGATATTGTCAGCGACTCATTCACACATACGCACTATTTTTTTGTTGTTTTTTTTTTAAACTGCGCATATGAGAAAAGGAAATCATCCGTTGCATGTCTGTATGAATGTATCACATGACGTCACAGTGTGGTTATGTATTGCACTATTCGCAAACGTTCTTTTTTATACTTATCTTTGCTAATGTAAAAGAAACAGGTACCATCCTATGGTTTCATTGCAGCAGTGATAGAAGCAAAAAAGAACGAATTTATGTAGGTATGATCTTCATGTTCTTTTGCGTGAGCCTTTTTTCTCTTTCACGTGCATCAATCACCACAACAAAATTAAAGAGCAAGGAAAATAAATCGATTTTCGTCCGATTCGCTCGTGTCGGTTACAAATACGCCGTCGGTCGTCAAGAGAGTTTCGCTTGATTGACCACACATATGAATGTTAGTTTAATGAATAGAAGTAGACAAGAATAGCCTGAATGAAAAGTAATAAAACAAAACTCAACCATTGTATATTTTGTAAAAGCATACAACTAAAAGATATCTTTGATCGACGCATGAACATCTACATTCAATCTGTCGAGATTTTATCGCCTGACAAAAACAAGATACAATGACTAGAGAAATATCAGAGCAAAGAAAATGATTAGTCTTTGTACGAGATCTAGTTGGACATACAACGTTGTTTTTAGCTGTTTATTATATGAAAGCTCATGTGTTTTGAAGTGACGTTTTAGTTAATCGGTAGTCACTTAACAGTGAATCGAAGCTTTATGAAACTTCACAGATCCTCTTGAACACCGAAAAAATAATGAGGGCCTGCTTGGACTCTATGACAGTTTTTCTGTTATACGAGTGGTTTCTGGTTACACACATGTTGCTTTATATCAGTGCAGATGATCACCTGTGTGGGGCAAATAATCGAATAAAATGACACATTTTCAAGAAAAATTATTAAACTTCTTTTAAAAAAGAATATATTATTTTTAGCTACCTACTGGTGCGACATTGCGTTTTTATCCTCCTTGAAACTAAAATTAAGCAACAAAAATGAACATGTCGTGTTTTCAATCTTTAAATAATTATATGAAATCATGATAGGGACAAAACTAATTGATATCTACTATAATGAAAATATGAAACTCAGATTTATATATTTTCGTGTGGGCCCAGTTCGATTAGCATGGTGCTGTTTAAGCGAAAAAATGAGAACAGCATACTACATTTAGTGATGAATGATAATTATACGTGCGTACATGCTGTCTTCAACAGGATTTTTGTCAGACAGTCAGAATCGACAGCTAAGATTACATATGCTACTAATAGGAACTTGTCAAAAACAGAAAAGAATGATGAACGGATAGACAGAATGTTTTGCATGTCGGTCTATTTTTTGACGGGTTATATTTACTATGAAGTACTTCATTTGTAGATAGAAGTGTTTATCTCATGTGACTGATATACCCTGGTAAGCACCCAAAAACAATAATCTTATCACCGTGAATATCACGTTTTCAAGCATATTATATCCACAGGGAGTCCCTCGATTTTTAAAACAAATTTTCCTAATCTTAATTTAAACGGTAATTTCCTTTTTTTACACGAAAAGATTGATGTTTAGATCAATCTTCGACATTTTATGCGTCTACTCATTCATAAGATTAAGAGCCGGCATAATCGCCTTCGGAGTTAATGAAAACTATGCTATCATTAGAATAATCACATGCGTGTCCTATAGTCGAACTACGTTCAAAAGAATATTACGCTTGATTGGCGTTTCAATCATAGCAAGAAAAGATCGATCTGACATGTATCAACGCAGAAAAATCAATCAGTAGACCTTCTCGTACTCCAAAAATGTACGCAAAGGAACAACTTTAAGGAGTTAACTAGGCCAATGCTCGACGATATCCAAACAGAGTGGTTGTTCAAATTGTTGCTTCCTCGATCGCCTCATCTGTTGCCGCTGGCACTCTCATCGTGTTAAATATAACTACACTTGGAATGAAATACCGACAACAATAGACTTTCTGGAGCTGCAAGTTTGCTACGGATATTTATCGTCACACTTAAAAGCAGTTAACCGGAAGGAAACCATCGAGAGAAGTTTGTATTTTTGTCAATGTGTCTTTTCTCTTTGCAGAAAAGTAAAATATCTGATAAAACTAGAGAAAAGGTCGTTAGAAATGGAAAACAAGAGCAAAACACCACCCACAATTTCAATCTGACGTAATCGACTCGTTTTGTCAAGTAACTTAAGACGATATTGTGCGGGCAAAGAAAACATCACTAATAATCTTATCTAAAGGGTATATATAATCGCTGTTACATTTATTTACATATATTATCATTTCGTTACGGGGATAGATTTGATGTCATTTTCTCTAACGGGATTTGTTAGCCAATGCTTGCTGACGGAAGCAGAAAATCAATGTTAATATGCGTCTTAGTTGCAATTCTTCTCGATACGTTTAAGACGATTTCAATTTCGATAAATTTAACATCTTGATGACGTTCTGGAAATTCCCACACCGAACAGACTAAAGAACATAAGAGCATTAGCTAGCGAGATACTGTTTCGACAAGTAGTGGAACATTTTATCTGAGATTTATAGGCATTTATCACGTTTAAGGAAGGCAGTTGACGCACTACGCGCTAGGAGAGCCATGTTCCTTCTTTTCTCCCGTTACCTCATCATGTACTTTTTGCTTTGATCAGTTTTTTTTCATCTCCTTGATAGATTGAAATCGGAAGGAGGAGAGGAAATGGTTACTGACAACGAGGAAGTTTCTCATTACTTAGTCCTCATTGTAACTAGTCCACTGTTCTATGTTAATAACAACGTGTCACCTTTGAAAAACTAATAATTCTGAGTTTTACATGTAATTTTCAAGAGAGCCTCTCCTGAAAAAAAAAGCATAGAAAAACTCATTTTGTTCTTTTTATTTTATCAATTATCACTCGCCTGGAAAGATTACTTTATTCGTATCGACAGACGCAAGAGGAGAACAACAACAGTCTCGTGTTGTTTTTCATTGATGAGTTTAAAACAAAACGGAAAGTATATCCAACAATAATACATCATCAATACTTCGGTAAATATTTTATGTTTTCTTCTGAAAAGGATCAGAACTATTGTCTATTGAGATGACGTCAAATATACATAAATAGCAAATCATTTCGTTGATCATCGTCGCAGCCTGGAGGATTATTATTGAATAAGACGTTATTAGAAACACGATTTATTTTTCTTCTATATCTATAGACTGAAGTCAGAGAAGAATCATCAATCTATATGTTTCATTAGCACGTTTACATGGTTCCCTCAAGCCCAACTCTCTCCCATCGAAGTACAGAAATATTATCCGAGACACGCGTTTCTTTTTTAGAAATCATTTCGCCCAGACAACAATGTGTGCCCGGAGTAATTAAGTCATTTGCTTATATGATGAGGGTGTAAAGGTAATAAAGTACATTAATAAACTATTCGTAAGAGTCTTAAGGCAAGGTCGGATGACGTGCTGACTTCTCATTTCATCGTTGTTGCATAAGGAAAAAGTATTCTTTGTCTACTGCTATGTATGTAGACAAATAGTTGAAAATAAGCGTGATAAAGAACACATTCGCTTGCTGATGATTTCTATATTTGAAAAACGTTCGTTTCTTCTTGCAGCACGAAAACTAACTCCTTGACTTTGTTAGATTATTTGAAATCAATGGATGTTTCTCACTTGACATCAAGTCAAAAATGGTCTTCATTGTTTTGCGAGAGCGTATATTTGCTATTCGTTTTTCAAGCAGTTAAACTAAATTGAAGCTCAGCATGCTAATTATATATATTCTCACAGCCAAGATTCGACAGACTTGACAGTTATATCCGTTATGTTTCAAATAGCAGATTCTCGATAAGTCAGGCAAGAACATGTCAGAATGCGATCTAACAATGACCCGTTTTTTCTAGAATGACCTCTTGTGCAAAGATCAACCTAACTGGTGTTGATCATAGTTACTATCAAAAGTTTCATCATGAAAAAAGCTGGGCCTGGTGGCTCAATCACATCGGTAAATATAGTCAATTAGATTGAATAGAACATCAAAGTAGTTGTGTTCGTGTTTCTAGGTACATTCGTCGTGTTCATAATTAGTTTTTGTGGAAATTTGTTATGTCTACTAGTATTGTGCCGGCAACGTAAACGTTTACTTTTCCATTGAAAACTACCATTTGCCTAATTGGATATTTTCCCTAGGTTTAAAACGGAATTCTTATACACAATATCTGATTGCCCTCGCAATTGTTGACACAGGAGCAATCCTATGCGAAGGTAATTGACTCCGCCGAAGAATCTATTCTTGTTTTGATTTATCGAATATTTAGCATTGAAGGCTCTTGACGAAGTACATCAATACCAAAATGCTGACAAACGAACACTTATTCAACATACACTAATGTCCTGTAAATTTTATTATTACATTCGTTATATATTCTATTCGATGAGTTCATGGTATTTAATTTTTCGCTGAGAACTTCCAAGAAAAGAACACCTTATTTCTGTTTTTTCATAGGGTTACTGTTGCACTTGCTGTTGAGCGTCTAGTCGCTATTAAATTTCCTCTCTGGTCTAAACATATATGTAGCGTTATTAATGCGCGTCGAATCTTATTTCTCATACTGTTATTTACTATGATGATTCAGTCGTATCATCTAGTGATCAAAGGTATTGATTGCAAACCTTCATCTTCACCATTTTCACAACCAACAGCCGCCAAATCTTCTTGCCGTTGTAAAACATTACCTGATTACGCCGCAGTTGAAGTCATACTGACAGTTTACCTTTGGCGATTATGTCTAATGACACTATTGCCATTGACTATCATCATTACTGTAAATATTCTTATCATGAGTAAACTATTCAGTGGAAATTCCTTAAACGATCATACGAATGCTGTTAACAATTCCCGACGGAAAACAGTCTTGCTGTACAAAATCTCTCGCATGTTAGTTATTGTCTCGTCGATTTATCTCGTTCTACATGTGCCTGGCTCAAGCTTCGAAATTCTGAAATTCATGTTTCTCAATCCATATCGATTATGTGATACCAAATGGCGATATTTCATGTCGATTGTACATGATATATTCGATCTCATAACAAATTTCAATTATGGAATCAATTTCTATTTGTATATCATCAGCGGACAGCACATACGTACTGAATTGTTTCGAACATTCAGACCGGCAAAATTCCGTTCAACTATTAACGAGCAGACTGCGAAATTTCAACGATCAAGTTATTTCATGTCGTCCTATGTTCACCATTCGAAAAATAATCAACCAAATTGTTCGCATTTACAATTGTCGAATCGACTGACAGGTCCGTCGGTGTAAAAATCGCTGTTCATCTCATTTTTCTAAATAAAATAATGTTCCAATCAAATGGTGCAAGTTTTGTCTTATATCAATCATCGAATGTGAACAAGCTTCTTTCTTAGAATATCATGCAGTCGTTCCTTTCATTTAATTAAAGGATCAAATACTCTTTAAGATGATGAGACTTGCGCTAATCATACCTCATTTGCGCGGTGAGTAAGACGTGCGTACAGACGAAGTTTCAGAAGATAAGTGTGCAAGTACAAAACAGAAATAGCATCATTGAAAGTGCAAATTGAGAGCAGTCTCGTATCATATGTTCCTCTGAAGTGCTGTGAACGAACGATTGTTACTTTGTAAACTACTCAAGTGTAGAGATCCATTAAATAGCTCTCAAAGTTTCATAAAGTTTATTTTATAAATCAAAATCGTTGTCTCTGGTCTGAAAATAATACAAATAATAAATATCATTACCCATTCGACCAATGAATGGAGCTTTGGCAAGCTGCTTTTCTAATTGATTCGTTAATTCTTTGGTTGTTTTATCTGAATCAGGTCTCACCTGCCGATATTGTTTGATAATCTACAGTAGAATCGAATGCATTGATAAATTCAATGGAAGCATAATTTACTTCTTTTCTAAGCTTATCAAAATCGATCGTTTTACCATAGGAGTTCTCGACAATGCCTCGAATACGTTCAGTCCAATTGAAACTTGTTAACCAAACTGAAGAATTTCTTGGAAAATCCACGAGCAAACCAAGAAATCTGTAACTTACTATCACCGTTCATGTTCGCCGTCGAATAGATGATTCTCGAAGATGTCAGTGAATCATAGATAGACAGAATGAAGAAAAAAAAGACTTTTCTCTCGTCATGTGCGTTTTTCAAAGGAGAATTATTTTATTTATACATAGTTGATAGTAGATATACATTTTTTTCAAAACAAACACGTACATTTTGTTAATGAATGATCATCTATGTACAAAAATATGATTAAGCAAAACCATCAATCTTGATTTTTCAGATGAATACATAAAACAGATAAAAATCTGACATTAGACAATCGGTCGTCACGATCGTGTTTATTGTCCAATTGTATATTGTTGTTGGGTACCTTGTGGTGTCTATTCACAAGCATAAGCATGAATGTGTACATTGAAGAAAAGATCGACTTACTGCCATTGTAACAATATTCGATGATAGATTTTGCGGTAATTGAATAATTTGACCATCTAAAGACATATAGTTTAATACGGACAATGCTGAAATTGATGATTTACTTGGCAATTGAATTGTGTTGCCGATACCAGCCGAGGTTGGTAATGTAACGATGTATTGTACTTCGCTGACAGAGTCTTTTTTCTTGTGTGTTTTGGTCGCCTCTTCACGCGGAACGATATCGATGAGAAAATCGAAAAGTTCGTTCTTAGCAATGGCAGCTGCGACGTCATTACGCTGAAAAAACTCGAAATGTCGTTTCGGAAAGAGAATGAATCAAACCGACCTGTAAAGTACGTCGTCGACTTTCTTCTGTTTGCAACCATGAATGAATTGTTAATTCCTGAATGAATAGCTCAGCAGCTTTAGCAAACAGGATGGGCACTTCTGCACTGATCATTTTGACATCATCATCTAATTTCATGATCTTCTTGATTCGTGCCAAAGGTAAATCGGTTGTACGAAATTCGACCTGGAAAAGAAATTGAGAATGTTGCAAAGATTTCCAACGGAAAATACACGGGAATTTACAATGTTAATATCGTCGATTTCTTGCTTGATTTCAGCCCAGTATTTATCGAGTAGCTCTTTACCGGCCGATGGCTCGATATTTTCAGCTTCAGCTTTCGTTGAATCCATGTAATATTTTTCTAATCAATCTAAACAAACGGGGTTGAAACGGATTATTTTCGTATTGTTGTGAATGACAGACGCATTGAATGATATTATTGTATTCTTTCTTTCTCTTTATTGTTAGTGGACATCGTTGTAGAGGAATAGCGAATTGTAAGACATGCACTGACATCTATAATGATGGAGTTTACTGAAAATGTGTCGAAAAACAACGAAAAGGTTATTTTCGAAATTAAAAATTTTTCTTTTACAAGAAGACGATTTTATTGGTTTTAACAATGACACATAGGAGCAGAATATATGTCTTGCATGTCTGTCTCTCTCCTGTGTCGAATCCAAGATTATAACATTTTAAAACATTGCTGCGTCTTGTGTAATCATCTATCAGTTTAAGGTGCTGAGTCTCCTAAAACCCTGTCACATCTCCTTCGGTCGTACTTTGACATTGATATAGAACTAATCACATTATCCTGTAATTAAATAACAAAAAGAAAGCGAAGAGTAGTTAAGAATTTAATGGTACACGAAAATTTCTACTAATCGGAAGAATGAAATCGGCTGATAGAAACACGTATATATTGTTTTAGAGAACAATACTATGCAATTCTATGAACAAGTCTTGATCAACTGATTGAATGATTTCTATATCATGTAAGTTCAGATCTCCGAAAGTACACTACTATGTCTCGAATATTTTTTTTCAATAGTTGCAATCAATTAGAATCGTCAAGTCAAAATGATGTAATCACAATTTACTGTCTTCCTTCATGGCAAATCCAATGACTCGAAGACGATATCAACCGTATGTTCTTTGTCAACGAAACTCGTGTTTATTCGATTTTTTTGCTTAGGAATAATCGTCGATCGAAACCCACGATACCCACTGCTAATGAGAGTGAAACAAATTCAACATTATCCCATGAAATATTCGATGAATGTGAAAAATTAAAACAAAAACTACTTTCCTTACCGAATGGTAATCCAGAAACTCGGTTTCATCGACAGGAATTACTTGATCAATACAATCAATTAATTCTTGTCGATCTGGACTTTGCAATCGAGAAGAAAATCGAACACGATCTATGGACTATCATTTTCAAAAATGAAATCAGCTCCAAACAAGACCAAGTAAAAGAAAACCATCAACATCCAATGAAACGAGCAGAAATTCAAACAAGCTTACAAACTTTCTATGAATACGCCAGAGGATACTACATAAAATTGTTACAGGTAAATCGGTTTCAGATTTTCCAAACATTCTCCCTAAGCATTGTCCTTCTTTCATATAGGATGTTGTTCATTCGTACAATTTCGAAAATTCAATCTGTAAATTAACATTTCCATTCCTACAACGCCGTTCGCAATCGTCCTATTCGACTCGTCAGTGTAAAGAAGCGTCCATGCTCTATTTCATCCAGCATATTCTCGTTCATGTCGGTGATTTGAATCGTTATTCAAATCATATCGACCTCGCGAAAACATTCTACCAATATGCCATTCAGACAATTCCATGTTTAGGTCAACCATACAATCAAATCGCGATTTTGCACGAAATGAAAAATCCTCTTTCACTATTGACACCTGGACAAAACCAACTAATTACCGCATACTATTATGTTCGAAGTATTGCGATCAAAGTGACATTTCCACTGGCAATATCAAACCTAGAGAAGCTCTTTCAACGTTTAAAAGATTTTCCATTATCACGTTACGAACAAACATCACCACACAATGAATTCTTAACATTATTCTTACAAATCATTGCGATGATTAATTTAGAATCGAATCTGGAAGGACTTCAACCATTTCTTGATCTTTTCCGCAAATTAGTCATCAAAAATGTTCACCAAAGTCAATTCATTCAGATGATTTCCATTCTGATGTTCACATTACATCGAACGTTAAGTTTATTACCGCGTGCTACACCCTCAAAACAACCCGAAATACAATTCAATTTTGCATTACAAGTCTTGATTTTAATTCTTGAACAATGTTTAGAAGTCATACAATTGCCATTGTCCATGATGATCGTTGACGAGCAACACATCTTGCCTCTCGTTTATTTAACATTTGCATACTTGGCAAATATATTTAAATCGAAAACCGATTTGTTTGATCATCAGGTTTTCAAACAGAAGCCAACCATGTGGAATTCATTAGCAAAACTACTAAGATCATTCGGAGTCTACGCAACGAATCTGGAAATGAATAAAGGTAAAAATGCATGGCAAAGTCAAATATGAACATACGTTTTCGATTGTTTTAGATAAGAATCAAACGAGCGGATCGTTATTCAATAGATATAGTGATTATCCGTTAACTGAAGAACGTACATTGGAATGTTTTACACCATTAAATGAGGTTTTGAAAGCATATAATTTCAAGAAATATGATGGTAATGATACAGCAAATGAAGAATTAAGTGAAAAAGATGAGAGACAATTACGGAAGTTGCGTTTAGTTGCTATTTTGAGAACTTTATCTCAGAAAGTCGATGAGAAAACGAAAAACAAGCTGTTTGAACATTTAATTACTTATGTGAAAGATGATGTCGTTTATTTCGAATCATCATCATTACCGACAATACCACAAGTGCCTACATCCAATTTCGGTGTGCCGGGTGATCGACGAACAATACAGGTACATGCGCAGATCAGGAGAATTTCGTTCAAAATATCTTTCTTTTTTCAGAAACCGTCCAACGACGAGGGTCGAATGTATAATTCTAATGGCGCAGTCGTTAAAACACCACGTGGTGGACGTAATGTTGCTTTGAGACAGTTCTTTGAACCTGCAATGGCCGGTAGGGATCAAATTTGACATCAACAAATTGTCACTCATATTCACGTTTAGCTGCTGAATCAGCATCGAAAGATCGTCTGATGAGTCCGAGCCATTCGTCCAATGATGCAGTTGCAAATCTACCACCTCCTCCTCATCTTCTTGAACGTATGTTCGACATAATTTATAGCTTTACGTATGTGATTTTCGATTCGATTCAGATCCAGGTGCTTGGCCACAGTTATCGTCAGTATCAGAGCCAAAAAATCTCTTTCAAGCGCAGTCATCAGATCCAACTGAGTAAGAATTTTGATAACCAAACAATCGATCATGTGTCACATTTTAACAGATCACAATTCGATTCCGTTTGGAAGAGCACTGTCGATCCGAAAGACCAATTTAGCTTCCAGCCATCATCGTCGCCACAACAAATCCTTGCGCCTGGCTTAATGTTCTCCAATTCATTGACAAAAACCAACTTCAAACCATAACGATCGAAATAAGCTCAACCGGAACGCATTCAACTATCTTTGCTTGTCAATATATGTGATAGAAACCAGCCAAGTGTTTTTTCCTCTTCTTTTCTCGCGTATTATAAACGGTGCTTTTTGAACTTATAGGTCGAACGATGCTTTTTCCTTTCCTGTGTTAAAAGTTATTCTTATATTTATGATTTAAAAAAAACACTCAATAAACAAGAAAAATGGCGATTCTCACTACTAAATGAGAAGAAGTAGTGCTCGATCGCAATATACATACGACTCGATATCGGTCAATGTAACGATTTAATAAAGTAAAAGAACGAAAAGAGAAAAAAAAACACTGAGATCATTTTCTTCGTGTTACACGTTTTTGCGCAATTGTACTGTATCAAAATTCAATACTCGTTCGTCGTTCTGTTGTCCTAATAAAAATGCAGCGAAAGCGAGAGAAGAAACGAGATCTATCGGACACTATTAATGTTCAGAAGGAAGGATAGAGAGAGAGGGAGAAAGAGACAGAATGAATGATTTTGTCTTTAATCAAAAAGGAAGGTGAGCTGGCTACTTGCCAATTATCGAATACAGTGTTACTCATTTCGATATCGATAAACAATTTCACCGGGCTTGAATGAAATTCGTCGGAAAACGCCAATCGAAACATTCAATGTTTGGTGCAAATTGTCATTGATTTCTTGTCGAAAATGACTCCAACTGTGGGTTAACTCTCTCAGCTCATCATGGATAATCGCATGTGCACTGAGATCAACGGTTCAATGATGATATTCGATATAATGAACATTATTCATCGATCACGTTGTACAACACATAATGTGACATGGAAAATGTACTTTATTTACTATTCTTCATTGTTCACAACAATTTTGGAGAAATCTACCATATTTTTTAAAGACAAGAAAAAGAAACATCTGACGCACAAGAACCAAATCCATAATCGTACACAAAAGATTTTTTAACTAAAGAATAACCTAAGAAAATGAGTAGAAGAAACCCTATTGTTCTTCTTCTCATTGAACTCTACTATTCGGCTTTCGTCTGAAAATAAAGATTCGAACGAACAAAAAGTGAAAATATGCATCGAAAGTTCGTCTGATTAATGCCCATTGCCATTTGTGATAATGACATCTTCATCGACTTCGAATCGCGGACGTTTGAGACGTTGACGTTGTGCTGCACCGTTGCTTGCTGTTGGTAAATTCTCATTACCGGTCGGTGTCGCATTACCATTTAAAGTTGGAGAAGGTCCGACCCGTCCGCCTATATTCAACCGTTCTTCTTCGGAATCAAGTAGTTTTCTATAGGTGGCAATTTCGCGATCGAGGCCAAACTTTGTGTCAAGCAGATTTTGATAATCACTTTGCATTTGCTCGATAAGTTGTTTCAGATTGAGGATTTCATCGTCACGTTCAATGATCGATTCGTGTAGCTGTTGTTGAGCACGATGAGCGCGATCTTCCATATCACGACAGCGTTGCTCAAGCTGAAGCATTTTATCATTACATGCATCACGAGTCTTCGTTGCTTCTTCAATACGTTCACGATACGAAATCAAATCAATACGATAATTATTGATTTGCTCGAGATTACGACGATTAGTATTTTGTAAATCTTCAATCTAAACAAACATTCGTATGTCTACTTCACGTTAACTGATATAGAACTGCAAAAGTAGTATATGTCAAGTGGTGTCTATCGACAAAAACGTGATGATTTCGTGCAATGGTGATATTCACTTCTCAAATGCTTCGAACTCGTCGTTTCCACAGTGACATGGAAGAGCGCACTTGCGTAATTAACTCTCTGAAATTCGCTTACTTTCTTCTCATACTGCGAAGCGATTTCTTCTCGTAATAGTTGCATTTCTTGTTCATTCTGTGTTCTTAATTGTTGCAATTCTTGCAGAAGTCTCGCATCATACTGTTGCCGGAGACCGTCATCATGAAGAATTTCCACACGTTGTTGTTCTTTCAATTGATAGATTTTCTAACAAAGCAAACATGATTCGAGTTCTTCGACAAAATCATTGACAAATAGCTTTACTGTTTCATAGACATGTTGATTAAACTGTAATTCTTCTCTCAGAGTCTTGTTTTTGTTCTCCAAATCAACACGTAAGAGTGTTTCCGACTCCAACTGACGCTTCAATGAGCCAACTTGCTTTTCCAGATCATGATTGCGGTTTAATAATGTCTAAAATACAGCATAGTTAACAAACGAACGAAACATTTGAGAGAAGTCATCTCCAACCTCATTATCTTCCATGCGACGTGTTGCATCGAAGGCAATCGAATCGTATCGTGCTTTTAATTCAGCAATCTCACTCTCATACTGTTTCATTCGTGCTTCGTACGCACGCGAATCGCGATCATTACGAGCAGACTTTGCTTGAATGTCAAGTATTTCACTGCGACTCTTTTCCAATTCTATTTCTAGACGAGATTTTTCATGAGCTAATTCTTCAATTAACTTCTTTGCATCGTCTAGAATAGGGAATAATGTGATATGAAAGAGAGAGAGAGAGAGTTCGGAGAAGACGTTTACCTAATTCATTTTCATACAAAGTCTTCACTTTCGATGTTTCCATTTCAAATGATTGTGCATTGCTTTTAACAATTGTCTAAACAGATCGGATAGCAGGTGCTTCCCCGAAAAATAAATCAAAGATTTACTCTTAGTTTTTCATTATCTTGTTCAAGTCGTCGGACGGTATCAATAATCACTGCTAATCGATCATTTAGTGTCTGTAACTCTTGTTTTTCCTGTTGTCGGGTGATGTTCAATGTTGGCGATGTACTAAAAGACGATGACGATGTTGATGTCATCGAAAGACCAGAAAGAGTACGATGTTTCATTCCATTATTTCCATTAACACCTAAGGTATTGCTTGTATTCGAATTCACTGTTGGCGTGGTGAAGTTATTCTCGAGATTTGCCTTGCGACCATTGCTTTCTGTTAGCGGAGTTTCTTTGACATTCGAGTCAGAACGTGAAGCCGATGCGGCACGACGTCGGAATGCCGCAAACATTTCGAATTATGATTGGGGATGAGGAGAAATGAAAATTTTATCTATAATGAAATGTATCGTTCATACAGTTCATAATACTACAAATACACAAAGGACTGGTTTGAAAAAAGACTCAGGTTTTGATAGGTGCTTGTATTGAATGAACATTGAATATGAGATTTTCTTCGAGAAAGAAATTCAAGTTCGAAGAAAACTGATAGATACAATGAAAGATTGATTTAATTACGTCGAAGACAATATCATCAGTTACTGGTATGGATGCGACATCTTTCGTAGCTAACAGTTAACACAAAGTTTATTCTTATTCATCAACATTAAAACAATTCTCAAATATACGAAAGCTTATTTATAATAGTTCAGTGTCTTATTTTCCGCTAACAACACTACTGCGATCTCCCCCTGACGTTCTCTGTTCGATATCAGATGCACATTGAGAGAACCGGTACGCTCTAGCATGTTCGCCCATCTTCGCACATATTGAACTCATACAATTATAAGCATTGGCCAGTTCGAGAGAGTAGCCAGGATGAGTAGTCTGATAGATATCATGGGCTTTTTGATAGTACGAAAAAGCTTTGCCGTATTTGCCAGTTTGTTCAAAGACAGCGCCTTGGCACATATAAGAATTGGCTAAGTCTGGATGAGTTGAGGGAAGAATTTGTACATAGATATTGTAGGCTTTTTCATAAAAACAGCCCGCATGTAGATAATCAGCTCGATGAAAATATATCATGCCGATGTTCTGATACGTTGCTGCTAGTTTCGGATGTGTAGTAGAAAGGATTGCTTCGTTAATTTTCAACGCTTCTTCATAGTAAGTCAATGCAACAGAATACTCATGAATTTTGTCGTAGACCAGGCCAATGTTGTAATAACATTGAGCTACGTCAGAACGATCCTGAGGAGGATTTTTCTCGTAAATAGCTAAAGCTTTTATAAACGACGCTATGGCTTTTTGATGATCGTTCATTTTCTCATAAACCGAACCGATATTGCTGTGAGCATTGGCTAAGTCAGACGGATTCAGCGAAGGAATTTTCTTGCACATTTCTAATGCTTGTTGGTAATACGACAGTGATTTGGAATACTGTTCCATCTGACAACATACTCGTGCGACATTATGGACATGTTCGATTAGGACTGGTACATCTTCGGGAAGCACAACTTTGTAGATATCGTACGCTTTCTCGAACGACGAGAGTGCTTTAGAATATTCACATGTCTTCTCGCACGACAAACCGATTTCATTATAACATGTTGCGATATCCATATGATCGGATGATCGAAATCTCTGACGCATCTTCAGCGCTGTTTCGAAGAACGTAATTGCTCTTGTATAATCTCTTTGACAGAATTTTATTGTTCCGAGCTGATAATTCAGAGTTGCTTTTTCTTCATCAGTCGACGTTTGAGTCAACGCTGATTGACACACCAGTTCAGCTTCATCGATTTGATTTTGTTTTAACAGAAACGCGCTCAAACGACACCAGCCTGTTCCGAGCGAGGCTGTTTGCTCACTAACGAGTTTGATCAAATTCGAAAGTTGTTCGTCATTCTCATCACATAAGGTCATTTCCACTTGCCAAAGTCTATTGGAGTGATGATCTATTTGAGTAATTCGATCGATACGAAAGATCGGATACAAAGAGAAAAGAATTTCTTCGTCCGTTTCTTGACACCATTCATCACGAATATTCGCAAAGACAGCCGAAACTAGAGAAGACGGATCAATTTTGATTGCAAATAGAATACCGAGCATATTTGCAGTCGTTGCCATTTGACGCGCATAGTTCATCGAGATGTAACGTTTGCTTGTAGCAGAGAGGAAATCACTAAATGAAACGAATCCATCACGCGCTTTCACCAAATCATCGAAAGTTGTTTGATACATTCCTTGACTGTGATAAACAATGAACGCATTGGATTCATGATGATTGGCATGAAGTTGACTGAGTTGCTGATGAAGCTTTTCGATGAAGAAACTCATCTTGATAATGGCCTCCATCTCCATCAATCGTAACGCACGACTTAGCATCGAAGAGAGACATGACTGAGATGTGTACCACCAAATAGGCGCATAATCATAATATTCTCGTTGAAATTTTTCCAGATTTTTCGATTCCGCAACATTACCAACGATCTGCGTACGATAAAAAGCAAGAAACTTCTCAATATCTTGTAGTTTGTATTTGTTACTCAGAATAATTTCTTTTACTATTTGATTGTAAATGAATAACTGATCTAAATCACCGAAATTCCAATTGCTATTGGGTTTAATGAAACTCATCGCAATACTATTTCGATCGCATTCTTTCGTGCTTTCTCGGATCCCTTCAATAAGAGTCGAAATATCCATATACACCCCTCTTATTTTCACCCATTGATGCACCCACACTTCGTGTTCTAGTTTATTCTCACAAAAGATAAGGATCGACATTATTTGAGACATATTATGTATAGCGGGCATGCTCGGTTGCATGGATCTTCCCGAGAGAATTAAAATAATGTGTTCATCTTCGATTTTTTCAATAAAATCCACACATTCTTTCACATCGATGAATGTATTAACATTGTTTGCAATATGTCGTAATATATTGATTACATTTGGATTCATGTAATTGTTCAATCCATCTGTGCTTGTATCCAGCCAAACCAATCGGAAATTTTGAAACACCGGCCCATCGCAACTTTCAGATGACCGTAAAGTACTACGTTGAGGTACGATTGTCGCAATGGCATCTTTCAATGCCGATGCAGTTTTAGTATCCTTGTGCAGCGCGTCGCGTCTTTTACTATGAACAGCATGCGACAACTTTCTTTTCAGTCTGTCCATAATCGATACCCGACGTCTTGTATTTTTCAACTAATAAATATACGTTACCTTTCGTCGTTGAATATGGTAATAGTTAATTGATCAATATTTTAACGATGTCTAGTTACGCTTCGTTGGGTAACCTATTGCTATTGACAGTCTAGTGTAAAAACAAACTATACGAAATGTAAGAAAAATGTGCTCTTATATGGCGATCGAAGTAGTGTAAGCCGTCGTCACAGGTGCGTGTGTCACGTATAGATTTTGTTGGATGATGACTAAAAACGGAAGAAGAATTTGTTTTCTACTCGACGAATATAGATACTGATCAGCAACTTCATGCAATGTCTCTGATTAATAGATGATGCATGTTTCGAGATGAATGCTATGAAAATGTATTTTTAATGTATAAAAAATCAACAATAACAAGACGCGGCAAGTGAAAAATAAAAATGAGCTGAGCGTCGGATGACTAGAGTGTTTATTGTTTCTTATTTTGTTGTCTTTGTTTGACCGACCAATTGTGTAAACGAGCCATGTTGACTTCTGTTGTAGTGATTTGATCGCTATTGAAAGAAGAAAGAATTCGGATTGGAAATGTTTAATAAATTCCATACCGGAGAAAGTCTAAATCTTCATCGACCTTTTTAAGTGTTGCTCGTGCGGTTTTTTGATTGCCAGTTAACAATTCCTCTGACTCGTCTAATGTATATTCGAGCATAACATTAGCACCTAACCAGAGACAGACCTGTGCACAACGAAAATTGATGATTTGAAGACTTGAACGAAAAGAATTTTACCTTGTCAGTCGGTGGAATTGTAGCTTTTCCATAAAGATTATGAGCGAGAAGAAAATTCGTATCCATAGTTGCATCCTTTTCCTTGTATTTCCGAAGTTGTTCAATCATATCTATACAATGACACATCGAACTAAGCAAGAAAATCTATTTGCTGATGATTTACCTAAACATATTTGTATATCAGGTAGTTTGCCTTGTAAACGCTTTTTCTTCTGTAGTAAATTCATTTCCATAAAACGATATTTACTATTTAAATCATCCAATCTGAACGTTAACTTTGTTTAGACTAAAATCGCTCGAAACACAACATTTTCTTTACCTTCGAATCACTGTATCAGCTGAATCGTTTTCTGGTTGTTGCATAAAACTATCGACATCCTCGACGAAAACTGCTTTCGGAATACCTAAATGTTCGGTATCACCGCCGCTTGTAATGGATGCCATGTTCTAACAGAAATCTCGTCTAAAATGTCTAAAATTGTGAATCGGATGAACACTCAAAAGCTGCAAGAAGTACTATTGCACAACGTTTTTGTTTAATTTTAAAAAAGAGACTGAAAATTTTTTACAAAGAATCATGAACGAAACTGTCGTATGTATGTTATTATTTCATCGGCGTGGTTGTCGGAAACTAAAGATAAAAATCAAAAGAGAGTACGAACGAAGATATGAGAACGAGTAGTTTACCGTATGATAATTCGTGCACGAAGAAAAAGTCGAATCAACGCAAAGACAAAAAACGGCCATAACAAAATGAATGCGATAGCGCGCCGACGTAGACCAGATAAAGGTAACCATCGAGTCAAAGGCTAAAACTTATCGATTAGAATATCGAGTCCTTTTCCTATGTTTGCACTTACGTTCGATTGAGTAGAAGAACATAATTGTGCAGATAGCTCTCTCTATGTGTTGATATACATGATTGATACATTGAATGCTCTAGTAATCGACTTACTTGCTGAAGAAAATGTGTTGATGTTTCTAATCGATTAAGTCGTTCGAGAATATTATTAACATCGCGCTGAAGTTTTGTTAGTGCTGTTAGAATCGCACGTTGTGTTTCTTTGTTATAACTGTTGTCTGGATGTCGTCCACTTCCACCACCGGATGCAACAGACGAGGGTGAATAGCGGGCACCATCCATCGATAGATGCTGCTGCTGATGAGGATGAGTTGACGACCGGCGTGCTTCATTTGAATGATGTCCTAGTAAAATTGATTATAAATTGATGAAACTCGAACTATTTTCGTTCACAACAATACCTCCTCTGTTTGAGTGATGCACAGGAAGACTTGAGCCATCTTGGCCACCGTATACATGTGGATGATGTCGTGTCGTACTATTGGATGACTGTTCATGTGGAATGTTAGAATGTAACGAAGGTGCATTGCTCTAAATATTCGAAGAGAGTTGACTTTGATCGAAGCGAGAGTAAAATAATTTACTTCGGTGAAATGATTGTTGTGACTAGAAGTCAGCTCATCATTCGATAGACCATTGGTGAGAGGAAATCGATCAGGAGGATCATCATAGACTTCGTCAACGTCTATGAAAATTCATGTTAAACGTGAGACGATTCATCAGCGAGCAGAATGACATACCCGACGAAGAGATCGACGAAGAGGAAGATGAGGGTGATGAAGACGGTGGTCGACCATTACCAGCTGAAACTAAGTTATGAGTTAGACCATTTGAATGAACAAGTAATTGTTCATGATGGTCACCTACAGCGAAAAGTTGAATTTAAAACGCTGATGGCCTTTAGAAAGAGACTTACTATCACTAAATCCGTTGGTATACGGTTCAGTTAGTTGTGACTTTTTGTTATTTACATTTGCGTGATGAGATCGTTTCTTCACGGATACAATTGGACCATTCTGCTCTGTGCGATCATCAACAAATTCATAGAAAGGTCCGATCAGTTGCGTGAATTCTAACACTTCATTAGTTTGTGGCATAGTTTCAAGAATCTAAACTTTCTTCATAGGAAATCATTGTTTTTTTTCGATCATCAAATTACTTTTCGAATTTCGTCAATATAACCTGACATAGCCGCTTCTTTACTCATCGATCGACATTTATCCCACGCATCCCTACATGATGAATGTTGGCAATATAAAGTAAGACAAATCCATATACGTTCATTTCGTACCATTTTGCTCGATTGACATAGTTGAAAATAGATGGTCGTACTTCTTGACACGGTCCAAGTGTTGCTTGCTTATAAAGACCATAAAACGCTAATTTCATTTCATTAGATGGTTGAAAAGTACCTAGTTCAATTCAATCATGAGTTAATCATTGAAATGGAAAGATTTCTCACCATCATTAGGTAAGCGTTGAATAGCTTTTACAGCTGCATGGAATTTTTCTTCCAGACTAGCTGTAGAAGCCATGATCTACTGGATAATCTAAAAATCAACGAAATTTCTTCACTTGAAATTCAGATATGTCAGAAACTATCGATATCAAGTCGACATGTTACGATTTCTTTTCTTACAAAAAACAACAACATCGTTTCTAACTAGTTAGTATGTTATAATCGAATAGCAAAAAAGAAGCTTTACAAGCATCATCGGATATTCGACTGAAAAGGACATCTATCGATCACATTGTCGTGGAGGTCCGTATTTTCTAATGGCTATGTGTTTGTCAGTTATACTTCTCCAAATGAGTTCTAGTTCTTCATCAATTCCTGTCTAAATCTTACGGCTAACGTCAAGCCAACGTTTTCTATTAAACAATCTGATCTGATGATTGTTCGTCTATGAGTATAAGATGATACATGCGGATGCCTTAATTTATTAGAGTAAACTTTTCTTTTTGGATCACTGAGCACAAACGATACTATCAAGCATCGCGACATTTCGTGATAAACTAATGTTTTGCGACGAAAGCATTCTACAAACTCGCAGTTGTTTCTGTTTGCGAACATCGAATACTATGACAAACAGTGTTCATAGATGTACATTCTAGAATTCGTTGTATTTTCAGATATTTGTTTTCGACTATGAGTCGGCTAGTATATGTCACTAGATTAAGTTCGATGGTAAGAGAGATTCTCAAAGAAGAAAAGAACTTATATATTCGATTCTAGACGACGGAACATGATTTAGAACGTTTTTGTGCACGGTTCGGAAATGTTATCGAGTGCACTATCTTTCCAGTGGATGAAATATCGAGAAAGTAAGTAAGTCGATATTACTAAGGCGAAATATGTATTCAGTTTTCACTTTCTAGACGTTCCGGTTATGTTAAATTTGCTTCGTGTCATTCCGCCGAGAAAATGTACCATCAATCCCGTGACACACCATTTTCGATCGACCAATCAACGCTTGATATCGAACTCGGTCGTGGAGCTTCTAATCTATCAACGGATGAACATAAAAAGAAAATCCTGACTATCTTCAATAAGAAGTCGAGTCATTCGTCAACGACTTACATTTTACATATTGAAGGTCAGATAACAAACAACGAAGAATTAATCGAGTATTTAAAGAGTAAACCGTTGAGTATCAAGTTTATCGAACAAGTCGATGATAATGGAGGTATTGTCAAGATGGGTGCACAAGTTACATACAATGATAAAGAACTAGTCGACCGTATTCTGGAACAGAAGGATGAAAGGTAAAAATTGATCACCGATTTTTGTTCGCTTTCGGGCTCAACATTAGTTTCTTCCCTTGGTTAGATATAAGACTAAATTGGTAGCGACAAAAACTTCCAATAAACGTGAACATGAAAGTCAACCATCGTTGTATGCAAAGCGTTCGAAATTATCTCAAAGTATTCATTCTTCCATCGATTTTCACCTTCGAAGTATAACTAAACTTACGCGTGATCTTCACGAAGAGAACGAACATTTACAAAACGATAAAAGCGTGTTGAAAACAAATGTTCGCGAGCAAACATCGAAGATCAAACAAATGGAAGCGGAAACGGCGGATTTAATCGAATCATCGAACAAAGCTCACTGCATCGCGAAATGTATTGCTGAGAAGTACAAACTACGAGAAGAAGAGTATCAAAAACATAGCGACAATTCGAATAAAGTTATTTTGGAACTCGAGACATTGCTCAAAACAACCAACGAACATTTCAGTAAAGCAAAAGAAGAAATCCAATATTTAACGAATCAAGTCGCATCGCTCAAAAGACAATTGGAAGAATCAACTAACAGACAGTCTCCCAGTATTCGAGAGTA
Source organism: Adineta ricciae (assembly GCA_905250025.1). Taxonomy (NCBI): domain Eukaryota; kingdom Metazoa; phylum Rotifera; class Eurotatoria; order Adinetida; family Adinetidae; genus Adineta; species Adineta ricciae. The sequence continues at coordinate 409,450 of CAJNOJ010000056.1, read as the reverse complement.
TGAAATTGAACAGTTTTTCTTAGCTGTAGAACAATATTTGACATGATGAATAGTATTTCGTTATATTTTTTGAAGTTGTTTACATTTTCTCTTTTGGTCAGATGTTACTTAGTGTTATGAATTTTTTCTTGTGTATGCGAAAATGAATGCGTTAATTTTTCATCCGTTTGTTTTTTTTTCTTCTAAAAACATGTCGATGTATGAAAGTGTTTCATTTCAGATTCATAAACATGTCCACGGTCACTTTCGGTCCTCTTGATCATCGAACAAACAACGAAACAGTGAAAAACTTCTGTCAAACTTTCGGCCGAGTGCTCAATTGTTACATCAAATCGAATCAATGCATCGTTACATTTGCTGATAAACAGCACGCCGACGAATTTATCCGCACATCGCCACATCAAATCGATTCCTACAGTTTAGTCAATGCCACAATGAAGACACATTTAAATCGACCTAGTAATCCTTACTATCCACAATCGACAAATAATTCAACTGACGATTGCCGATTAACGATCCGCGGATCAGCTGAACAGTTAGACGAAAACAATTTGCTAAGATACTTTTCACGCTATGGACATGTACGCATGTGTCTACCGAATCTAGCTCAAGGTTACGCGACGATTACCTTCGACGATCGAATGAGCTGTGAACGAATTTTAAAAGAATCGCGACATTTTCTTAATGGTCGACCTTTGACTGTTGAACCTCACGCATCATCCAAATCCATATCAGACCAGTCGGAATCTTCCAAACGAAGAAAGTATTCCGAATCAACATTAGACCGTAAATCCAAACACGAGACAGAACAGTCAGTCAATGAACAAACGCGTCTGAAAAATCAGTACGAACAATGCATGCAACTGTATGAACACGAGAAGAAACAATTGAACGAATACTTAACGAAACAGCAAGCCGATTTCGCTCAACAAGTTGCACATTATCAATACTTACTTAAACAAAGTTACGATGAAATAACCATTAAGGATAAGCAAATTGAGCAGTTAAAACAAGAAAACAAAGATATTGAGTATGGATAAAAGTCTCGTTATGTCTATGAAGACTTTTAATTTCTGTGTCTAGTGATCTTCTGCGGCAAACTGTTCACGATAACGAACAACAACAGATACATTCCAAGAAAAGAGAAGAAGCACATAGTCAAATGAAGAGAAAATATGAAGAACTCTATAAAGGCTATATGAAACTAAAAGATAATTGGTATGATTTGTTCTTTCCTGTAAATATTGTATTCATTAAGACCGAAATTCGATTGTGTTTAGTTCCACACCACGTGATAAAGATTCAATTTCTATAATCAATCCGGTGTCTACTTCAAAATCTACAATTGATGATGTTCGGAAAAAGTAAATTTTCCATCAATGACTTCAAAATCATTATTTCTACTGATAAATTTCGCATTTTTTCTTAGGCTTTAAATTCAGTAATTTCCAGCGACGTTATCCAACCTTCGCATATCGTTTGTTTTGCCTTTCGTCTTTCATATTTAATGCCACTTAGTTAATTCATCGTTTGTACATATCTCTATAGCTTTCATTAAAAGAACAGAAGCATGTTCTTCTTGGGTTTTTTTTCAGTGAATAGCTTTATGTTTATGTTTATGCTTATTTTCGTATCTCGGTGCATTTATACATACGCAATTAATGGTTTACGTTTCTCTCTTTCTTTCAGATGTCTTCATCGTTATCGTCATTCAAATGTCAAATATTACTACGCAATCTCCCGAAACGAATTAGTGTTAAGCAAATTCAACAATATGCAGCGCGCTATGGATCAGTGATTGATTGTTACTTTCGCGACAACGAGAATGACTGTGTGATTGAATTCAACGACCGGACAAGTGTCGATGTTTTCATGGCTAAACGGCCGCATATGATTGATGGAATCGAATTACTTTGTCAACGTTGTTTACCACCATTTGAGTTACAAAAACTAGTCAAGCGTATTTTCATTCGTGGAACTGTGCAACAATTAACTGAAAGTCGTTTGTCGAATTACTTCGATCGTTATGGCAAAGTTGTATCGTGTACGATTCCGAAAGGCAAGCGAAACAATGCATTTACACATCATGGTTACGCGTTCGTTGCATTCGACGACGAAGATGTCGTTGATCGAATTATTCAAGACAAGCCGCATTATATCGATGACATAGAGTTAGAAATCGAGAAAGCTGAAGATATGGGACGACAACGACGCGATTCTTTGTCGCCATCACCAAGTTCGCGTTCATCGCATTCAGTTTCAATGAACAATAATAATCATAACTACAAGCGTGTGCGACGGGATACACCTTCTCCACCAACAAGACGGCCGACCCGTTCATCAGAGGAGTTTGCTATTCGACACCTAGAAGATGAAATTCATCGATTACGCGAGCATGCAGTCATGGCGAAACATCACTTCGATGAAACTGTTTGGAAATTACGACGCGAACTGGATGATGAACGTCGCCGTCATGATCAACTCAAGCTCGACTACGATCTATTACGTCGAGAATTAGCACACATGTCCTCGGAATTGCAACCAAAGAATCCACCAAGACATTTCAATTCGAGCAATAAACGTGATCTCGCATCAAGACATTAAGTGAGTTACTGCTACTCGCAAATCTCGTTCGACCATCTACTCATTCTAGGTGTCAATTGTACACATCATTTACTACTCTCCTTTTGGCATATGCAGTACTTTGTATTACAAGGAATGTAACAGATACTCATTGCATTGTTTTCTTTTCTTTTTCTGCGTCTCCATCTCTTCTTTTTTTTATTGTGTATATATATCATACATATGATGACATGTATTAAACTTAAATTGATAATGACAATATTGGTACATAATCATCTGTTTTTTCCTCACAACAACGATCGATGACAGACTTGATTTGAGAAAGTTGTGAAAGACGAAATGTCGAAATCGGATGTAGCTTTGATCAATGTTACCAATCGAAATGACCTCATTTCATTTACGTCTTTGATATGTTTCATGTTTGTCAGCATAATTGAATTGAATTCCGTTGTAATTAAATGAAAGTCATCATCTATTATTGAAAAACGACGCAGAAAATATTTATTCACGTCACAATCAATCAATTCGGCTGGAACAATAACAAGCAATACTTCTTCATTTTAGTTTTCATATTTTCTGTCTTCTAATTTCTCAGCAAACTTGTTCGAAGGTAAACATAGCCGTCGTTGACTGTCCACACAAATAACACGCTATAAGGAGTGTAGCCTTCATACTTATATACGAATATATGCTTATTTGAAGTCATCGCTTGTACATGCTCAGTCACACCTGAATGCCTCTCGTGCATAATTTTTTCCAGCGTTGCTTGTCACGTCGATTCACTGACATTGAGTCACTTCTGATCTGATGAAATGAGTGCATGAAAAAGTAGACGACTTTATTCAGATAAAACAAGAAACATTGATATGCACGCACAAGAAGAAAGAGATTTTTATTTCAAAAAAGTTTTAAGAAAATATAGTGGTGTTTTGAGATACAAAAAAAATGAACGTAGTGTTTATGTGTATTTCGGTTTTTGTCGTCAATCGTCATCGTCGTCGCTGCTATTGTTGTTGATGTTATTGTGTCATGCAAAAAAAAAGAAATGTTTTCATTTTTTCCGAACAGATAGATGTGTTGCAAATAGGCCCAAGAGAATGCTTAAAAAAGACAGAATGATATTGTTCAAGATTGAAAGCAGGAAAAAAGTTGAAAAGAAAAAGAAAATAATCGATTGTTTTTTGAGTTTAGCTTCGTTGGATGCGGCTGAACATGGTGTAAAAGAGTGAAGCCAATAGAAGAACGGCGCACATCTGCAATTGTGCAACTCCACTGACTCCTTCTACTCTCTTGTAGGTGTCGAGAAATTGTTCTGAAAGAATTCGAAAACAAACGAATGATCGATGTTGAAAAGAAATAGATTAGATTTTACTTGTATATGCGGCTAAGGCAATAGTACAGGCAAAGAGACCCAATAAACCGATAGCAGATAAGCACAGAAGACAACCGAGAGTACCACCGATGGCACCAAGAGCCCCATCAAGGCCAGCACCAATACCTGGTCCGACACCAACAACCGGACGTGCAATGACTGGTCTGGCACTAGAAGAACATAGTTTTCGTTCAGTTGAATAAAAAAAACAAAAAGAGAGTTCAGTTGCGAATCTTACCGTGCTACATATGGTCGAGGAGCTGAAATTGGTCGTCGAGAAGACATGTTAGCCTATAAAGATCTACAAAAGAAAAGACATTGACAAGGTTATCTTCTCTGGACAAAAGTGTCCGCACGTGTTCAACTCTAACTTTCTTTCATCAACATGTCTTCCTTTCTCTCTTCTCTTCTCTCTCCCTTTTTCTCCTCTTCTTTTCAGTTACCTGCGCGATGGTCTTCTTTCGGCAGAAACGTTGACGGCCTGTTTGCAATACGCTAAAAAGTGAGATACCACGATGCAACAAACTACTAATTTTGTTCTTCTCTCCCTCTCTCTCTCTCCCATCGTCATCACTCTTTCTAATCAATCAACCTCCTCGCCTTCTTTTCCTAAATCAGAACGTCTCACATTGTCTTGCAGAAGACGTCAGATTCTTTTTGTTTTTCTCCTCGCTCTTTCTCTCATTCTCTTGTTTCATTGAAACGAAAAGAATAAACTGTACAACAAGTCATGCTACTGATGCATGTAACATTTTTATCAACGGCATGATCAACTAGCCCACTATTTTCCTGCTATACGTGTACATGTCTTCTTCTTTTCCTAGCTAGTTGTGCTACGCATGACTTCACAGTTATCAACATTGATTTGCACCTGAATCATACGGCATAAGTCGTCATCAGAAAAGTAAAACGAGAGAAAAGGCTCGTTCTCTGTTTTCTTCTATTACTTACATTAATAATTTGCTGAAAATGAAAAACGAAACATGTTCGTCGAGAAAAAGAAATTGTTAACAGTTTGATGGCTGATAATACATGCTTATTAAGAATGTGTCACGGATGGTATCTAATTAGAGCGAAAAGAGAGAAAATTACTAATACGCAGGTGAAAAGAGAATATATCTAAAACGATGTGTCGACAACATATTTTGGTCACATCATATACGGGCATCGAAACGGGAAAAGTCATCATTACACGCGTATGATGTCGTCAGTCAGGACTGTTTCACTTCAGTGGTCACCTGACTTTTTTTCATTTCATGTTGTACCTTTTCCTTCCTTGTCTCTCAGTTTGCTTCGCATAATATCCATAAACGAACAAGTATGACAAACATTGTTGATATCTGAGAAAAGAGAACGAGGAGAAAGAGAGGAAACGACTTTTTACCGATCGTTCTCTCTGTCTCTTCTACTGTTTCTATCTACAACCTTCACCATCTATATCTCATCTCTTTTTGTAATTACATCAAGAATGTTATGATTTTTTTGTGACGGTTGACGAACTATTTTTTTCCATCAGACTTCAACCTTTCATTTTTCTTCTATTTCTCTGTCTCTCTTTACCTCTTGTTGTCGTGATCAAAATCAATAGCATGAATACATATTTATGTTGCCCAGTAAAGTTCCCTATTGATCCTACTTCTCTCTCTCCACTCTTCCGGTGACGTGCGCCTTTTGCTTTCTCTGTTTGTCTGTCTATCTCTCTCTCTCTCTCCCTCTTCTCCCTATTTTTTTTTGAGTAAGTGAGAGAGCTCTTGAATCGTCAGGCAGGTAGCAATAGTCAAAAAGACAACAACAACACCCCTGTCTCTTTTAGGTAGGCAGAGAGATAACTTCGGAATGGCCTTGAGAACACTTTTGACTGTAGCTTTGTTGAAAATGTTACTACTGCTTTGGTCTTTTTATTTCTAGTGAACTCATAGAATGCCCCGAGTTCGAGTGCCTATCCGACGATCGGGATACCGATATACTGCTCGACCAGGTGTACGTTATCCTGTCGCGTAAGTACTCCTCTAATTATCGATATTCTGTCAACTTTGACAAACGTGTATTTATTGATAGACCTCCAGCTAAACGTGGTGGTTTATTAGGTGGCTTAGCTGGATTGCTTCTGTGTTTACTGTGCCTCGCAACACTCGGTCTACTTGGTCTATTTGCCACCTTCATTGCATTGACCGCCTATCTCGGTAAACTTTCTTTATAGATCCTCACACGATGCGATGTTATGTCTTTGACCATTGAATGCTTGTAGGAGACGTTTACCGTGCTTTGAGAGATGCTGGTGGTGATGCCTCAGCACACTATGCAAACATGACCATCTTACTTGCTGCATTGTGCTTCGCCGGTTATCACAAATTGCAGCGATCATTATAAACAAGACATTCTCTTCTTCCATTCTCATGTTCTATTCTGAATCGTCAAAAACCTCGTCGCTGTTATCCGTTTTCCTGTGATTACTTTCATCTCTTTGAACTTTCGAGAAACATTTTTCTTGCGAATTCGCACAAATTTTATTCTTTAAAACACCAAGATTTTTCTTCTCTTCCTTTCTGCATCTTTCTTTTGAACTCCACACACAAACATATATACCTTTTTTTACACATCTATTTGCTCTTTTCGAACAAGTGCCGAACGAAGATCACAAAAGAAATCCTTCGTACTAATATGAAATAACAATTCCATTGAAGCCATCATCATCATTATCATCATCGTCATGGTCATCTCTACGATTTGAACTCTCCAACAACGATATCACTTTGTATTCGACAAATAAAAACGATACTTTTCAAAATACATCAACGGGTTCTTTTTTCGTGTATTACGGATGTGTTTCTTTCTTTTTGTCGAGCACTTTTCTTTTTTCTTTGTGTGTGAGAAATAAAAATATCGACCACTGGAGATCTTCAATCGTCCGTTCACTTGTCGACAATTGATCCTTCGTCTCCGACGAAGACTAACTAACATTTTCTTTGTGAATCTTTGAAAATACAATAAAATAATTACAATCTTGAATTGTTTATGAAAAAGATCGATATTTTAAAATGTTATATCAACGATCAACACATATTTGGGTACCATTTTTTGCATCAATGGGGTATTGATGGATGGAGTTTAGTAGCATGGTTATCATCATGGTTTGATTCAAATCAAACATCAAATTTTGTTTGTGATCGTTGGTCAGTCATGAATAAAAATAAACATTAGACACTATCGGAAATTCAATCTCTATCTGGTTATTTCTTAGATGCTGGCCGTCTATTCTACTGCTGATTAGATAGATTTAAAGAAAATCCTTTTCATCTATTATGATGATAATGATGGTGAATTTATTCCTTTGAAAAAAAAGAAACAAACAAGAAAGATAAAATCGTTTCGTTGTTTGTATAAATGCTCTCTTTCAAAAACAAAAAAGAAAATAAAACTAATTTTTCATCTGAAATAATGATAATTCTTGTTCAAGTGCTTCTAAAAAAACAAAAAAACATTCAGAATTCTATGTTTTGTATTTCTCCTTTACCTTTCTTTTCTTGAATTATCTTCATCGATTGATTGATACTACTCTCTTCAATAACCAGTGCATCAATTTCTTGTTGTAAAGTTTTTATCTTTTCTTGTAAGTGTTTAATCGATTTCTCCTTTCAATTGATCACATTCCATGTAGCATTGTATGTTTCACGTTCCATGCAAAGCTAAAACAAAGAAAAAAAGAAAATCTTTGATGAAGAACTAAACTAGACTTTTTTACTTGGCCTTCGTATGTGTCAATCTCGGCTTTCACTTTCTAAAGAAAGAAATAGAAACCGTTTTATCAAAGTCGTTTCGATTTTATTACCTGATAGCGTTTGAGACTAAGCTTTGAGTTCTAAAATAACGTGATGATGAGCTTGATTGCATCCCAGGTCGATCAATCCGGCGACTGGATCCGTTGAAATCTGAGTCGGTTCCGGTACAGTTTTCGCCGATTCCGGCAAGTTCCTTGCCGCCGGATTCCGACCGGAATTGCACAGGAAATATCCGATCGGTTCCTGACCGGAATCCGGCGGCAAGGAAATAGTCGGAAAACGAACCTAGCCGGCCGGAACCGCCCGTGTCATAATAACCTGGGTTTATTTCAAATAAATGAAAACCATTTAGGTGCATTGATTTACATCGTTTTCAGATAAAAAAGTGTTTCGTAAATATCGTTCTATGGGAGACATCGATTATCTTCGGTTGGTATTAAGTGGCTTCACTTTGAAACAATTATTTTATATAAATTGGTTCAACAACAATCTTGACATTGGTGTAACAAATCGTAATATGAAGATCATCGAGTTATTACGCGAATGTACTGGGGACAAATTAGAAAACTGAACGTCCATAACAATTGAACAATCGATAATGGCGATCAATGGGTTAGGTTTTCTGAGTCGGACTGAAGAGACACTATTAGATGCAAAGTTACGAACTTATCTAGCATCGAAAGATTGTTCCGATACGATAATCGAACCATATGTTCAGAATTGTTGTGATACGAGGTTAACCATTGCGTTCGGAGGAAAAATAACAATATTCAAAATGGATAGGACATATACTGGTATAATAGCACATGACAATCGCTCGAAATGTATGAGACAATATTCACACAATTATTTCATGGACCAAAGGAAAAAGTATGTTACATATAGTTCAATATTTAACAGCGATCTTATCTATTTGGGCGGTAATTATGGTTATGATAAACAGTTTATCGTGTGGCTATCGAATTCCATTTTATATCTGTACAGTGGTTTTGAGAATTTTGCTAAATGCTATAATGCAACAAACAATGTATTTTGGAACAGCAATGGTATCATCTATATCAATCAGTGTCCAACTCGAATACAAGACTTTTGGTTTTTATATAACTTCATAAATATCTCATTCTTTTACACCCAACCAACGATTCTGGAAATCCCGAGTAACTGGTAATATTAATATATCTTCGAACCAATGTACCACTTCTGCATTTTTGTCTCTTATTTGTCTGCTTTAGTAATCGACAGAATCTAGTGGAGTTTATGAGTGCGAACTATGAAATACTAAACAAGCATTATGTGAATTACTGGGCTTTACACAAAGAACGTCATACTTGCGAGAGAGCATGTTAGATGGCATTTGTAACCGACGGATTTCAAAAGTCCAGTCGTTTTATATGTAGCAATATTAAAATGATTGTTCGAAGCGAAGAACTAGGTAAACTCAAAAATATTCCATTTGCCTAACTGTTCAATTTGTAATGTATGTCACTCTTTCCAAGGATATGTACGAACCGGCTGTGGTAATCGCCCAGAAAACAAAGTAAAGCAGACAACGAAAGATAACCACCAATGTAAATCAATGATAACAACAGCAGCTAGCAGTTCGAACGTTGACGTAGCAGATGCTTTGTGTACAAGCTGTAAGCTAAATCCTTTGTTCGTTAATTTTGAAGATGAAATGATTATCAACAATGAATGCAATATAAATAGAAATCCGCGTTTTGTTAACGGCAAAGTTCGCTCTTATGGAGTAATATCCACGATGTACAATTGTGGGATTGTCGTAGACTTTCTTGAGATAAACTTATCTGAACAGGTATTTATCGCATTATTACATTGGTTCAGTATGTTACATAAAATCAGTGATTTTACAAAAATACCAAATATTTTTATCTATGACAACGCGTGTAGCGTCTGGATCTACTTTAACCCTTTCCAGCCGGGTGTATCCATATGGATACAATTTTGCCGTAGGGGGGTACGGAATTCTCCAAAAATTCGGGGCTGAAAAATTGATCCTCATAACTAAAGTAACAAGAATATATATAAAGAAAATCTTTTGCTTGCTGTTTTCTGGTAGCCGGCCGGAAAGGGTTAAAGCACGATTACACACTACCAAAACGTTAGTTCTGACAGAGTCATCATTTTTTCTTGATTCATGTGAGATTTTTATTGACTGCGTCTGCATAAAAAGACACATAACCGTCATATGTGTCGTACAGAAAGAAACATCAATTTGAAGCCACATTTGAATGATATTAATACGGTTGTATGTGAACAAACGAATTCGTAGCTGAAACAATTCCTTAATATTTTATGCAATTTATCAGGACAACGATCCAAATTTTATTATCTATTTCTATTCCATATGCTGAATTGCAAGCGTTGTTCATTGAATCCAGAAAAGAGCCCGCATTTCTTATAACTTGATTGATCATTTGTTAGCGATCACGTATCGCTCTTCTCTTCCATTTTGAAAGAATGTTATTGCAGATAACATTCTTTCCCTTTTCGTTTTGTTTTTCTTTTCATTGGGGAGTCACTTGCTCTTTCAACTCGAATAAACATAGTTATTCTCGTTGAGACTCTCCTTTTCCTTGATGGTGGATTTGATTCGGACATAGAGAGCTCACATCATTATATTCTGATGCATTTTACCTATTGTTGTTTACCGACCATTGATACTATCCATTATTACAGACACATAATCGTGTTTCTTTTATCGTTTATCTTCTTTCTCTTAGTTTCATAGTTTTCTTTCTTTCTGTAGATATACACTTCGACCACATGTCTTTTCATCTGTATCACACGTAAACCCTGGAAACGTCCAGCCATATGCATTCATTTCTTCTTCTCTATATAATAGATTCGATATACGGCGTGTCACCATCATCATCGAATAGACCCCTCGGTAGACATCCTTTTCGAACATATCCTGATTAAATCACTCAATCTATAAATTTATTTAACAATATGTTTTTTTTTCGTTCGAGATTAAATGAAAGATAATGAAAAAATTCAAAGGGTAAAAGAGTAAAGCAAGTAAAGTAAGTTAAGGAAGTTAAGGGAGTAAAAGGAGTTAAGGGAGTAAAGGGAGCTAAGGGAGTTAAGGAAATTGAAATACTATAGAGATTAGAACGCATGACAGGGGTAAAAAATTTAAGTTACCAAAGGGTGTAAGAGTAAAGAAGTCTCAATACTTCAAGAGGCAGTCAAATGGTAGAAAATTTACACCATGATAACTTTAATTTCTTGTAGACCTATGGCGGCGGCACGGAGAGTGCCATATTGCCACATAAAGGAAACGCATCAAATGCTGATGGAAATCAAAATGCTGGCGGACAGCAACACGCTGGTGGAAACCAAAACGCTGGTGAAAACCAAAACGCTGGCGAAAATCAAAACGCTGGTGAAAACCAAAATCCACCAGTGGATCCAAATGCCTCTGCTTCAATGGCAGAATATGGCTATGTATATCTTACGCCCAACGCACCAGTAACTTCTCCGTTTTAACCCGTTCAGAATGGGTCACCACTGATTACTTGAGTTCACACCCATTCTTCTTCTTGTTTTTTTCTGGTATATACAAATACATTCTTCTTCGTCTTTTTTTCTCGTGTACTCAAATACATTAACAAATTCAAACACTTCATCCATCGAATAAATTGTGAAACATTATTCCTATTCCCGGGCACTAAATGATAAACAAACAAGCCATTGGCGGACAAGAACTTCTTCATCAACTAATATCTCTACCTTGCCTATCACGTTCCAGTTTGAATAAAATCTTGATAGAAAAAGACGCAATGAGACGAAATATAAGAAGGAGACCGCCATAAAGACTGATGAAAAGAGTAATTGTATATGAGACATTAGCTTCGTCCGTTGTTGTATAAGTGCAGAATGAAGGAGAAACACTGCTCAAAGTATGTCAAATAATTAGTACTTATTCTTCAGCTTCGGACAAATAAGTTCAACACAAGACTGTGCACGGATATACTTGGATTTTTTGGACCAAGAAGAAAAGAACTTTCCACACTGACATTCTTCTAAACACAATGATTATGATAAAAAAAACGAGATAGAGAATAGAATTATTGTTACTTGCTTTAGCCGTGGAAAACGATCGAGTAATAGTTGAATACATGTTGGATCATATAGACAGCTGAGCGTACTTTTCACAATAGCTTCGAAAGGGGAACATGCAGCAAAAGATCCGTTTATAAGGGGAGGAATATGCTGGGAACTCTTCTCATTGTGGATGACCGAGAGAATCACACTTCCATGAAAGCGAGATGAAGCCCGTCGAGCTGATTGGATTTTCCGTACTACATGGCTCATATGCACTGTTGTCTTCTCCTGTTATAGACCACGAACCATACGTTACTATACCTCCTACTTTAACATTGACTGCTTTTTGATAGACGACCAGGAAATTGGTATTGAGAGCTGAAACTAAATAGCTTGCTCGTGTGGTGATTCGTAGATAATTAAGAAATGAATTGATTCGACTGGTAAGAATGATTTCGAACAGATCGATGGTCATATCGGCTTCTGAATGAATTTGTGACTGATGAAGAAGATAAAGAGTGACCAACTCATTACTATCGAGATCGTACTGATTTTGTAAGATTGCATATTGAGAGAATGAGCATAAGTCAGACAGAAGTCGAAACTAGATGAGAAAATAGTAAATGTACTCGATATGCTGCAGTGAAGTAGAAACGGATAAAGACTACTCATGTGGTTCATCAAATGGATCGAGTGTTTACCTGTGCACTGGCCGTTGCTCAAAAGTCTGCCACTACGTATCGACTTGCATTGAGAAAGTGCAACGCTTCGATCCATGCATCAGTGAGAAATATACTGCGGCAAACTGGATGAAAGGTGACATTGTAAGAGATAAAATCTCGATAAAGCGTCACAGATCGTGAACATGGACATGAAAGGATGCCGTTATCTTCAAGATACAGCTGATTGAAAATATCGAGGTCCCAGGTCGATCATTCCGGCGACTGGATCCGTCGAAATCTGAGTCGGTTCCGGCAGGTTCCTTGCCGCCGGATTCCGGTCGGAATTGCACAGGAAATATCCGACCAGCTCCTGACCGTTTCCAGCTCGAAGTTTGCAGGAAACCGTCAGGAAATGACTGGAATCTACGTTTGAACTTCCGGCCGGAATCCGGTCGCAAGGAAATGGTCGGAAAACGAACCTAACCGGCCGGAACCGACCGTGCCATAATAACCTGGGTAGATTTCCGTATGATCATAAAGGAAGAAAAAACAAGTGGCCTTCGCACATTTCCGTTTCGTTGTTTATGCATGATTTCTTATCAGCTAGAGAACAGTTTCAAGTGAAATGTATGACGCTGCATTCTACTGAAAAACTCTCTTGTCGATTTGACGTCTTTACATTTTTAGTGTACATATTGTTTAAGGCTCCTCCCTCACCTTCACCGTAAAATGTCAATTTTCGTCAAATTTTTTGATTCTTTTATTTATAGCTTATCGGATAAAGAAAAGTGTCTGCTATCGAACGCACTATAGTTTGCTGGTTTTATGATGAGCTTCCACGGCGAGAAATCGGTTTTTCCGAGAACAATGGTTCCTAAACACTGCTTCTGTTCATCGATCATTCTTCGTATTGCATTAGCGTTATCCACATTAATTTATAACGATGGTTATGATGCTTTAGACATATTGTTTACAAGCATTTTCTCGTCAATAGGATATTATTCTGCTGAATGTTTTAGTTCAATGAGAAACTCTTTTACTTCAAAATTAAAAAACAGGCGTAAGTAAAGAACAACTGCAACTGCAACTACGATAACAACAGCTGCTGCTACTAATAGTTATTCTAGTGAAAGCTATAACGAAACGTTACTCACTCCAAGTCACAAAGATTCTCTTGATATTACCCAAGATTTAGGAGGCCTCGACCTGTCAGATGATGATACCACTGCTGACTATGAACCTGAGGGAGATGGTTAACTTTTCATAACATGTTATTATTTATCTAAGATTTTATATAACAAACTCAAAAAAGTTATCAGCAATACTTTCATATCTTACAGAAACTCGGCGTGTTTTCATATGTTTTAAGTAATTTCAAAACATTATTACTATTTCGAAGTGTTTGGATATTGATATTCATACTGAAGTGAAATAACTTGTGCAAAGATAAAACTGCGATTTCGCTAAACCCATGCTCACCCTCACACTCACCCCTCAACATCTTCGATCACGATCGGACGAACATGCTAGCCGCCATCTATATAAATATTTCTTTCGTTGTACCCATTGTGGATCGGTGAAAATTAATATCGTCTTTTATGCATTTTCCATCACGCTCATTGGTGATTTGAGCAATTGGTGTAGGCGAATCTTTATGTTAAATCAAATTAAGATAATTTACTTTTCTGTCTGTTTGATCTCTAAAGAAATGGTCATGTTAAACACAACGTGATAATAATGAGTGCAATTATTTCATTGGTCAACAGGTATGATGAGTTGTATTCATTGTTCTATTCAGATCACACCGGTCACATAAGGGTCTATCACACCGAAAAAATAATGTTGAATTAAGAAACATGATTGGCCCTTTTACATAGCAAGGCGAATTGTATTGTGGTTAATTCGGGACTAACTTTTCTGGTGTGAAAGGGGTCATACATAGGAATTCGTTTCATTTATTGCCTTTAAAGATGAAATTAATAAAACATTATAATATCAACTTAAACATATAGTTTGCAGCATTTAGTGATTAAACAATATGAAATTAGAAGGTATATCAAATGATCTGTTCTTGTGCATTTGGGATCACTTAACAAAGACAGATGTTATTTATAGTTTTTCCAATCTTAACGCAAGAATTGATTGTATGTTATTCAAATTTTGTGGTCTTTATAAAGAATTAGATTTACGTTATTGTTCATTATCAATCTTTCGTCATTTTTCTCATGAAATAATAATGAAAGATGGATGGCGTTTAAATTTAACTACTTTAAAAATAGGTAATCCATATCGATGTCCTCAAATGACCATATTAGCCGATGAAGTGACAAAGTTCTTTATGAAAAATTCTTTTATAAGAAAAGATAATCAGAACAATAATTCATTAACTTTACTTCGTATGATGAAGTCATTGAAGAAGAAAAATGTGGAATCATTATTTCCTCAATTAAATACTTTGATTGTTTTTCAGAATATAACAATGGATGAAAATTGTCGAGATATATTTCTATATGGTATTGCTTGTGGGTCAAGTTTACGCACATTAAAATGGAGAACTTGTTCCTATCAAACTCACCATTCGAAATCATTTTTTGATTGGTTATTTCAGTGCTCCATTAGTCTACAAAAGTATCATTTCGAAAATACGTTAGGTGAAAGTGGTTTTGAACTTTCTTATCATCATACATTGATTAACAATTATCAATTTCATCAATCACTTCTTGATCTTAGGATCAATATTTTGAATTTATCAACAGTATTTGTATTACTTCATTATCTTCCCAAACTTCAATGGCTTGGTAGGTTTTACACTATTTAAAAGGTTCTTTTGAATTGTCTTTTTTTTTCATTTCTAAAGATGTTCATATTAGCGATCGTATTGAAGCAAAAAATGATCTTGACGAACATTTGCTAACAACTATGAATTATCCGATTGAACTTCATACTGTGAAACTTCGGTAATATTAGGATTTTGGAAATAATTGCTTTTTTTAAAATGTTGTTTTACTCTATTCAAAGGTCATTGGATGTACGTGGACGAGGTTGTTATGTTTTGGAAAATCTTCTGTTAAAATTTCTTCAATCGCTTGAATATTTATCCATATCAATGTATCATCGATGTGAAAATGAACCTGAGCTAAATTATAATGGCTATTCTCTAAGTGTTCTTTGTCGAAAATTGATACATCTTCGATCGTTTCATTTCGCTATTGAAATACAAATGTTCGAAAAAGCTGATGAAGTTATCGTTCATAACTTTACAAAAACGTTTACTACACCTTTCTGGCTCAATGGACCTTTTGGTTGTAAACGAGTGTGCGTGGATTTCGAACACATGTGTGGTCGAATACAAATGTTTTCTCTCCCATATACTTTCAGTGATAAGAATTTAATTCATTCGACCAATCTAATGAATATAGAATTTAATACTGATCTAGAAGAAAATCCCAGATCAGAAAATTTATCTCAAAAACTTGCAACTCTTTGGTTTGGAATGCACCGCTTATTTTTACTATTTGATAAAGATCAAACGTTACCATCATTATTTATCCCAACTTTGCATTGCCCATCGAGTCAAGGTTAATTATTCGAGACTGTTTCTTTCATCTATTATTATTCATTCTTTTGTCATGTAGGTAAAACATTAATATTATCACAAAGGAGAGGAACTATGCCAGAAAATCTAGTAAATCACACTCAATTAACACATTTTAATGCACTCGAATTCTTTTATTCAATTGATACAAATAGTAATAATAATCTTCAAGGTAAATTTATTTTCTTTTTTGTCGATATTTTAACTTCAGACGCATTACCGTTCATGTAGTTCTATACTAATGTCATTGTAAAATTATATCATTATAAAAGTATCGAAGATATTACATAATGAAGGCTTATGTTGCATAAAACAATATGATTTTGATTAAAGTCTGTTGTTGACTGTATCAATCGCCAAACAAGATTTCCACTCACTAAGACATCAACAGATGAATCACTATTTTATTTAGTAGATTAAGAATGAAACGACCTTTTGCTGAAAGATTCGAGAAATTATTACGAACAGTAATAGATTTAAGTCGAAGTTCATATTATTTCACAATTTGAGACTTTCCTAAAGAATCTTCATGTGGATCATGATCTGAAAAAGAGTGTCGAAGTGTATAAGAACAGAAATTTGAAATCCTATACACCCTCAAGAACTGAAAAAAGAAAACAGTTTGGTGCAATGTTTGATAATTGAGAATATTCTTTGATGAAGTACCTTTGAGATTTTAAAATTTTCATGGTGAAACTCCACAGTTGATTGGTATATTGCCGATTTGTTGGACATTTAAATGTGAATGGTTTTCCTTTTTTTTCTACAGAATTAGTCTCTTGGCTTCAAATACTTCCAAATGTTATTTGCTTAGAAATATGTTTGACAGAATTCAAATATTGGCTTACTAATTATACGAATAATCCACATCTTTGTTCTTTTTTTCAACGTCTTCAACGATTACATATTGATTGTTCTTCCTTAATTAATAGACAAATGAATGAAGAAGTTTATCATTTATTTCTTTCATATATCATTGATAAAGATCGTTTTCCACAATTAAAATGTTTACGTTTGAGGTGCTGCAAAGATGTTGGCTCATCATGGGAAAATATCGATCAATGGATTGGCTTTATTCTTACTCATACTGATCAACACCGTTTAACATGCGTACGCTTTGATTTTATTGAAAAGGAAAATGAAACAACTGAAATGAATATATGTAATCAAATAATGTCAATTGTTCAACCATCATCGATTATCGTTGTTCATCAATTTGTATGCGACAATCATATTGCTCTATGGATCGAACGAATACATAGAAATTCCTCGTTAACAAAATAATTCATTCATGCTTAGACTTATTTATACATTAAATATTATTTAAAAAAAGAAATGAGTTTGTTGAACCAACTGTTTAGAATTAAATCTAAATCTGATTCAATTGGATACATTCTCTTCGTATTCCTTGCTAAAAATTAGCAGAAAAATGTCATAACATCTATTTTTTCAATTTGATCAATACAGTAACTAAAATATTTCGACAAGCTGTACCAAGATGTAACAAAGCCATTATACAAACAGTGACCGTCTAATGCTTTAAACAGTCTCTTTTAGGAAAAACTCTACTGTTCTAATAACGATTTTCGTAACTTACAGTTGTACAAAATCTTCATTTACAAACAATTATAGCAGTAGGCGAATGTCAGCAGGAAATAGTCGAATATGTCGCTAACTTCCATCACGTGTCTTCGATTTGATGTCTCTTTCTAGCTTTTTCAACAACTGATTTTAAAAGTATGTCTAAGAATAGAACTGTAGAGAAGTTAACGACGCATCTCTTGCTAAAAGAATCAGGTCGATAGGGCTAAACCAAAAAAAAAACTAGCCGAAATACTGAGATCACCATTTAGTCTGCCGCGCCCGTTATACATGCAGAAGAAGTGATCTTGTTTTGTTTTCGTATATCAGGGATGGTACATACGGCCGTCCCTTGCAAAGCAGAGCGCTCGCTGTGCTCACTTGTGTCATCTAGTGAAATTTCACTTCATTAGGTATACACGTCAAACCAATACGATTTGACTCGTCATTTTCAAATTGAGAAGAACAGAAGTTTCTTTAAAATAATCAACAAAGTCTCAATGTCATCGATTACCATCGAACCAGTATGATTTCTAATAACTAATCAACCTAAATGAGACTTGCCATTTGTAGCATACACCAGCTGTTTTTGTTAAACCTATCTTGTACGGAAACACAGCGAAACATTTCGGTACGAAAAGGGATTCTGATGGGCATACACATAAATGGACGTTGTATGTTCGATCATTCTATCAAGAAGATCTTTCTACGTATATAAGTCGTGTGCAATTTCGTCTACACGAAACATATACGAATAATATTCGTGGTAACGATTTCAATGATACTCGAGTCGCGTTTGTACAATCAGATTAGATTCTTTCGTGTAGTTGTCACTCATGCACCATTTGAAATTGAAGAAAGCGGTTGGGGTGAATTCGAAACACAAATAACTCTCTATTTTGTGGATCCGAATGAAAAACCGGTACGAAAAATGTCTCTTCGTCGAAGAATTTGACTAGTATTCGTCTTTTCTCCTAGGTAATCTTCTATCATCATTTGAAGTTATTCTCAACTGAGCCAGATGTTGTGACCGGAAAAGAAGCGTTAGTGAATGAATTCTACGATGAATTAGTAAAGATCTTCTCATTCGCATGATTCTAAAACGCAAAATCGTCTCTTCTCGTGATTCAAAATAGGTCTTCCATGAACCATCTGAACAGTTAGCTCGTTTGCTTATATGTTCGAAGGCCAATCCATCACCTGTAGACGAAAAAGAATGTAAGCATCAAGAATGGTGTTTGCTATTTCTCATCGTTCATTCTTTAGATGCACTGCAGAAATCCGAAACTTTAGCAAAGATAAAAACTGCTCGACAACGTGTAAAAAATGAGATTCAGGAACTAACGGAACGGCTTCGTATTACTCAAGAGAATATCAAACGAATTCGTCAACGATCTGTTGATCAGATCTGTGTTCCGGGTACATTTATAGGATTACTGAATGAAGCGATAGAGTGATTTGGAAATCGACCATACAGTACAGTTTGTTTTTTATGTACTCGCCATTTTGATTGTATGTTTGTGAATAAAAACAAGGATGAAAAATAACCTTTTACATATGCGTCATTTATGCAGACAGAAATTTACAATTGATTAGTTATGTCTGATATTTACGAATGTTAACAGAAGACTTCGCTAGCAAAAGGGTAAGATATATTCGAACGAAAATATGAAGGTCTGAGTAGAGATTGCGATTCTTTGACTTGAAGATGGTGACTGCGATCAATAGTTTTTCTCTTCATTGGGCAGACATATTGGTCTTAGTCGTGTATTTTGCAATTGTAATCGGATTCGGCGTGTGGGTATGTTTAGTTCTATTGTTAAACGAAACAAAATCATCTCTGAAATTCTAGTCATCATGTAAAAATCGTGGCAGTGTTGGTCGGTAGTCATTCTTGATCATTATCGATTTCGGCAATAGGTATTTCTCTTCGTCTAGAGGGTTATTTTCTCGCCGGACGAAGTATGTCATTCTTACCTGTAAGACATCGATTCGATTAATCACTGTGTAAATATGCAATGAAAGGTTGTAGGTGGGAGCATCTCTGTTTGCCAGTAATATTGGGAGTGGACATTTCATTGGTCTGGCAGGTACGCTTGAAGTTCAATCGTTTGATCTATATTCTTCTGCTGTCGTTAGGTAGTGGAGCTAGTAATGGAATTGGTGTTGCGGGATTCGAATTAAATGTAAGCTGTTGAACATTTCCTATGAGAAAATTTAAGCTTAACGAAGACGATTCATAGGCGAGCTACGTGTTGATAATACTCGGATGGGTTTTCTTACCTGTCTATATCAAAGCTGATGTGAGCCATAGTCGAGGCGTAACCATATGATGAAGTATATTGATAAAAATAGGTCTATACTATGCCCGAATTTCTGAAGAAAAGATTCGGTGGCGATCGAATTCGATTTTATCAAACGATTCTTGCTTTGATACTTTCGATATTTACAAAGATATCTGTTGATCTCTATTCGGGCGCTATTTTTCTTAATCAAGCATTGGGTTGGAATATGTATGTGTCAGTTATTGCTCTAGTAGCACTTGCTGCGCTTTTCACAATTGGCGGTTAGTTAACCAAGTTGTTTAGTTGGGTAGGTATCTCGGAAGGCAAATATTCTCTTCTAGGGGGATTGTCGGCTGTGATTTGGACTGATTTTATTCAAACTATTATCATGGTCATTGCCGCATTTATTCTCATGATTATAAGCTATATTCGAGTTGGGGGTTTACAAAGTATCAAGGACCTTTATCCTTATTCGGTTGCTGATACGACATTATACAACAGTACACTTTGTGGAATGCCACCGGAAGACTATTTCAGTGTGATTCGACCACTTAATTCTGACAATGGTCCGCCTTGGGTGGGCATTTTTGGCATGACTATTTTAAGTATTTGGTATTGGTGCAGGTGAGTTCAACATGCAGGACGATGGATGCGAGGTCTTCAGTTCGACTTGTAGTGATCAAGTGATCGTTCAACGCGCCCTGGCAGCAAAAAATTTAACTCATGCTCGTGCTGGCTGTATCGTTGCGAGCTATTTAAAGTTTCTGCCTCTTTTTCTCATGATTATTCCTGGTATGGTAGCGCGAATACTTTTTCAAGGTAGTCGAACTATCTCTCTTACAAAACTCTACTGTAAAAGAAATAATCAATCTAGATAAAATCGGTTGTTCAAGTCCACAAACATGTAAAGAAATCTGTGGGAATGAAGCATCATGTACAGACATAGCCTATCCATTGATTGTCATTGAACTAATGCCAAATGGTCTACGTGGTTTAATGCTTGCTTGTATGATTGCGGCATTAATGACGTCATTAACATCGATATTTAATTCAAGTTCAACTATTTTTACTATCGATATATGGCAACGCTTCCGAACGAATGCACCACAGTGGGAACTACTTATTGTAGGCAGGTAACGATGATCTAGAAATGGAAAAAAGACGAATGTGAAACTTGGTTGACTGGTGTTTTTTTTATTGAAGAGTTTTTACGTTAATACTTGTTGGAATCTCGATTCTTTGGATTCCGATTATTTCCTTTGCTCAGGGTGGTCGTCTATTCGATTATATTCAGTAAAACGAAAGATTTTGTTTTCTCTGTCTAAAAGCAAACCATTTGTCTTCTTTAGAGCTGTACAGAGTTTTCTTGCTCCGCCTATTTGTGCAATTTATCTACTGGCTATCTTATGGAAACGCGTCAATGAAGAGGTTTGTGGACACAGAATAGGAATACTATGCTATACTTCCATTCTTTATCTTTTAGGGCGCGTTTTGGGGACTGATTTGCGGTTTAATCATCGGTTTAATTCGTTTTATCTGGGAATTTTCGTACACAGTTCCTCCATGTGTACTTTCACACACAGATCAGCGTCCAGAAGCAGTTAAATTCCATTTTCTATACTTTGCTATAGTGCTCTTCGTGTTAACTTGCTTAATAACAATCACCATCAGTCTACTCACTCGACCCATACCAAGTCAATGCGTACGTACAATTTTCTTGTTCCAACGAACCAATACGACTTGACTTTCATAGTTACACGGTCTAAATATATTTGATTTGGACAATCCTGTGAAACCGACCCCAATACCAACCAAACCAGGATGTTGGCATAAAGCTGATACATCATTCGAAGATAAAAATACTCCACCCAGCGTATCTATTCCATCTACTGATGGCCCTGGAAGAAGATTCACTATTTTCTATGCTGGTAACTTTTCTTCTGTTTTCTTTTCAATGATAACGCAATCCTGTTTAAGTGTAGATCCGTCGAATAAGGATGCGAAATACTATTTTAAAATAATGATCTCATGGATCTGTGGCGTTGAGCAGCCCAACGATCAAAACGGTCAAACAACTACCATAACAAGCATACCGCTACTAGCTGCCGAGAATATGTTTTGGAAACGTATTTGTAATTACAACGGTGTTCTCATTCTAGCATTTTGTGCATTTCTTTGGGCTTTTTTCACAGACTATCGCATTAACAAGATGTACAAAGCATCCTAAAGTTTAAAACTGACTAACTTAATAAACGCTTTCCATGACTTGATTCTCCATTCATTCCATCAAAGAACGATAGTTTCTAATACTGTCTCCTATCGAACATGACGTCAACATGATATTGTACATGACAAAATCAGCTAACATGTCTTGATGGTTCTTATAAACATCCGATTGTTAATAGAGAAAAGTAGATACCGATTCTACCCCTAGAAATCATTGTCATAGTCATCCATGCATATAAACATGTACTTTGCTATCGTTAGTTCTGATCGATCGTTCGAAAGCTTTATCAGTCGACGAGAGATCACCATTTACATGTAGCCAGGCCATTTAATAAGAAAGAATGAAGATACTATGATTATAGTCTTTGTTTTCTGTTGCGATATATNCTGAGATCACCATTTAGTCTGCCGCGCCCGTTATACATGCAGAAGAAGTGATCTTGTTTTGTTTTCGTATATCAGGGATGGTACATACGGCCGTCCCTTGCAAAGCAGAGCGCTCGCTGTGCTCACTTGTGTCATCTAGTGAAATTTCACTTCATTAGGTATACACGTCAAACCAATACGATTTGACTCGTCATTTTCAAATTGAGAAGAACAGAAGTTTCATTAAAGTAATCAACAAAGTATCGATGTCATCGATTACCATCGAACCAGTATGATTTCTAATAACAAATCAACCTAAATGAGACTTTTCATTTGTAGCGCACACCAGCTGTCTTTGTTAAACCTATCTTGTACGGAAATACAGCGAAACATTTCGGTACGAAAAGGGATTCTGATGGGCATACACATAAATGGACGTTGTATGTTCGATCATTCTATCAAGAAGATCTTTCTACGTACATAAGTCGTGTACAATTTCGTCTGCACGAAACATATACGAATAATATTCGTGGTAACGATTTCAATGATACTCGAGTCGCGTTTCTACAATCAGATTAGATTCTTTCGTGTAGTTGTCACCCATGCACCATTTGAAATCGAAGAAAGTGGTTGGGGCGAATTCGAAACACAAATAACTCTCTATTTTGTGGATCCGAATGAAAAACCGGTACGAAAAATGCGTCTTCATCAAAGAATTTGACTAGTATTCGTCTTTTCTCCTAGGTAATCTTCTATCATCATTTGAAGTTATTCTCAGCTGAGCCAGATGTTGTGACTGGGAAAGAAGCGTTAGTGAATGAATTCTACGATGAATTGGTAAAGTTCTTCTCATTCGCATGGTTCTAAAACGCAAGATCGTCTCTTCTCGTGATTCAAAATAGGTCTTCCATGAACCATCTGAACAGTTAGCTCGTTTACTTATATGTTCGAAGGCTAATCCATCACCTGCAGACGAAAAAGAATGTAAGCATCAAGAATGGTATTTGTGATTTCTCATCGTTCATTGTTTAGATGCACTGCAGAAATCCGAAACTTTAGCAAAGATAAAAAGTGCTCGACAACGTGTAAGAAATGAGATTCAGGAACTAACGGAACGGTTTCGTATTACTCAAGAGAATATCAAACGAATTCGTCAACGATCTGTTGATCAGATCTGTGCTCCAGGCACATTTATGGGATTACCGAATGAAGCAATAGAGTAATTTGGAAATCGACAATACAATAAAGTTTATTTTTGTTGTACTCGCCGTTTTGATTGTATGTTTGTGAATAAAAACAAGGATGAAGGATAACCTTTTAGATATGCGTAATTTATGTAGACAGAAATTTACAATGGCTTAGTTATGGCTGATATTTGCAAATGTTGCCAGAAGACTTCGCTGGCAAAAGGGTAAGATATATTCGAACGAAAATATGTATGTCTGAGTAGAGATTGCGATTCTTTGACTTGAAGATGGTGACTGCGATCAATAGTTTTTCTCTTCATTGGGCAGATGTATTGGTCTTAGTCGTGTATTTTGCAATTGTAATCGGATTCGGCGTGTGGGTATGTTTAGTTCTATTGTTAAATGAAACAAAATCAACTCTGAAATTCTAGTCGTCGTGTAAAAATCGTGGCAGTGTTGGTCGGTAGTCATTCTTGATCATTATCGATTTCGTCGATAAGTATTTCTCTTTGTCTAGAGGGATATTTTCTCGCCGGACGAAGTATGTCATTCTTACCAGTAAGACATCGGTTCGATTAATCGCTGTGTAAATATGCAATGAAAAATTGTAGGTGGGAGCATCTCTGTTTGCCAGTAATATTGGGAGTGGACATTTCATTGGTCTGGCAGGTACGCTAGAAGTTCAACCGTTTGATCTATATTCTTCTGCTGTCGTTAGGTAGTGGTGCTAGTAATGGGATTGGTGTTGCGGGATTCGAATTAAATGTAAGTTGTTGAACATTTCATATGACAAAATTTAAGCTTAACGAAGACGATTCCTAGGCGAGCTACGTATTGATAATACTCGGATGGGTTTTCTTACCTGTCTACATCAAAGCTGATGTGAGCCATAGTCGAAGCGTAACCATATGATGAAGTATATTGATAAAAATAGGTCTACACTATGCCCGAATTTCTGAAGAAAAGATTCGGTGGCGATCGAATTCGATTTTATCAAACGGTTCTTGCTTTGATACTTTCGATATTTACGAAGATATCCGTTGACCTCTATTCGGGCGCTATTTTTCTTAATCAAGCATTGGGTTGGAATATGTATGTGTCAGTTATTGCTCTTGTAGCACTTGCTGCGCTTTTCACAATTGGCGGTTAGTTAACCAAGTTGTTTAGTTGGGTAGGTATTTCGGAAGACAAATATTCTCTTCTAGGGGGATTGTCGGCTGTGATTTGGACTGATTTTATTCAAACTATTATCATGGTCATTGCCGCATTTATTCTCATGATTATAAGCTATATTCGAGTTGGGGGTTTACAAAGTATCAAGGACCTTTATCCTTATTCGGTTGCTGATACGACATTATACAACAGTACACTTTGTGGAATGCCACCGGAAGACTATTTCAGTGTGATTCGACCACTTAATTCTGACAATGGTCCGCCTTGGGTGGGCATTTTTGGCATGACTATTTTAAGTATTTGGTATTGGTGCAGGTGAGTTCAACATGCAGGACGATGGGTGCGAGGTCTTCAGTTCGACTTGTAGTGATCAAGTGATCGTTCAACGCGCACTGGCTGCAAAAAATTTAACTCATGCTCGTGCTGGCTGTGTCGTTGCGAGCTATTTAAAGTTTCTGCCTCTTTTTCTCATGATTATTCCTGGTATGGTAGCGCGGATACTTTTTCAAGGTAGTCGAACTATCTCTCTTACAAAACTCTACTCTAAAAAAATAATTAATTCAGATAAAATCGGTTGTTCAAGTCCGCAAACATGTAAAGAAATCTGCGGAAATGAAGCATCATGTACAGACATAGCCTATCCATTGATTGTCATTGAACTAATGCCAAATGGTCTACGTGGTTTAATGCTTGCTTGTATGATTGCGGCATTAATGACGTCATTAACATCGATATTTAATTCAAGTTCAACTATCTTCACTATCGATATATGGCAACGCTTCCGAACGAACGCACCACAGTGGGAACTACTTATTGTAGGCAGGTAACGATGATTTAAGAACGGGAAAAAAGACGGACGTGAAACTTAGTTGAATGGTGTTTCTTTTTCATTGAAGAGTTTTTACGCTAATACTTGTTGGAATCTCGATTCTTTGGATTCCGATTATTTCCTTTGCTCAGGGTGGTCGTCTATTCGATTATATTCAGTAAAACGAAAGATTTTGTTTTCTCTGTATAAGAGCAAACCATTTGTCTTCTTTAGAGCTGTACAGAGTTTTCTTGCTCCGCCTATTTGTGCAATTTATCTACTGGCTATCTTATGGAAACGCGTCAATGAAGAGGTTTGTGGGCACAAAATATGAATACTAGGCTATACTTCCATTCTTTATCTTTTAGGGCGCGTTTTGGGGACTAATTTGTGGTTTAATTATCGGTTTAATTCGCTTTATCTGGGAATTTTCTTACGCTGTTCCTCCGTGTGTACTTTCACACACAGATCAGCGTCCAGAAATAGTTAAATTCCATTTTCTATACTTTGCCATAGTGCTTTTCGTCTTAACTTGTTTAATAACAATCACCATCAGTCTACTCACTCGACCCATACCAAATCAATGCGTACGTACAATATTTTAGTTCAAACGAACCAATATGACTTGTCTTTCATAGTTACACGGTCTGAGTATATTTGATTTGGACAATCCTGTAAAACCAACCCCAATACCAACCAAACCAGGATGTTGGCATAAAGCTGATACATCATTCGAAGATAAAAATACTCCGCCCAGTGTGTCTATTCCATCTACTGATAGTCCTGGTAGAAGATTCACTATTTTCTATGCCGGTAACTTTTCTGTTTTTTTCTCAACGACAAAGCAATACTGTTTAAGTATAGATCCATCGAACAAGGACGCGAAATACTATTTCAAAATAATGATTTCATGGATCTGTGGCGTTGAGCAGCCCAATGATCAAGGTAGTCAATCAACTACAGTAACAAGCATGCCGATACTAGCTGCCGAGAATATGTTTTGGAAACGTATTTGTAATTACAACGGTGTTCTCATTTTGGCATTTTGTGCATTTCTGTGGGCTTTTTTCACAGACTATCGCATTAACAAGATGTACAAAACATCCTAAAGTTTAAAACTGACTAACTTAATAAACGCTTTCCATGCCTTGATTGTTCCTGCATTCCATCAAAGAACGATGTTTTTAATATCGTCTCCTACCGAACATGACGTCAACAAGATATTGTACATGACAAAATCAGCTAACGTGTCTTGATGGTTCTTATAAACATCCGATTGTTAATAGAGAAAAGTATATACCGATTCTACCCCTAGAAATCATTGTCATAGTCATCCATGTATATAAACATGCACTTTGCTATCGTTAATTCCGATCGATCGTTCGAAAGCTTTATCAGTCGACGAGAGATCACCATTTACATGTAGCCAGGCCATTTAATAAGAAAGAATGAAGATACTATGATTATAGTCTTTGTTTTCTGTTGCGATATATATAGAGATGATATATCTAAATGTGAACACCTCGAATAGAAGAAAGAAAGACTACGTGATCACGAATAATAAATGTACGGATTCATTTCTTTTCTTCGTTTTCGCAAACAGAATCGTGATCGCGTCTAATAGGAAATTTGTCGTTTAGGAAAATGCTGAAAGGGATAATATTGCTCGTGTTCATTACGACCGCATTAGCCGATTCTGATCCTTACAAAAAAACCATTTGGTGGGACACCGTAAGACGAATTAATCGGCTGTGAAGCCGTATGTTCTGATGTTTTTTTCGCTTTTAGGATGATCTTAACGAGTATAAGGATAAGGGCCACCGTGTCCCATTTCCAGAATGTCTGCTATCTGGTTCCAAACAAAATTATCTCGAATCGTCATCGTTGGGAGATTTATTCAACAAAGCACTCCGTGCTGAAGAAAAAAGCTTAATGAACGAACGTTATGAAAACAAGAAACATAACTATGGTAATTGATTACGATGTCTTGCAAGGATATCCAAAACTATCCTTTTTTTTTTCAAGATGACTTAATGGATTATGATGCGGACGGATCAAGAAAGGACTACGGCAAATCTCGACAAGCTGCTACTGCCGCTGTAAAATTAACACAAGATATCATGACCGTACTTGCTTGTGATTTAAATGGAACAGATGCCAAGAATTTGTAAGTGGCAAATGTTATTATTCGACACTCGCTGAGCCTTCGATCATGTTTAGAGATCATTTTCTTCAAAAATTCAAAATGCCCGAAGAATTCTGTAAATACCATGAAAAACCAAAGTGTGACGATCGGAAGAAATACCGAACACCAACTGGTATCTGTAACAATCTTGAACGGCCTTATGAAGGAAGTTCTCAAACAGCCTACGCACGTATCATCACTGCCGACTACGACGATCGTACGTTTGAGAGCTAACAATTTTTCGTCTTCATATATTCATGAGCTTCTCTCTCCATAGATCTCAGTAAACCTCGTCGAAAAGCATATGGCTATGGCTTATTACCATCATGCCGTCAAGTCAGTTTAGCATTCGGCTCAAAACCAATCTTCAGCCGCGAATACAACAACTTCTTTGCCGTTTTTGGACAATTCATTGGCCATGATATTTCACTTGCTACACCAGCCACTGATACATATTTAACACCAATTTCCTCATGCACATGTGGCTCGAAATACGATTGGAATAAATGTACAGTGATCGATATTAAACCCGATGATCCATATTTACGTGGACAAAAATGTATGGCTTTCCCAGCTACAGCCCAAGCTTTCAAAAATCAAATCTGTTCACTTGGTGTCAAAGAACAAATGAATGGAAATACGCACATTCCTGATTTATCTGTTCTCTACGGTAATACCGTACGTACCGCTGCTATTGTCCGTTCAGATCAAGGTTTATTGAAATCAACACGAACACACTGGTCCAAATTGGAGATGCCACCAGCTCAACGTGAAGGAAAATCTTGCGTTGATGCCACTTACAAACAGCCATGTTTTGCTGGAGGTAAAAAACGTTTTCCTCTCATCTATTTTACTCCTATGAATATTTCGTCTGAAAATAGGTGATTCACGTTTGATGGTTACCCTTGGCTTCACATCCGTTCAAACCATCTTTTTACGTAAACATAATGAATTAGCTCGAGCTTTACACGACTTGAATCCGCATTGGAGCAACGACAAATTGTACGAAGAAGCTAGAAAGATCAACATTGCCTTCTTTCAAGATATCTTATATACAAGATGGTTACCTCTCCTCTTCGGTACTGATGAATTCAAAGAACTCTTTGGTCCAATTGGTGAATCAAGCTATAACGTAAACGTATGTCATACGCATGTAAATTGTAGAAAACATGAACTTCCATGTTCAAAATCTTTAGATCCCACCAGTTGTATTCAATGAAGTTGCAGCAGCTGCTTTCCGTTTACATACATTAGTTCGTGATTTATTCAGTCGATGTACCCCTGATGGTAATCGTATCGATGAATTATGGCTCCATGACATTAGTGCAAAAGCCAAATATGCTTATGAGTAAATATCGCATTGTTGCCTTCATTCCCTTTCGTAAAACTCGTTCTCTTCGTTAGTATGGAAAACAATGGTCTAGATTCGATCATTTGTGGTCTCTTCTATGATTATGGCTTTGCTCACGATGGTAATTTCGCTCATCAAATTCACAATCGCTTATTCGAATCAGTTAACAAATACGGACAATTGTGGCGTAATGATTTAGTTGCTATCAACATCTGCCGCGGTCGAGAACACGGTATTCGCGGTTATAATGCCTACCGAGAATACTGCAAGTTACCAAAAGCATATAACTTCGAAGATTTTGGTGACACAATCAATTATGATGGTATCCAATTCTTAAAGAAGAACTATGGGTTAGTTGAACAAAATACGTTGTCGAGTAGTTTCGAATTCAAATTGCTTATTTTTAGTCATCCAGAAGATGTTGATCTATTTGTTGGCCTCAATTTGGAAGACACATTACCCGGATCTCTCATTGGTCCTGTTTCAGCATGTTTACTTAGCTTGCAATTCAAAGCTCTTCGCGATGGTGATCGATTATTTTACTCGCATCCAGGCGTTTTCACACCAGGTAGGAATTAACTATGGAACGAGCTGATTTTTCGAAGAAAATCTCTTTAGGACAATTACAAACAATTGTAGACTATCCATTCCATTGCTTTATCTGTTCCGTTGTTGACATTGATAAAGTACCACTTAATCCGTTCAAACCACCAAATGACTCTGAGTAAATTACGATGAATTTTATCAATGAATACTTAGCATTTTTCGTTTTTGTTTTAGCAATGTCTTGAAATCATGTAGAGAATGTGCCAATTTCGACTTAAGCGATTGGGCTGAAACACAATCAGCGTAAAAATTCATAACAACGGATTTTCCAGATTAGTCTTTTTAATGTGCGCGCGTGTTTGTTTTGATTCATCGAGTGTGTTTATGCATTGACTAACTTGTTTTATTATTTTATCACAAAAAAAAGAATAAAAACATAAAAAACAGCTTGGAAAATTCGATTCGGAAAGATAAAGTCGATGCGTATGTGATTACCAGATAGTGCTTGAGGTTGATGGAATACTAATGATTCGAAATTTGTGCAAAAATTCGTATAATAACAATGCCGGATGCGTTACCAAATAAATGTGAAGGAGGATGTATTCGATTAGTCCATCATTCATGTCAATACTACTGCTCAAATTAGGCAAATGTACAATCGAAATAGTTAGGTACATTACGTTAATAGCTTTCGAAAAGAAACGAACTATATTACACATGCTTATCGATCATTCTTTGAAACCCTCGAATTCGTATTATAAGTTCACAGTGATATCACATATACATATCTCTCAGATGATGACGATCTAGTTATTTATGTATATATAAGCCTAAACTTTTGTTTTCGAACCAGAATCTTTCTTTTTCTCTTTCTTTCTGTACATGATATCAAGAATACGGATAGCCTAGATAGGGATACAAACGCTTTCCATGTATAAATATGGACGTTTAGATTTCAGTCTTAGCTAGAAATATCTCTGATTTGCTCGAAACACTTTGGTATTATTCTTTACTTTATATTTTAGTATAGATTGTATGATGAGAGTGCTGATAGTTTCCAGTGTGCTCTGTGCTTTTATTTTGACCATTAATGGTCAATTTAACCAAGCACAGCAAATGTCGGGCTTCCAACAAAGTTCGCCTTCTCAAATGCCCAATTCGATGGGAAATGGTCAAAGCAATCAATTCATCCCGCAAAATATCAATAATAATGGCTTCCGAATTCCATACCCTCAATGTCTTTCGACTGATATTGCAGCATCGATGTTGACTCCATCCGCATTACAAAGTTTATTTGAAACTAAACTTCAACAAGAAGAAAGAAAATTAGCAAATGAACGTGCTCGTAATACTGGTTTGAATAACAGTGCGTAGAAAGATGATGACTGAAGGAAAATCAAATAGTTCATTGACTTTCTTCTGTTTCTTAGATGATATCATGGATTTTGATGCTGTACAATTACGGGCAGGTACACATAACGGTGCTTTGGTTGCTCGTGTTGCCACCAAAGTTTCTCAAGAACTCGTTGCTATGTAAGCTAAAACGAAAACTATTTTCACCAATTTTATCCGATCCTCGTTTATTCTAGACTTGGATGTGAAACCAATGCAACAATCACTCAGTATCTGTAAGAAAAAGCATGTACGTACTAGTAGATGATATATTTGCCATTTTAGAGATCATTTCTTGAAACGAATTCATTTACCTGGAAATACTTGTGTATTTGCTGCCAACCCAGATTGCAGTAACTTCATCAACGTTCGAACAATAACCGGTGTATGTAACAATCTGCAACGCCCATACGAAGGCAGCTCACAAACCGCATACGCACGTTTACTACCAGCAGCTTATGATGATGGTACGTTTTCTCAAAATATGGTCACGTTTTTCTATTCGATCATTTACAGGATTAAGCAAACCACGTTCACAATCAGTTCTTGGCGGTCCATTGCCATCATGCCGTCAAATCAGTTTATCCATGGGATCCAAGCCGGTGTTTGATACTAGTTACAACAACTTCTTTGTTGCTTACGGTCAATTCATCATGCACGATATTATCTTGTCTCTACCCGTTACCGACTCTGGTAGTACACCGATTTCATCATGCAGTTGTGAATCACAGGATACAGATATGTGCACTGTTGTCGATGTGGCACCAAACGATCCGTTTATGGCTGGACAACAATGTATGGCAACACCAGCAACAGCTCAAGCTTTCAGTGATCAAGTTTGTTCACTCGGTGTCAAGGAACAAATGAATGGCAATTCACATTATATCGATTTATCTGTAACATACGGTAGCACAAGACTAACAGCTCACGGTTTACGCACTGGCACTAACGGTTTCTTGAAAACAGCCAAACGATCATGGTCGAAATTTGATCTTCCACCCGGTCAACGTGAAGGTAGATCCTGTGTTGATGGAACAGACAGCGAACGTTGTTTTGCTGGTGGTGATTCACGTTTGATGGAAAACCTTATTTTAACTGGTATTCAAGCTCAATGGGTGCGTGCGCATAATATTTTCACAGTTGAACTGGCCAACATCCGTCCAGACTGGAAAAATGATGATTTTCTTCTATACGAAGAAGCTAAAAGAATCTTAGTTGCTGTTCATCAACGCATTACGTATGACGATTGGTTACCAATCTTAATTGGCAAAGAAGCAGCAAATCGCTTTACAGGAGATAATGGCGTAACAAGTCGTTACGATCCATCAGTATGTACAAATTTTGAATTTCTCAAGTTCAAGCTGATCAAATTCTTCTATCTTAGATGCCGGGTGTTGTGTTTAACGAAGCTGCAGCCGCCGCCCTTCGTCTACATACGTTAGTTCGTGATTTATTCACACGTTGCACACCAAAAGGTGAATTGATTGATCAAGTTTGGCTCCGCGACGTGAATGCCAAATGCAAATTAGCTTATGAGTATGAAAGGAAGTTTGACATAGCCATATCTATTGTTTTGACTTTTTTCTAGTGCTGCAAACAATGGCGTTGATTCATTGCTCTGTGGCTCATTATTCGACTATGGTTTTGCTGGCGATACAAACTATGTCCAAGACATTCATCATCGTTTATTTGAATCTGTCAACCGACAGGGTGAAATCCGACGTAACGATATTGTTGCAATCAATATCTGCCGTGCTCGTGAACACGGTATCCCGGGCTACAACGCCTTCCGACAACTCTGCGGTCTTCCGCGTGCAAGCCAATTCCAAGACTTCACAGATACGATGAGTTTCGAAAATGCAGGCAAACTACAAATGATCTACAAGTGTGTTACACGCATTCCTCGCGAATCATTTCAAAAACTGTGTTCATATTTGTTTCTAGACATCCTGAGGATGTTGATCTCTTCATTGGTATCAATCATGAAAACCATGTACCTGGCGGCTTAGTCGGTCCAGTTTCAGCATGTATCATTGGTACACAATTCAGACATCTTAAATATGGCGATCGTCACTTCTACAAACACGAAGGCCAATTTACACCAGGTATATCACCTTGGATTTGTACAAATTCATTGACTGAAACATGTGAAATCTTTCTCTAGCCCAACTTGATGCCATAAACAGATATTCAAATCAATGCTTTTTCTGCCATACAACTGATATTGAAAAAGTCCAAGCAAATCCATTCCAACCACCCAATGATCAAACGTAAGTGACTCTAACACATAGTGCGAATCAGAAAATGTATCTCTCGTGTTTTCTCTCCTTTGTTTTTAGAAATCCATTAGGATTATGCAATCAATGTCCTATTTTTGATTTCAATCCATGGCGTGTTGATTCACGTACTATGGGTTAAAATCGACAAACATTCTTTTTTAACCTTTAGTCATATTAACGTCTGTTTTTTTATGTAGGAAAACAGTTCATTTTGTTTTAGTTCTTTGATTGATCTTTCCATTTATTACTTTGAAAAAAACAATAAAAAAAGCTTATATACATGAAAGACTTGTTTGTCATACTGTGAACAACCATAAACTAGAACTTCTCGCTTCAACACAGTGGATAGAAGTTGAGCTATTGAACATAGACCTTTCGATTTCATCCGAGTGAAGCTATGATCGTTAAACACTACTTTGTCATAAGAAATATTTTTCTCTATCTTCGATAAAACGCGAGCGTCCTCTGTTTCTTCACTTTCCTAATGGTTTACGAACTCAACATATGAATAGAATACAATGAATGAAAACTGCATTACCGTGTTAGAATAGCTCATGTTTATTCCAATTGAATATATATTTTCTTCTTTCTATATATACATATTGTTTTTTTGAATGAAGTTCATCAACTCGATGTATACCAAATATTTCTTTGAATTTTAGACGTATTGATTGATTAATATCATTCAACGATAAGGTCCTAGCGCCTACATCCCAATCCAATCTTCCCCTACTTTTCCCGAGTCAATATCTAGAGAAAATGACATCCTCCGATGATGATTATGGTCAAGTATCGAATAATAATACCGCGAACAACATCAGCAATCGACGTATAAATAGCAATAGTAACAACCCTTACTCAGCTGGATCTAATATCGAGATTCGTTTATTAATGACTTCTCGTGATGCTGGAGCCGTTATTGGTATGTATTTTGCTGGTTTTTCTTTACAAAAGAAAATCGCATTTTCGTCTAGGCAAAAGTGGTGTGGCAATACAAAAACTTCGTGCTGATCATTCGCGTATTATTATCCAAGTACCTGACTGTGCTTCTCCAGAGCGTGTGTTGATATTGAGTGGCGAAGAAGAGCAATGCTTCGATGCATTGTATCAAATCATTCCATGTTTAACTGATAGCGCTCGTCTTTCAGCATTTAATCGTAAACGTCAAACAGCATCGGGAAGTGCTTCTGATCAGATACAATCAAATAGCAATAACGATGAACCGTCAACAGCAGAAATTCGCATACTTGTTCATCAAATCTATTGTGGAGCTATTATTGGTAAAGGTGGACAACATATCAAAGAATTGCGACAAAGTTATAATCTTGATATCAAAGTCTTCTCACAATGCTGTCCAATGAGTCATGAAAGAATCATTTGTTTACATGGAAAGTTAGACGATATTATTGAATGTTTAAAAGTTAGTGTAGAAATGTATGTTACCAGGAAGTTCGTATTTTTCATTATTTTAGAATATTTATAATTTAATATCGACATCGTCTCAACAACCGCGAGGCTCACCTTTAATTCAATATGATCCACATAATTTCGATGTTTATGCTGTGAATGAATACGGTTTGTTTGCATTCTAATTAGTTGTAGTCAAGTACTTGTCATTTGTTGCTCTCCATTCAGGCGGTTTTGCAAACGCAGCTACTGGTGACAATCGATCTGGATATAATTCACGTGGCGCGTATCCGGCAACTACACCACGAGGTGGTATGTATTCTATTCGACCTTTACCTTCTCTTGTTCATGTACCTTATGGCGGTGGATCAGGTTTAGGTGCTCGATTTAGCAACACCGCCGTGCTCACTTCGACACGTGTACGTTAAGTTCTTTCTTTTCGATGAACATGTACATTCGTTGGCATTCATAGGTAACATTGCCGAATGAACTGGTCGGAGCTGTCATTGGTCCTCGTGGTGCGAAAATTCAGCAGATACGTCAAAGTACCAATGCGAATATAATTATCGACGACCAAGCAATTCCTAGTGGTAACGGTGGTGGTGGGGACAGAATCATAACTATCGAAGGAACACCGGAACAGATCAGTCGTGCGCAATCACTTCTTCAACAAGCTGTTCGACAATCTGGCCTTTGGCGACCATAAAATCTGTTATGTTCTCTTCTCAGTCAGTCTGATGACATTATAATCATACACATTCGCATACGTTTTGAATCTGTCTTTTAAAACTCAAATCAGTTTTCTCTCGCTTCATTTTCTTTTTCGCTCACCTTCGTATTACACTTCTTCTTACTCGTTTCTACACCCATTAGAATGTTGCTCGATCAACGTTTTCATCTGTCATCTAAGCTTTTATTCTCCTTCTTACTCATCTCGTCCTCCCATTCTTCTTCGTTTTTTATATAGAATTTCGTTCTGATTTACAATTGTTTCGAAACTGATGGTTGCATATAAACGATATGATAGATCTGCACTTTTAAAGCAAATCCTATGTTTTTCATTCAATCTCATGAATAACACATCAATTCTATTGATAGAAACAGAGCAGCCAAGCTCAGTTGTCTTCTCATTTCACATTTAATTAATTTGCACGCCACACATCGAATACGCCAATATCGATGATAATTTTCGGCCTTGAAACATGAGTAAAAGCAACCTACGCTGTCACTCAGTCATGCATGTTCGATCGAAAAACAAACACATTTACATGACAGTTGTAGTCTGTTGATAATTGTGATATGACAATTCGTCATTCCGCATCTTCATAAGAGACGAATGAAAAAAATAGAAGTAGACAATATCCTCACCACAGTAGCATTGTTCTTCTATTTAATTAAGTAATGCAATATCGATTTGTTTATTTATTACTTTTGCTTGGGATTTGTGTTCATCATACTGTTGAATGGGATCTTTTACTCAATGTCGACGACGATGACAAACTTTTGTGTCATGCGTGTAAAGGTAAAGCATGCGCAGAGACGACAAATGACGATCAAACGAAGGTACTTTGTAATAAAAGAACACAACTTTGTTGGGTAAAAGACAAACACCATTAGCAAAATAGTCAATGAATCTATCTAATTCTTTTACTATTCCACTAGGCTGGTTATGTGGATGAACAACCGTATCGCACATGTGCTAGCCGATATTGTACACCAAGTGACTTTTCACTTGATAGCGACGTCCGCATTGAACTATGTTGTCGCACAAATTTATGTAATTCAATTTCTCGTAAGTAGAAACAATCATCCGAAAATACTAGTCAACTTTTCTTACTAAGGTATTCTTTAGTGTCTAAATCAATGTTTAATATACCATTATATTCAAGAATGGTCCTGCCTTCTATTACCGAGAGTTCGAAGACTACTACGACTGCTACTACTGAATCGATCACCACACTAACTACGACAACTAACCAAATGAATGCGACAAAAGCAGCACCAGATTATTTTATCGGTGAGGAGAGAGCCGTAGAAGAAGACGACGACGACGACGAACTGGTACCTGCCTTGGATGTCAGTGATTTGAACAGTCACGAAGAAATCAATCGGCAGTTGCCTTCATTATCGGCGAATAAAAAAATTACATGGGAGTATTTACCACAGGATAAGAACTACAACAATGGCGTGGCATCAATCAGTAATCTCGTGCTTTTTCTAATTCCACTCCTATTCGTTTTACTTTTCTAATCGAAACCTTTGTTTAAGAATGTCTTCTATTCAATATTATCTTCAAACTCTTCATTGTCATCCGGTGACAATAGTATCGATGATTTGAACAGTGCATTTTCTTCCTCCACTGTTGGATCATCTTTTTCGATCAAGTCGAACTTGTATTCATTTTGAGGAAATATATTGATCATACTGGCTTGCGAACATTCATTGAAATTTTTCAAACCCCAGCCAATGTAAATATTTTCAAACCGATGACGATCGCCAACAGTGAAAGCACCTACGAAAAAAAGATTTTATCTCGCAAACAATTTCGATATTTTGTTTTGTTTAAAAACCACCGATAGAGTTTGTTCGCTTATGATATGACTGATGATGAAAAGAATTGAGTACAAACGAACCTGGCCAACGATTAGATCGAACAAATGCTTTTGCATAAGTGGGCACACAGGTTGAGGTGATACCAATTGACCATGCGGAGTGACATTCGTCAATAGCAATATCGTCATTTAATGAAGAAAATGAATGGACATGTGTTTTAGGTTTGGCATTGCCATCTAGTTCTGCAGATAGGAAATAACCCACTTATCAGAAGTACTTTCGAGAAACTTACGCGAATAATAAATATGTCGGCCCTGCTCGTACAAATAGGGAACACCTATCAAACTTCAGTTTAGTAGAATCAATCATGAATTGTTTGGCTTTTCTTACAGTGAACCCAATATTCACCACTGCTCAGCGCAAGATTTTCAATTGTATGTCCTTTGAAATCATCGTTGATTTTGAATTTTATATTCTGTACTGAAATTCGAAAGAAATCAACAATACTGCCGGCTATCAGTCCTGATAATTTCTACAACCATTGCTATCTTCACTCGACGATTCTTCTTCTTCTTCTTCGCTCTCGTCACGAATTGACACTCGAAAATAATCCTTTGGCGCTATCTATACACAAACTATTCACCAGATGAACGCGAAGAATAAACTTACTTGTGTACCCGCACTGACTCGTTGTATCTGTGCTCGTAATAGATGCTTCTCAACACCTGGAAAACCCGAGGGCGACAGTACCGCTGCTTCGAGATCACCAGTGAAAAATCGTTGAATCTGACGAGATAGCTCAATCTGTTCAGGTGTGACCAGTGGTAATTGTACAAATGGTTGATCGACTACAATCGATCTTTTTAGTTCTTTCAAGGAACTACATGGAGGAAACTGGTTTTACTTCCTGTTGAAACATAGATGATTTTTTCATTGACACCCTCACCCGCAAGTTCCGGTGGTATTTTCTTATTGGTAGTCATATTCGTTTCTTCTTCAGCAGAGAACATACTTTGATATGTAATAAATTCTGAATCGTTAGAGTCAATCTCATCAAACGAATGAAAATCCGCTTCGACGATATAATAGTCATTCCGCATGCCGAAAATTTTACCCCAAAAACGTAACTTTTGAATGTTTGGATTCTCAATCGCTAGCATTTTCATCGAAACCCATATCCTTTCGAACAAAAGCACTTGTTCAGTCACATTGATATGATAGAAATTGCTTTGCCTACCAATAGATTTCTCTTTCCATATTCAAACCAACACCAATGATCTTGAAGAAGTTATCGATTTCTAACATATTTCTCAGAATTTCCTCCGTATTGTTTTCTACGATCAATGGATTCTAGAAAAGAGATACTAATAAAATTAGACAGTATCATCAATATCACAAATACAGATAGAATAGCCAATTGTTTTTTAACATCCAAGAATGACTCTGTTTCGTCTGTCATGTTAGTTCTATAAAGCTCTTCGACGAGTTTATAAGGTCGATTTGGACGATATAACAAATGATGACGAAGTATTCGCACTACTTGATCATAGATATCGTTATTCAGTAATGTTTTATCACTCCGATGGCTTATGAGTGTATTTGATCGATTGCTTATTTCTATTCATAATATACACAAGTGTTTGTCAGTCGATTATACTTAGCTTACCCAGCTGAATATAAAGTTCTGGATGCCAAACAACTTGAAATGTAAATGAAAATGTTTTATCTGTCAGAATTGAATGAACATTTTCTTGAGTCTTCCGTAACGTTTCTTCCCCATTGAGAATCACTAATCGATCGCCATCGCGAACTTTCATTCGATGCCAAACTCCATTTGGGCTAGTGTTTTTGAAAAAGTAAACGAAAACTGTATCATTCTCTTGCAACAACCGAATTTCGTAGCACAACAACGTTACATCCGCATCCTGCGAAGGATCTAATCACGAAAAAAGAAGTATAGAACATATTTTCAAGGATGCTTATGAAATACATTCACTCGGATCGATCATTATTTCTCGGTAATTCTCTGTCGATATTGATGAAATCGAAGTCTTATTAGTCAACGATAAGCTCACATCTAAACGAATTCAATAAAGTAGACACATTATCGATATCATCGTCATACTTTGAAACTTCATCGTTGATAGCAGAATAAAGAATGCGCCTAGATTAATTAAACGATTGTTCTCGTGGTATTTGAACAGACTCGATGTTTGATTAAATGTACAAATTGATTAGATGCAGTGATATTATGCTTTATTATTACTGAAAACGTAGCAAACAGAAGAAAACGAATAACGACATCTAATACATAGGTAGAGACGTATAAAAATACCAAAAGAAAAGCCAACAATTTGTCAAAAGACTAAAATTCCAAAGCAAAAACGAGTCTATGTTTCATCTTTATCTTCTATTTGCACCGTTGATTAGTTCATTAACTTGTTATATTCATATGCGCTATGATAACACAAGCAGCATCGCTACGACCGATTTGATTAAGAACATTAATCATATTTACAAATGATTCTTGACGAGCATCCCATAAGGTGAGCAAGTGTTCTGTTGGACTGGTTTTTGTTGCAAAGTATTGAAGATAACTACACGAGAAGCTATATTCCGAGAATGGAAAATCGTTGCAAGATGTCTGTACCTGATGCCGAGTAGATTACTTGCAAACATTCGCCAATCGTTTCCTAATGTAGTTGGTGGATCGAGTATTTGACATAGTTTCTGTCGAATTACTGTTGGCAATCTGTAAGGAAGCGCTTTTGCATGGAAATGTTACAAGAGAAATCATACCTTGACGGTTTTTCTGATGTTTGAGGAAAATGGTGCGGACGCATCGATGTTGCATCCCATCCAGATGTATATTGTAACTAAAAGAAGACTGTGTAAGATTGATCTCTCAATTCACTGAACTTACATTATGTGTATTGATGAGCAGACGTGTATGCAAAGCACTTGTGAATATATTTGGTTGGTACACATCAACATGTATGGTAAATTGTTCCATACAATTCTTATCGGGATCCGCTTGGTTTGGTTGTAAGTTCGGAATAAGGAAAATGAAACAAGATCGTTCGATTCGATTTGTCCAGAATGATGCAAATGGAATTTCTTTGTAGCCGATGTTAATTCTTGACATTGTCGATAATTCTAAGTCAACATTCATGCATATCTGATCTTGATTATCATGTATAATAAATTGTTTTGGTTGATCACATAAGAAACTCTTCATTGCCGTCTCTTCGTTTAAACAATGCTCAAATGCATCCGAAGTTTTATCGAAAAATCGAAGACGTAATGCAGATTGACCATAGAAACAAGCCATCTGAATGTATTTCGATGCTTGCTGATTTAATATCGATTCGCCAATCAATGCATATGCACCTATGTTCTCAAACTAAAATTCAATTCAAAATATACTCAAAAGAAAACATGGAAAAGCTTTTCTCTCACTAAGATAAACGCTTGTTGGTCATGAGCGAATTGCAGGTGCACTGGTGTCGAGATGTTCTCTTGTCCATAAGTTAAAATACATCTCCAATGTTTCGAATCATCACAAAACATTAGATTATATTTCCATGCTGTGTCTAAAACTGCTGTATGTTCGAACGAGAGAACAGCTGGTTTAACTAAAGTTATGTCCGACGGACCGATTAATATAACAGGTGATAAACGCGTTTGATTTGTCGTCAGCGTGGGCATTTGATTTTCTGCTGTAAGTAAAGCAACGTAAATCAAATGATCTTCATCGAGAAGAACGGCATCTTCAGGTATGGTCAGTTTGATACCCGTATGAGGAATTTTCAATTGACAGCCTGTATTGTTCAAAATCGAGACAGCAAAATACCGTAGATCGGTATGTGCCGGTAAAGTTTGCAGAATCTTCTCGTAGACAAAATTTAAGTGATTTTGATTGGAAAAATTCGATGGTGAATCATTGAAGAAATGAAATCTTTCACGTTCAACACCAACATCAGAATTCGTCAATGAAATTGTATTGTTGTGCGATGCGCAAGACCGTGTTGAATTCGTGTCTTGTTGAATCGAATAATAGAACGGGTAATCATTCTTTTCTATGTGACATCCACCACAGGTATTTGCTGTTGGAATACAGTTTGATCGAGCTAATTAGAAATGAAAAAGAAGAAATCATTAAGATTGTCATCTCAAATGTTGCTGTTCATGTTTTGACGCGTGACTTGCCAGAACATTCTATGTGTTTGCTCACAGTATTGAATATTTTATAAAACAAAAACGTGTTCATTTATTAAGCAAATTAATACACATGGTGCATTTGATAAGCGTTTCTCCCTCACTTTCTCTTTTTTAATTCATTAATCAATCAAGTGTCCGGCTGTTGCTGTTCACTAACACACACAGACACATACTACAATTATCTCAGTGGTATTCTTTTTCTGTTCACATCGATTGCTATCTGTCGATTTGATTTCGATTTCATTGCAAGAGGAAAAGAAAAATTTCTCTCTCAGCTGTTGCCATGTTCGACAAAACGATTGGGAAACAAACCAACGTCCACAAATGTCAC
This sequence comes from Adineta ricciae, assembly GCA_905250025.1. Taxonomy (NCBI): domain Eukaryota; kingdom Metazoa; phylum Rotifera; class Eurotatoria; order Adinetida; family Adinetidae; genus Adineta; species Adineta ricciae. Next base: position 367,500 of record CAJNOJ010000056.1, on the reverse strand, counting down.
TCGGTTCAGTCTAGACTCCATTGAAAAAAAGAATGTTCTCTGATCTCGAAGGATGACATAATCAGACGGTGGTTTCGTTTCGTTTACCTTTTTTTGTTGGTAGGCGTTGTCGACGACGGCAACATATTATAACAAATAATATCGCAAGCAAAAGAAATATGAGCACACCGATACCAGCCGATGAATAAACAACAGCATTGAGAGTCGATGACGAAACGAAAGTACCTGACAAAACATGATGATTACTCAACAAGAATAGCGGAACTAATCCTTTTACTCGAACAAAAATTTTCTTTGCATGAACGAGTTTCGATTAAATAATCACGACATGGCTCTTGTAAACACTGACGTGTACGACTGGATCTACATTCCGGAAGACGACATGTTGACCAATTTGTCCAATCGGAATAAATACCTTGAAAATACATTACGAAAAATATGCGTGTTTTGAACGATCGCGCATGTTTTACCATTCGATGTGTTGGAATTTGTACAAGGTACAGAACAGTCTCGCTCTTCAATTTCTTCAGTATTGCATGGTGTTTGTTTGGAACAGAGTCGAACACGTTTTTGTTTACCTATCTGACATGGACTGCCCACACAAGTTGACCATTCAGAAATGGGAACATCTTGAACTTAAACACATAAAATTCTATCGCAGTCCTTCAATTTGAAACCTCACCTTTCGGTGAATCTTGTAGACAAGGTACAGGACATTCTCGTTCTTGCATATGTTCGCCATCACAACTAGGTCGGTTTGTGACCGTCGGCGGATTCAAACATGTTCGTACACGACGTTGACGACCAGTACTACACGGTATACCTTTGCATTCTGAGAACGGTTGCCAGTCTGACCAACCGCGATTATCTAGAAGATGAAAGTGTGTATTGATTCGAATGAAATATGTTTCATACCATGAACAATTAATTCGGCAGGCTCGCTTGAATAACTTCCAGCAATATTCGATGCAACACATGTATAATTTCCTGCGTCGATCTTTCTGACTTGTGCGATAAGTAAAGAATTCTCGTTCGAAAGAATAAACCGACCATTACGATTGATTTCAACCGGTCGATTATCTTTCAACCAGGTTACCTAAAATAAAGAAGAGATATTGACGAATTCAGCTATAAGGGATGAAAAGCTCCGCCTATTGATTATTATTCTCTGCGTGCAATACTGAGAAACGTCACGACAGATTTTTTACCACCCCTTGGAGACATCAAGTATCAGTTGAATAATCGATCAAGTATGCCAAAAAATGGACGGAGATGTGTGTATATCGGAATCATTTTTTTCCGTGTATGTGTCCTATTAACCTCCATATGTCTTTTCGAAGAACGATAATGATCTATTTATTTGCTGGTATAAGGTCGAAGAATAGTGATTTTTTTCCTTCTCTCATCCGAGATTATATAATCTTGTCTTACTTTCGGATATGGATTGCCACTTGGTGGACGGCAACGTAGTTCAACTGATTTACCGATCACGCTATCAGTTTTTAATGGTTCCCATTCAAAAATTTTATCCAAATCTAAAGATGATCAAATATTTATGCAGAAATGTCAACTAACGAACATGTGTTCAATAAGCGGTCATTTCATTTCGATTGATGATCTGACATCTGAGAGAATGACTTCAGTCAACTATTAATGGGTTCTCTTACTTTATTATTCTCTTTGTTATACATGTATGTTCAGGTCTTATTATTCTTTCGTTTGAGTGTCAATCTCGCTTGAGAGAAACATTTTCAATGATATGAATCTCTTTGTCAATTTTTAATCGTCAAGGCTAACTTATTGATCATTAGATAATTTCGTCTTTTTAATGTGCGCATACATATGCAAAGATAACCTTCGCTGAGAAATTAGAACATACTCGACGTTTTTCTCTGTTTGATCCGATTAATGGATAAGTTTTCTTTAACAACTGTTAGTTGAATGTTAAAAAAAATGTCAATTCATTTACTACCTTGAATAGTCCTCATTTAGCGACACGCTATCATATCCAATCTTTCAACTACTAATCGGCATCTTCTCATTTAAATAAAAATGTTTATATATACATACAAGCGATTTCAATCGTTGCCGTTCGAGATTTCAACGTTCCACCTGTTGCCGACCATGCTTGACAAAAACATTTGTATGCATTCGATTCGACTTGTTCAACTGTCAATTGTATTTTGGTGATAATCACATTGACGCCTCTGTCCTAAAATAGTTCGTTCATTCACGAATTGAGATGAGAAAAAACATAGCGCATCACTTACATTGATTTCAGTCGATTTGATATGTTCATTCTCTGGCACCCATTTATTATCACAATTGAAGAATATCTGTCGCGTTCGAATAGCTTTACATTCAAGCTGGATGGGTTGATTTTCAAAAATGTATAAGGATTTGGGCTCAAGTAGAAACTGTGGTTGTTCTATCAATGGTTGCATCTCATCTAAAACAACTCTTGAGACAGACACTGCCGTTTAGATGTGTGCGTATGCGTGTGTATATGTATGCTCATATTCATTCTCTTTCTCTTTTCAAGACAGAAGAGAAAGAGCAAGGGAGAAAGAGAGAGAGAGAGGAAGAGAAGGAGCGAATAAGAAAAAAAGAAGTACAATTATGGGCCTTATTCCGTCTCTGGTGATACTCTATGTAATATTTAATTTTCAAGTAGTTCTCAAATGTATATGTATACCTTTACCTGTTCAATCGATACGTGATGCACACGACGTAAGATACTCGTGATCGATCATTGTCAAAAACAGATGATCATCAACTGTGTACGTGTCTGCTATTTGAGATGAACATAAGCAAAAGTGAATAATTAACTTTAAGCTAAAGATATTAAGCAGATATGTCATGCCAGTTGTGTTTACACGCTTGCGTGATTTACCGACAACTTGATGATCGATCTCTATCAGTGATAACTTCAAGAAATACAAATTTTCTAAGATAACCATATCTTGATTAAAGAAAAAAGACGTTCGAAACGAAATTTCCTTCAATCCTATTATTGACAAGAGAAGCCCTTTAATAATAATAACAAAACTATTACATAGTCAAGCATGAGAATTGCGAAGCAGAATATGTATATATATATATATACAAGTATATATTGCTTCCTTTCTTCAAGGTCGTTTTGGATCATCACACATACTCGCTTTCTTCTTCTGCTGCTGCTGGTGGTTATTCTAAGGATTCACTTCTTTTTTTCTCAAATCATCTACACCAATGATCGTCAATCATTACATACACGCAACACTATAATCAACATATACAAGGGCACATGAACAATTAACATCGAGATCGATGAACTCGCTTATTAGAATAATGGAGTGCGTCGATGAATGAACTAACATTATGTTTTTCCGTTATGTTATCATCATGTTCTCTTTTCTTTCAAACCAAACAACATTCGACACTCTCGTATCGTAAATATAAAGTGAAACATACACATATGATTTCATTGCTTACTCGTGTGAATTACGTTGCGACGCTTGAATCACTAGTACCCTGCATATATATGTTCATAGAAGTGTTAATCAAATAGTCTCCATCTTTCACCTGCCTTATAGAAGAGATGAAATTTCTTTCTTCTTCTTCTCGACGTGCTTCTTTTTCATAATTTTGTATGGCACGCGTGTCAATCAAATAAAAGTTTTAAACACGCAAGAGCAATGCCAGGTCGATCCTATCTGAAAAGAGAATGTGCTCATCGAACACGATCATCTCTCATGTACCATTTAAATAAATATCCCAGCTACGATTACATCTCATTCTTATACATATCCACAGAAGAAAAAGAAGAGTCGATTCATACAAAATAGATTAGTACAGACAGACAAATTGACGTAATAGAGGACAGTTAAGTGACATGTCTCTTCTTTTTATTTAGAGAGAAAGAAAAAACAGAAGATGAATTCTACATATGACCATTGCATCGCTAGTGGCAATGTCCAAAAAAATAATAAATACACGGATGTAAATCGTCCACTGCTCTTCCTTTTTTCCTCTTCTGTTTGCGTAACACTAATAATCATCGAAACAACAACTGATGCAAAAGAGGATATTAAATATTAAAGAATAATTGATCAGTAGGTGGTGAATTCTAGCGTTAATTTATCTCTTTCATCAGCACAGTTGCATCATTCACCTGTTTCATAAACGTACAAGATATCAGACAATGATATGAGAAGTTGTTCAGCTGTCGAGTGTACATCTAGTGAAATAAGATTATGTTCTTTACCACTTGACTTCACTAGAGAGACAAAACATACGGCACAGTTAATGTTATGCACATTTACGAATGAGGAACTAAGATTATATTGTCTAATTAAATAAAGAGAGAATGAGACTGACATACCACATACATACGAAACAGCCGTTTGCTTCGTACACAATCCAATTAGTTAACTGAGAGCGAGAGAGAATGATGATTGTACGACTAGTTTGAGCAAGTTTCTGTTTTTTTTCTTAAAGGAAAATAAACCGATGGAAGATCTAAGCGTTTGAATATTTATGTTCGATTTTGTGGAGACGTAACTCCCGTCGAGACGAGTTGATATGCACAACAACAAATTATCGTCATTAGCCGGATTCTTTATGCTAAAACTATAAGTAGCTTAGATGTAAACGTGATTCGGAATTGTTATTTCTATCCGAGAAGAGTAATGAATCAGTGAACATTTGCCGAAATGTTTATGTAAGAAAACATTCATTTATACATCAAGTCAAGAGATTAGTTATATACACATCGAAAGAATGCATCTAAATCAGAAACACATTATTACATCGCTTGATATATCCGCAATGATTGATGAATTAGTCGAAGTCGAGCAGGTGATGAGACTTACAGTTCTACATACATATATATATCCAGGGAATTACAGTGTATTAAAAGAAACCTTCGCTGATGATTTTCTTCAACTGAAATCTCCTGATAGAAAATGTAATTTCATATCAGGATATTATTTACAAGGCCATCCGATGATCTGTTCTTTATTTATTTATTTCTTGGTGACAGACAAAAGATCTTCTTTTCAATACAGTTAATTGTTTGACAAACAATTGACAATAATTTCCCAGAGCGAGTAGTTAGGTTCGGTGGCAACAACGATGAACCAGGTGTGAAACTAATCAGACGAATAGATAAGACTTTCATCAAGGCCGCCGTGGAATTTCAGGGAAGAAAAAGCCGCTCATACTGATGAGATAATTTCTCTCATTAGGGTTACATTTACATTACGTCAAAATGAAAGGAAATCAACTCATACTCTGTTCGTCTATTGATCAAACTAAATAGAATGTCGTCAAAGCGGAAGACATACTCTAATTACTATGCAATAGCATCATTGTTGAACAATAGAAAGTCTAAGGCTGCGAACGGATGTGAAGCAATGGAATTCGATTATTGCATCGGTCAATTTTGTTTTTTCTCTCTAATTTTCATACACAAATGGACAATGATGTCAATACTCATTATCTTATTCGCGAAGAAAAGAATCTTCTTCAACGTACGCGAAATTTTTCGAGTGCACTATGTAAATTTTGCCATTCTTATCCATATCTCATCACATGATAAAATGAGTCAACAGAGAAAGGTGTGTTTGTAATATAAAAGCATTGCAGCGAACGGAAAGACATTTTGTTTATTTCGCATTTCAGGAGAAGAAAAGTAAGATTAATTTTAAGATAAAATTTTGGGTTATAGTACCCAATCCATCGTCCTAGATTTTCGAATTCTGTGTATATATACGTCGAATGTAGGTGTCAGTATTTTTCAGTTGTAGTCATACCTTGTAGAACCGATATTGCCATATTGCGACTGAGTTCAAATAACCAAATATTTTCCTATGAACAGTTTAGAAAAATTTTCATTATCTCGAGCACATATGCTCGGTTAATTTAATCGATAATTTCTGTTTCTTTCGATTTGTACCTAATGTATTAGTACATATTCCGAAGGGGGATAAATGGACTAACCAATCGCGTATATTTCATCTTACTTAAACTGCGTCATTTTACACCCGTTTGTACTTTCTGTTTGTTTCTAGAGAGAATCGTATATTCGAATTGCACTTAGCAGCAATGGTAAGTCGCTCTGTTGTTTTCTCGACACCTTTTCGAACGTGTTTATTGTTTAGACTATTGGAAAAAGTATTCAAGCATTTGATCATATTACCTTATGGGTTGGTAATGCTTTACAAGTAAGGAGGTGTGTTTGAAGAGCAAAGAAAGTCGAACTGTGTCCTTCTAGGCTTCATCATGGTTTTGTTTACGATTTGGATTTGAGCCTTACGCATATCGCGGCCTTGAAACAGGTTCGCGCGAAGTTGTCTCGCATGTTGTCAAACAGAATAAAGTGATTTTCGTTTTTCAATCGCCGTTATTACCTGATAATCAGGAATATGGCGAACATCTTGTTCGACATGGTGATGGAGTCAAGGATGTCGCATTTTCGGTGAATAACATCGAACATATTGTCGAACAAGCCAAAGCAAAAGGTGGCAAAATTGTTAAGGATATCTGGACAGAAACCGATGAACATGGTTCGGTGAAAATGGCTTGCGTTCAAACAGTAAGATGAACTTTTTTCATTCAAAGATAAAGGAACGCACAAAATTTCTTTTTTTTCTCTGTGCAGTATGGTGATACAACGCACACATTGGTAGAACGTGGAGATTATGCTGGTTTATTCTTACCGAACTATCATCCGCATCCATTGAAAAACAAAGATGCTCTATTGGAAAAATTGTAAGAATACTCGCGAGGATGAGTGAACGTAGGATTTCATTGATTGCTTTAGGCCGGAAGTCAAATTGGACTTTATTGACCATATTGTTGGCAACATGCCGGACAATGAAATGGAAAATACAACAAAATGGTAAGTCAATTTCCTGAGAAGTTTTCATTTGGAAAATACTGTACGAGAAATTCTAGGTACGAAAATACTCTTCAATTCCATCGTTTCTGGTCCGTTGATGACAGTGTCATTCACACACAATATTCATCGCTTCGTTCCATTGTCGTTTCGAATGAACAAGAAACGATTAAGATGCCAATCAATGAACCAGCTTCTGGCTCGAAAAAATCACAAATTCAGGTAAAAAGTCATTCAGCTAAATCTATGCTCGACTATGTTTCTTTTACCAGGAATATGTCGATTACTATGGATCATCAGGCGTTCAACATATTGCATTGAATACGTCAGATATTCTAACAAGTGTAATTTCGTCTTATTTCTTAGCCAACCTATACTGAAAATGCGAACCTTTAACCTTTTAGGTCACTAGACTTCGCGAACGCGGTACACAATTTCTCGAAGTTCCTTCCGCCTACTACACGGATCTAAGAGAACGACTCAAACATTCCAAAGTACAAATAGTCGAAGATCTATCCGTTGTAAATAGTTCATAAACTCCTTTGCCTCAAAATTTCACTCTTCTCTACCATAGATTGAAAAATTACATATCTTGATCGATTACGATGATAATGGTTATCTGTTACAAATCTTTACCAAGCCTGTTCAGGATCGTCCAACGCTATTTTTCGAAATCATCCAACGTCGAAATCACAGCGTAAGTCCAATCGTCTTTATTCATATGGGAAATGAGCTAAGTCGTATTTTTTCTTCTAGGGTTTCGGTATTGGCAACTTCAAGGCACTCTTCGAAGCTATCGAACGTGACCAAGCAGCACGTGGAAATCTTTAAAAACATTGTTTATCCCTCTCTGTTTTTTTAATACAACTTTTCCCTTCCGTAATCATTTACATCGCGCATGATTTTTTGCATGAAATCTAATATTCTCGTTAGACTCCACATATTCTCATGATTACATTCCAAAACAAGCATTCAGATGTTCTAGGCGTTTTAACTACTCTTCTATCTTCTGCACGAGGGTTATTTGAGTCCAAACAGGCACTTTCTCTCGCGCACGTGCTACTTAGCATGACTTGTTGTTGCGAACGCATATCACATCTTTTCTCAAGAATGAAGTTTGGTAAAGTGAATGTTATTTTGTTTTATTAGCGATTACAAAAAAAAAGAAGTACATAACTCAATACACTTCAAGACATGACGATTGATAACAACATCAACATAGATATGCGAGATTAATTGATTAGTTTTGGAGAAGATCTATCGTCGCAATTCACATACGAGCGAAAAGAAAGGCAGCAATAACCATGAAGATTGTGCTAAGTGCCATCTTTGGTGTAACAGCCGAGTTACATAGGTTACTTTCGCAGCAAACGTTAGCAAGATTTGAAGCAACATCAGCCTACGATAAAACGAATGTTCGATTTGCTTTCAACGGTTCATGAAATAGCACTTACTTGGAAGTTGCATCGATCTTTGCCGCAACCACGGCTAACACCAGCAACAGCTGCAAGTTTGTAGCATTTAGTTTCATCAGCATTACATTGTTTGATTGTGTTGCTAAGCTGTGGACAGTTTGTTGAGCAAACATCATGTGAGTAGCATTGAAGAGCTAGAAAACATGACTTTGTAAAGAATGTTCACTCGTTCATGCGAATCATCTCACCTTCGTTGATGGCAAAACAGCCAAGAAGAACAATAGCGACGATGATGAATGATTTCATATTGAAAATTTGCTTGTGTTAACTGATAGGAAAAGGCGTCGATGTTTATACTGAAACGATGGGTGTGTATCTCTTTATATATGTATTCGAATCGGGCCGAAGAGAAAATGTAGAAGAGAGAATGATAGAGAAAAGCTCTCTCTTTCTGATGTTTTTCGAGAGGGCATACAGTCGAAAAAATAGAAGTGTCTACTGAATTGTCCGGCGAACGAAGAACAGAAAGTTGAGAGGATGCTGAAGGATAATGTGCATTTGTATAGTTAAACGAGAGGAAGAAGAGAGAAGAACGACTATAAAAAAAAAGTTCATCGAATGATCATGTGAATAATGATGAGAGACACACTTCTATTCAGTCTGAAAAGAACCAGTAATCAAACCCCCACACAGGTACACACACTAGATTGCCGTCTAATCTGCCTAACAACAAATTGTGTAGCTAGACAAATATTCATTTCTTTATCAAACAATACGCTTCTATACAAAAGAGAAGTTTAGTGTTTGTTTATTTTCATTTTATTTTAACAATCGTTTTTCGAAGCTACAGAATAATGGTGAAAAAAAAAGAACGCTTTTTGTTTTGTTTATTATTAATCATTATCTACATCACCCATTTGTAAATGAAGACAATGATACTGCCGAGCATACTTGCCATGGCTGTTGTTTTCATTTCAACTGCCGAATTACAAAGATTACCAGAACAGCAAACGCTGGCAGTGCCCATGACGCCTGTATCAAGTTGAACCATACATCGCGTATCTCCTAAAGTAGACAAAATCTATATGAAAGTGACGAGATTTTCGCAGAACTTACCGCAACCACGTTTTGTTCCTAATGGTGAGCTGAGTTTCTTTAAAATCGAAATTACAAATATAAATTAAGCAATGAAAATCTATTTGTATCGTACCCAACATTTACTATCACTTGATGCACATTGCACAATGCTTGACGATAATGTTGGACATCCACCTAGGCAATAATCATGTTGATAGCATTGCAAACCTAGAAAATGAAGAGCAAATAAATATATCGATCGATGTCAGACGCCAATTTACTTTGTCCGAAATCGACACAAAGAACTGCGACAAGAAGTACAGCAATAATAAATTTTGCATTCATAGCGATGATCTGAAACGAAGATAAGAATACAGGCATTACATGTCAGTGTTGTGAAAGCGAATATTTCTTCAAATGAAATGAATAGAAGCGGAGAACAAAACGTACACGTACACATTCGGCTGAAATGTCAGCATTGGAGCAAATGAAAGAAAGAGAGAAGAAGATGCGAAGAATAAATCTTTATTTCATACAGTGATAAAACTTCGACTACATCGTTAGGAGTTCAATGAATTTTTGATTTAGTATGGAAAAAGAGGGAAGAAAAGAAGGAAAAGACACGAGGTCAAATGGAAAAACACATCGTCCAAGCTGTCATATTGATGAACAGCTTATGATGAGGTCAGGAGGTTAATATAATGACCTAGCGCTGTGTAATGACAAATGCACAAAATAGTGTCAAAAGAAAGAAGATGGAAGGACAAAATCAAGGATTGATAGTTATCATACAAAACAACATTTAATGCTCGTTTAAAAAATAGTTGTATGCTGACATCTTCTCACATCGGTCTCTAATCCTTTTGCGTGGAAATTGTCATTTATTTTGTCTTAACTTTGCTATTGTACGAATCCAAGACATTAAGATGAAATTTATCAAGGTCTTTTGGTAGAAACGGAAGATAAACTGACAATGACTAATGCCATGCTTTCTACCACGCCCTCACAAGGTGTAAACCTCAAAAATTTTCCACGAACGCATGACTTAATTACCAACGAGAAATGCCTGAATGAGTTTTTGATGAGAAAGTGTTTCTTTATACATGAATTATTTTAGAAGTCAGGTAAAATAAATGAACAAAAGATTCGCGGAGTCGATGAACTTAGTTCAACAAGGTCATTTTATTCCTTGAAAAGATTTTATTTCGAAATGAAAAAAGAGTACACGAGTTTCTCCACAAGATTAACTTCATAAAGATGAAGCAGTAGTTAAAGTTCTTACAAAAGGACTTGACAGATTTGATTGAGACATACAAGTTGTTAACGTAGAAAATGAACATCGAATTCACATTTTTATCCAGTATCAGTTGTTGAAAGCAATTGGTACTAATCCTTCGACGATTCGGCCGTTGTGGAAGACAAAATTTTTGTCCTTTGCGTAACCCTTCTTGAGTACTTCAAATGAAAATGAATGAGCGTTTTGCATGAGTTGACCCATGTAGAATACATGAAGACTATCTTTCCCATAACCATGTCCTAAGTCCGTAAAATCAATCCATCGGGCATCGACGACATACTGAGTATTGAAAAACACTTTGAAATCCTTTATTTCATACGATAACACATTCGAAGTGGCGTCTGGCGCATACATGGAGTTCATGGAAGTTACCGACTGTGTAGGCATTGCGCATGCTTCATTACGATTGAGTGATACTTGAGTATTTTGAGATTGAAGATTTGCAACAATTCGTCCATGTTGGAAGACATGTTGATGATCTCTTGCGTAACTATTGTCCATAACTTGAAAAGAGAACGGGTCAACATTCTCCATGATTTTACCCATGAAAAACACATGATTACTATCTTTACCTAGAATTCACAACGGTAGCAAAGAGAAAGTGTAAAACGTCTGCTAATTTACCATATCCTTGGCCTAGATCTATGAAGTCCGACCATCGCGCATCGGGTACATGTTGATTAGCAAAATATACCTTGAAGTTTCGCATTTCGTACGAGAGCATTTGAGTCGACACGCGATAACCACCTGATGAGCAATAAATGAGAAATATTGAACTGGTATTGCACAATTAACAATGCGTATAAATCAAATGAATTCAGTTTGGTATTGTCGTAGAATAAGCGATCTAAAAATAGAAGACCCAGATTCTCCTGAAACTTTTCAAATTCGTTTTCTTCTCTAGGACTATGAGAACAATTGATTGAGAGTTACGAAGCTTTTCTCGTTCCATGCAGGAAAGTAGACAGATACTTGTATAGATCACAAGGCTGTTATTTTTCCTTTCTGTCGAAAACAGACACGCACCTTCTACCATCGAACAATGGATATCGAAAGCGCGTCTCGATAGCTCAGTGGTCTGAGTGCCGGCCCAGAAAGTCAGTCTCTGGTTATTGGGTTCGATTCCCGCTCGGGATGTCTATTTTTCGGCAGTTTTGTTTTCGACAGAAAGGAAGAATAACAGCTTTGTAATCTATACAAGTATCTGATTGAGAAATGTTTATATTATTTACAAACCATGCCTTTTCAATCTTGTTCAAACAGAACCTTTGATTGTTTCAGCAAGTGGAAACACATGATGAAATGTGCGAGATATTAATCGGCACATATATATATATATACGTGTATCGTTCTGAATAGTTTTAAGAGCTGTATAAATAATATTCTTATTTGCATTGCAATGCCAGAGCTTGATTGAGAGTATGTGGGCGAATCACAACTTTCCAAGGTAGCTCATGCTCATGCATCCACCTACTAAGATAAATAGTGTTTTAACATCAAGGAGATCGACACATAAAGGACGGAAAGAGAAGGAGGAATGTCAGAGAAGACATTACCAGTGAATATTTTATGTCACAACAGACAAATGGCTTGCTTTCTATTAAGCAATTTCTCCTTTTTTTTATTTAGAAAATAGAATGGCAATAGACATAAAACAGCTTCAAATCCGATGTTCTCGGTTTTAGGTCTTTTTTTGTCAGGAGCCCTGACTTACATTACCAGGCTGTGTCTAGTTGAGCTAATAGGCTTAAGTTTCCTGTCGTTCCTGTCAGCACTTGAAAGTTAACACAAACGAAGTCTATTTCGTTTTCTCCTCTACGCGCTAATATGTCGAGAGTGCCATAAGGACACCAAGTTAATATTTAATATTGACTTTTACACCTGTTGAGAATTTAGCCGGCAACTTTTTGGAAACAAGTACAACTTTTGGGACAAGATGGAATATACAAAAAACCAGCGGTATAGCCCTGCTTCGGACCAAGAAAGAAATTATACAGTCCTAGCGTCACCTATATAACTCAAGCGCCATTTGCTTATCGTACGAACCATTATAGAGAAGATCATTTCGTTCGTTAGTTAGTTAAATCAATACTGATGTTGAAACGAACTATTTCCTCGATATTTCTCTCCAACGTCACCAATCGTCGATTGTTCTCGCTGTCAGCTTTAACAAATCGACATGTTTCGGAAAATCCTTCTCGAGTGAATAACAAACATCGTCAATTCGGTAGATTTCATCCGCGTTCGCCAAGTTTTCAAGATCAAATGCAACGGATTCACAACTTGAACAAAGAGGACAACACTTTCGACGAAATCAAACCTCAGTTTACTCAATATAATGCCACTCGTGTTCAATCTAAAGTATCTTCGAAGAAAAAAGCAATGGAAGACGACGATGACAATGATATATTTTCAGAAGAAAAAGATGATTTAACAATGCTCGGATCTGATAAAAAAGCATTTTCATCAGCAGTCTCTAGTCAAAAATCAACCTCAACTGCAATATCGTTGAACCGAAAATCCAACAAGTTTGTCAACGAAAGAAATCTTTGCATAGATCATAGATGTTTATCTTTTAGTTTGAATATTCCACTTGAAGTTTTAATTCAACCCGATCTACGTGATCTCTACACGGACGAAGACATTCATCAATCGCTAGAACTGCACATCAACGAAATGTATCCAGCTCTTCGTCCATTTACATTCGATTTAGCATATTTAATCAACGAATCGGAGACACTGAAACGCTTTGTTGAAATGGGTGTTGATGTGTATCGTTGGAATCAACCAAATATCAAAGCCAAATATGTTCTAACACTCAATTTTGAACGCGATTGCGTTCAACATCTAGTCTTTCTCAACGAAATAGGTATCAAGAACAAATCTCTCGCACAATTTCTCAGTTTCAATCCTTGGATATTCAAAGAATCCATCGACGACCTACGTGTACGTATAAATTACCTCGAAAGTAAAGGATTCACCAGTGAAAATATTCGTGATATACTTCTTCGTGCCCCATTCTTGTTAAACTTAAGTACCAAAACATTGGATTCGAAATTGAATTGGTTTCAAAGGAAGTTCCACTTAACCAACTACGATTTTGTTCTTCGTGCGCCAAAACTGCTCACACTACCATTGCAAGATATCAGTGATATTTATTTCAAAATGAACACACAGTTAAGCTTCGAATCCACCGAATTGGATCGATTGTTTAATCAATATCCGAGACTCTTCATTTATGATTATAAACTAATCGAATTGAACTTTAATTTTCTTTATAATGAAATGAATCTTTCCCGACAACGTTTATTGGATTATCCTCCGGTGTTGAAGCAAAGCTTCCAGCAATTACGCACACGTTGTTTGTATTTGAAATATGTCAAACGTTTGCAATTCGATCCGACCAAACCCAATTTTGTTTCGTTGAAAGATCTTTGCATGAAGACAAACGAACTCTTTTGTCAACATGTGACGAAGACTTCGCTTCGACATTATTTAGATTTCATGAAAACATTATGAATAGATGAAAACGAATAAATAATTTCATCCGAGATTTATTTCTAAATGATTACACAGTCAACTGAAGGATTTCAATCGACTGGCAAGCATCCTTAGCGATCGGATGAACCTTGATCGATGATTGAACTGCAGAATAGAAAGAAAGTAAAATTGCGTGGAAGATGCGAAGAATTTACTTAAAGTTCTTTGGAATTGACTGTAGGTTGAATCATTACGGATTGCATTGGCAATGTAAGCACAACTTGCTCTATTATTTTGCAGAAGAATTCGAATAGTTTTGACTAGATTTTCGATGATCGAGGGATCGTAAACAACGTCTAAGTATGAAATAGTTAGTTAGATCAGAAGAGCTTCATTTACGCGTTTACCGGCTGCCAAAATAAAATCAAAGCTATCTGAATTGACAGTTTCAGTCAAACAATGATTCCAATCCAATTCTTCGATGTTCACCGATTTCTGAAAAAAGAAACTAAACATAGAAAGTCATTTCGAGAAATGCTTTTTTTAACTGCAATAAGTTGTTCATCGGAATAGTTCAGTAGTGCATTTTGTCGTAGAAGATTCAGTATCATTGGCGAATAATCTGTAAATGTATACGAAGAGATATCGTTCGAATATTTCAGAAGAGCTAAGCCAAGCAGTCCTGATCCCGCTCCGAGTTCAATAACACGTCTAAAACAGTAGTTCTCGTATATCTGAGACAACTTTTGGAATGCGTACTTATTTTTCACCAAATCGATTCTATTCATAAGATAGTCACCAAGAAAGATCGATGCTGGCCAACTCGAAAGACCTGTAAGTCCATGACTAAGCAGAGCGGTACTCTGTCGATGAATGACAAATTGATTATTATCCTAATTTTCCAAGTAAGATAGTAAGAATACTTTAATCTGTTTAATAATACGTACAAGGATGAAAATAGTATGGCACCATTCTTGTTCACAAGCTCCGCGACCTGCAAACTCGGCAATCAATTCATACCATCGACTATTGACTTCCACATTTGCTTGTTTTTCAAGCTATAGAAAATACAAAAAGAATATTCCAGGTCGAAAAATCCGATTCTTCACACCCAAGTAATAATAGTCTTCAATAGCATTTCTCGATATTTTACTCGAAGGGACCAAGCAGCAAACAGCAGATTGTCGAATGTCTGTTCTAGTAAGTAGTTTTGAAATTCTTGAAGAGTACCATTGTATTCCGAATACCATTTCTAATCGTATGCAGATGTAATTATTGTCAATGTAAGATTAACTAACTTCGAGTATATCAGACGTGATCTTCAAGCCTCGACCATAGAACGCAGCAGGTGTATCGTGAACGAACATCTAAAATTTCGCATATATGTGTCAGAACTGATCAGTTCTGTAGAATCCTTCTACGTATGAATCTATGCATAATTACGCTTTACAAACTTTCACATCGTCTTGCACACTGTTGGTAAGGGAGTTTTGATTTATTTTACCATTTGTGTTTGTCTGTGAGATCTTGCATATGAAAACATCAGCCATGCTGATGAACTTTTCATTTTTTAGTATAAATAATCTGTGAACATATATAAAAAAAAAACAGAAGTACGAAAGAACAGAAGTTGTCCAACAATCTTTATCTCTTTTCTATCTCTCGTTCTCCCACTCGCTCATTGATACAGATGTACACAACTGATTCACACTGGACATATGTATATATGTACATGTCAAAAATACAAAAATCAATGTTTATTTTTCCTTATTAAACTGTCCAGATAACACTTGCACAACATAGTTGATCGTTGTTGGATGTTTCAAGATAGCTAGATGTTCCACACCGGGTAGTTCAGTTGAATGAATATCTTGTTTTTGTTTTCCTTCCCAATTTTTAAATCCGAGCAGACTTCGAATATTGACCGTTCCATCACCATTATCAGGCAAAACCACCGGCTGTAAATCTGGGAATGTACGATTATTGTATAAAAGTACGCCCGGAGTTGGCATTTGTGAACCATATATTTGGTGTAGCTCAATTTCAGGTGGTTTTAGTTCGTTAAGCAAATCTTTGTTGTTGATCCAGTATTCGTACCCGGTTGGATATTTGATATCATCGAAGAAAGCTTTGTAATCATGTACTGTATAATTTCGGCTGGGAGAGACGACGACAACTTCGTCATCTTTCCAGAAGTTCACACTAGGCATAACGAATGCTGTTGATGGTGCGGAACGTTGATATGGACGAACGCGGATCGGAGAAACGACATAGACCTATGAGAAAGAATACATGCATGAAAACTAGTGTCCGAATGACTCACATCAATATTATCACCACTGGCCATTAGACGAAGCGCTTTGATTGCTCCGCCCCAAGGTGCAGCTATATTAATCATTGATTGAATATATTTATCTTTAAACTTTTGAGTCTGTTGATGGAGCCAATACAAAGCAAATGGACCTACATCGGGTTGACTTTGTTAGGTTTCTTTTCTTCGGAATGGTAAGCATCAAAAGTTTACATACCTCCCATACTATGTGTTACAAACACGATTTTCGTTTGATTGTTCTGCTCGTATGTTTCGATAACTAGTTTAGTTAAATTTTCAAAATATTCCTGTTGTTCGTCGAGACCGCGACGGAAATCGTACCTGTAGATACACAAAACCAATCATTTCCTATAAGTATTTCATACATTAGAATAGGTCTCACGGTGCTCCACGTAAGTCGACTCCTCGCGTATAACCAAGTGCAACAAGACTTTTCACAATAGGTGCAAAATAAGATGAATAACCAATCCCTGACGAGTCGAAAAACTCTATCGTTGACGTATGACCAAAGCCAGGCACTTGGACTTCTACGCCCTCTAAATTTGATGTTTTCTTCGTTGTTGAATTGTATGTCAACCTCATGTTATCGACGAAGCAGTCAATGACTTCTGGAAGCAGCAGTCGAATATCAAGCCATAATTCAAACCAGTTCGATTTACGCGCACAAAAGAAGTGCGGTGGAGGTGACGTACGATTTAATCGTGCCCATATCTGTGAACCGCCATTGCCTGGAATGAAAATCGCTGGATAACGTACACTATCGCCATGGATTGTATTAATTGTACAGATGAAAGACAGAAGTAGAAGATGCCACATCATGTTAAAGATGACATAGAGAATATCTAGAGCGAATACGAAATGTTCGTCATTGACAGATAAATTCTGCTTATCATATTACGTTAAAACAATTATAAATATGTCCGTGATCGAACTCAAGGTACCTTTATGTTATTCTACTTTGATTACGACTGTCACGTGACCAATCAGATAGCAACTGCTTGGAATAAGAAAAAAGGATCACTCTAGTCTACAAACATCCATCAGCTGATTTCTATCCAATGGCAAATCATTCACGAAAAACTCTGATTTTCGAGCGTTATTGTATGGAAATATTTTACTAGGTATGGTTCTCAGGCTGAATTCTCGTGAACATACATATAATTTGCATACAAATCTTTTTCGAAGATCTTCTAGTGTCGATCAAAGATCACATTCTAAATAAACACGTTTATAACATTTACTTCATTATTTAACCGCGTGCACCTACCAGCGACATCTAACGATGACGTGCTTTTCTGTACTATGTAATTAACATTTTTTAGTATTCTTTAGCAACCTTTCATCAATCTTTTTGTCATTAGGAGAAAGCCAGAATGTTGTTCATTTGCTATGCTAGAAGGGTCTTCGTTTCGGTTTTAGATAAGTGCAGGCAATCAACTTCGATGGAATTTCCGTGTCAGCGACGGATCATTAAAAAAAGAGAGAAAATAATAACAATCTCATGTCCCCAGAAGAGCATCCTGTAAGCAGCCTACGCCAATACATTAATTTTTTTGTGGATAGAAAATTCTTATTGATGAAATCAGCTAACTTATGATCTTCATCCACCGTATTATACTATCCATATGGTAGCTCGAAGTCAAATTCGCTTATGATTTATTAAAATCGATCGTGCAAGATTATTTCCAACAACTAAGGGCATATTTCATTTATCATCGTTGCCAGAAGAGCAAAAACAAATGATGATATGCGAGTAACATTGTGCTTTCATTGGGCTTCTTCTTTATTTATTTGAAGTCGATATGAAATGATTTAATCATAGTGTGAAGACAATTGAAATAATGATTTATTTTCAGCCAGCGAAACATTTTATGAATCTATGCGAGAAATCAAACTAAATTCGAGGAGAGAAACTCGACTGTTTCGACGAGTTGTACATCCTAAATGAAGAATTTCCGAAGTAAAGAGATGTGAATCAAACCTAGTGGTAACTTACATGCAAACAGTAGCTTTCGAAATCGTCAAGATTAATCGTTCCTGAATGATGAGAGTCGAGCTTATCAAATATAAGTGCCGAATGCTTCTCAATGTTTTCATCTGTAATCGGTTGATGAACGAACATACTCGATCCAAGAAGATCGTATATCGATCGAAGAATCGTCGTAAAAGTCTGATCGGTAGACACAAAGCAAAGCCATAGCAGATAGATTTCTCAATGGAGCACATACTTGTTTAGTCAGTTTACCATCGTCGGAAATATCATAGAAGCGAAAGATCCAATGGAGTTTTTCTTTTGTACTACCACGGACCAAAATGGATAGTGTTTGAATGTAATCCTTAATGGAAAATGTAATGAGTAGTATTGCTCGATGATTAGATTTTCGTCCGAAGCAATTAGAAATGTACATCTGACGTCGCCAGACGCTTTTTCTAATGAGAGTCAATTACTTCAAATGTGAAATACATCCGCTTCCGTCGATCCAACACACGAAATAAGAAACGTGTGTAATTCTGGCAATTTCCATGTGGAAAGAAGTGCGAATAAATCGCTTGAAATTCCGACTCAGTTACCGCGCCACTCGGACATTCCTATGCACGGGAGAAAAAGAATTGAAGATGAATGCTTGAACTAGTTTCATACCTGTTTAAATCCTTTGTACAGTAATCGTATTTCTGACTTATTGAATTTGGTAATACGAACGATTTCTTCTAAACTCTTCGGTACTTTACGTATATCCACTGGAAAGATCATTGGATAATCATCGTTTTCTATTCAAAGCAGAGATTAACGTCGTTTATCAATGTCATTGTCGGATTTCCTATCTCACAAATGCGCTGTGCCTCGTCAGATCGTGTCTTATAATGTCATCAAACAGAGAACAAAAGAGGAAACTTGTTTCGATATGTATCTCATTATTCTTATCCTCGAATGGTATCTAACACATAAACACCAGATGTTTCATATATGTCGTTGCCGACATACAGTGAGAGTTTGTCAATAGATATCATTGTTCCATTAGATTTCAATCTCTTCCATCTGGAAGTAAGATTATCTGATTGATATGAAAATACTCAGATATCAATGGTCTTTTCTTCGACAAACACAAAACAAAACAGGTGACGAATCGGCTACTTACGCTCGGATGCTTCCATGAGTCAATCTGATTTCAATCAAGAATTGACTGTTAGTTCGTTTTCCTGATTAATGATGATAATGGTGTTAGCGCTTGTTTTCACATATTGATGCGTGCGAAAGAATTGATGAAATCTCCGGAACAAAAAAAAACGAAGGCGGACGAATAAATTTTTTTTTTCTTCTTTTACTAATAATGGAGACCTGTTCTAGTCAATGTTGATGTGTATGTGCACTTAAATAGATTTCTTCTATACTTAACGACGACGCCGGGTTTTTTTTATTGTTTGATTTATCTCCTTTTTCTGACACCCAAAAACGAGCAATAGAGGACACGAAACAGAGAAGGAAGAGAAGGGGAGAGCGAGAGAGGGAGAGCGAGAGAGGGAGAAAAAAAAGACTCTGTGCCTTTCATCGTATGAATAAAGCGGCCGCCAAGAAGGAACAGCATAGTAAATATATTTATATATGAGAATCTCCAAAAAAGGTTTGAGAAATAGAAGCGAAAGTCAAGCCCACTCTTGTTCTAAAGATTGTTTCGCTCACTCATTTCCGTTGGCACTAATTAAAGATCCTTTCTTTTCCTAATTCACCTCTGTTTCTCCATCAAGTGACATTTGAGACTTGACATCTACATTTACGTACGGGTGAATTGAATGTGTTGCATTGTTAACTGATATGTTTGCTATGGTTTGTTGTTGTGGAGAGAAATCAATTCGGTGAAGCACAAAAGAATGACTCGAATGGTTTGACTGAGTATAGATCATAAATAGGAGATAAAGAAGATGATTCGCATCAAACTGAATTAATGATCACTCTCTTCTATTATTTTGTCATGAGAAAAAGATGACGATGGAGAAAAACGCACTAAGGGGAAAAAGGCAAATGAAAAGTATTCCTTATCCTGGCATGACAATAAACACGGTATATTTCCTTTTTGCTTCATTGTTTTCGCTGAAAATAGACCACCTTCGTATACAGATTGCTTGATTTATTATTAATAGAAAGAAACAAGTCATGTATAAGATATTAATCCGACTCTGATACAACGAGATCGAAGATCAACTTACCGAACTTGATCCTCTCTTAATGATGTACAAAGAAGACTCCGTGATGAAATTTTTAGATCGATTTGTCGTTCATTGTACTGCTCGTTTTGCTTAATTGGACATATCTGTTTTTATCCTTCGCGGACGCGATCGTTGCAAACGGATCCAACTAATTCCAGCTTCAGGTGTTGTTTCTCTGTTAAATATATTTATCTTTCTATGTTCCCGTGAACTTAGTCGAATAATGAAGAATACGATTTTTATTAGGAATCAAAAATGAAAAAAAAAAATGAAGAATTCAAAGTCACACTTGAGGATTGTTTTTGAAAAGATATTCCGCCTAGAAAGAAAGAAATTTTTTACAAATTGATTGTTAGGAACTATTCTCTACTAACCACGAAATCAATTGGATCTTCCGGTCGAACTTGACAACATTCTAAAACAGCGAATCAACTTCGTAGATTTGGGTTTACAAAGAGATAATTATTTTTACCAATTAATGCTTTGGTTACTGTTGGCATAACATGTGTCATTAAGTAGTTTCGTAGAGGCGTCGATTGTGCATCAAGCATTTCAAATTCTTGACGTTTTATTTGTTCTAATTTCGTTGTCCATTCTTTTTGCTTTTTCGCACGATCATTTGCTGCTTCCTCTTCATTCCGTTCGCGTTCCTCACGTTCTTCACGTTCACGTTTCTCTTTCTCGAGGATTTCATTTCGTTTGGCAATCTCTTGTTCTTCAGCTGTTGGACCATAATTACGTGGCTGTTTCACACGTTCCATGATCTTTTTGACGATATTCCGATGATTTGGACTGAGATCATCATCGATTTCTAAGCGAAAGAAAAGGGGGTGAAGATTTGTACGAGGTAATGATAAACTATCGATCTCCTGGGATCGCCTTCACGATTTTCAAATAATGTCAAGGAAATCGAGAGAAAAAAGAAACAATGCTGTGTGTTAAACGTCATTCGATGAAAGTAGATCCATAAAAAAATAATCCTGCGATTTATACTCACTGATAGTTTCTCCGGGACGATCGACATCTTCGAAGAATTTCGCTGGATGTGAGTCATCACCTAAATCAATGTATGCTTTCAGCCGACGCTTGAATTCTAGTTCTGTATTGTGCGTGTCGGCGACGATTTTTTCAGGCAGATGCATAATTCGCTGACGAAGGAATTCATTGCTTGCCTCGAGTATGATCACATGTTCTAGGCAGGAAAAGATTGATTTCAATTCGAAATTTTCAAGAAAATAATCAACGAACCAGGAATGATGCGGTCGTTTACTGGTGGTTTTTTATCTTCGGCGCCTTCTTCCTCTAAAAAATCCAAGGACTCTTTCGATTTTGAACTTCAAAGTCCATCATTTTACCTTCTTCAGCAGAAACTAGAAAAGATACGAATTACAATAGGAGAAGTTTAGTAGAAGTTTGATATGACTCACCTCCGAATAGATTCGTCGCTTGATCAGCTGTTTTCGGATAACCATCTAATACATAACCTTGGTTTTGACATGGTGGTGACATAAGTTTGATCTTGAAGATTTGAGTTAAAAGATCATCATCCAAACGAGCTTGAAATATAAACAAAAGAGAGTTTATTTGAAAATGAAAATATGGGATTCGAATTACCATCTTTGTTGTTCTGTCGCGCTTCGTCAAGTCTTTCTAAAACGCTTCGGGCTTCATCAACACGGTCTGCTAATGTTTCATCGACATCTTCTTCATCGATCTCTTCTTCATTTTGTTCACTTTCATTACTACGCTTAACTAATTGCTCCTGGAATGAAATCAATTCTTCGTTTTTCCTGAACTTTAACTTGTTCGACTTACGAGCTCGTCTTTCGTGTCTCTAATCACGTCTTTTATTGCCAAATAATGTAATTTATATTCTTGAGCTAATTGCTTCGCAATAGTTGTCTTTCCCGAAGCTGGCGGGCCAAGAATTAAGATTTTAATTGGCTAGAAACAACCAAACTTGAAGGTAAGCTCTATATAAAGGATGAATTTACTATCAGATTTCGTTGATTTCGATATTCTTCAATAATCTTTTCCATATTTTCTGTCATACCATTTTCACAATGCCATTTGATGTTCATTTGTTCGCGAATAAACATCGGTTCGAATTGCATATTCGCCATCAGCATATCGAAATCAGCTTGCTGCAAGGAAAAAATCTATTTTTAACATAAAAATGAATCCTAAACAATATACCGTTATATCTCGGTTGAGCATTGCATCTTCTTGGTCAACCGCTTTCACTCGGCCTGTACCAAGTGCTTGACTGATTTTGCGTGTCAGACGTATTAGTGTATCTTTACTCGTATCCGTGGCAACGATGTATCGAATTTTCAATTGACGATCAGCAAGATTCTGTAGAACACTACAAAGAAGTATCTTTTTCATAAAAAGACGGCGTCATTTTCGCAAAAGTTTTCTTACGCAGCGAGATCCATGACATGAATTGTTGGTAGATAGTTGTGACCTTTACCATAGACAGGAACTTCCGGGACATTGTGCCATGCTGCTTTGAAAATGTAATGGAAAACATCTTCTTCCATTCCATAAGTTAAACCAGTTGCAACGATGTAAGTCAAGAGCTTCTTTTTGTTTGTCAGACCGAGTTTAGTGATCATTTTCTCAGCACTGTGACGTTCTTTGTAATTTGGATGAGCTCGACGACGACGAAATTCATCTTCAGAGAATGGCACATCTTCCTGCGAAGGTATTCATCCATCGAAATGGTATGAGAAACTCCAAACTAACTCACTTCGTTCGATTGCGTCTTCGCCCAAGTCATCACAGATGAAAGAAGAATGAACGTAACTTGATGGTCCAGTTCGTTGATCATTGATTCTATTTTTTGACATGCCCATACTGCTTCATCAACCTACAAACATCGCGTATTGATAAGCTCTTCTTCGTACTTGAAGTCCTATCTCTTACCTGTTCCGGATCTTGAGTAATATCATAGATGATGACGTTAACTTCTTTTAAATAATCGATCAGTTGATTGCGATCTTTGTACTAAATAAACGGAGTAGTTATCTTGCTCCAGTAAATCATTTCCTAGTTACATGAATAACTTCTTGAATGAACGGTGCACGTTTGTAACCTTGAGTATTTTTCACTGTTCCCACGACTTTCCATCCGTCTTCGATCGGATTTTCATCATACAGTTGTTTCTGTTTCTTTTCCGAATTCTCTTCTTCAGCTTCTTCTTCTTCCGATGGCTCACTTGTAGAACCTGGTTTGGCTCGTGCAAAAATCTTCAAACCCGTACATACATATATTACTTTTCCCAAACTTCAGACACGCAACTTACTCGAGCGATGTTCTTTCCATGATAAGTATCAATGTGATTGATAAAAATCTTTTTAGGCTTCTCTGGTACAGGCTCTTCCTTGACTTGTTCTTCGCCTACTTGTTCCTCATCTGAATCGTCAGCCATTGTTGAATAGTACAAAATGAAAAATGATGTTTTACACAAAAAACAACCATTCTACAGTTTGGTAACCAAGTCATATCCTCTTCATGGCAAACAATTTCTGCTTATCAACAGATGTCGCTCGGAGTGTTTTACTTCTGTTGCATTCAACTAGGTCAACATTCATTAAAATCGACTTAAGATTGCGTGTTACAAAAGAGAGAACAGCTTATATTCATAATGTACAACACATCGATTTTCTTTTAATAAGAGATTCCCAATATTAAAAAAAAGACAATAAAATAGAATTCTTTTCTTCGGTAAATTCAAACGAAAAATACATGAAGAAAACATGAATACATAGATTTTCAATCGTAACGACAAACGAAACGTTTTCTTTTTCATTTACTTTTTAGAAAAGAAGTACTCGAGAAGAGTAGAAACAATTCCTAAAAACATCAGTTATTTCAACGTTCGTGCGTAATCACTTAAAGCTTGATACAAAAATTGATATTGATCATGCGTTTGGATCATTCCACCACGATCGCGTCGTAAATTACAAAGTATTCGTACAACATCAACAACATGTTCAGTATCTAGTTGTTTAATACCATTGCTCAACGCAATAAAACAACCAGTACGACCAATACCGGCACTAAAATGGAACGTAGAGGCTCACGGAAGAAATAAGTGATAGTCTTTGTACATACCTGCAATGGACGACAACAGAACCGGAGTTCTGATTAATTCTAGATAGTTCTTTTCGACTATTTTCTACATTTTGTACAAGTTCAATCAGCGGTTTAGTCACGTCGGGACATGATTGATCAGGCCATGCTGAAATGAACAGATTTGAAGATTAAAGTGAGAAGTTTGACAAAGAATAATTTACCTGTGTACCAGAAATGATCAATATCACGTTGTTCGTTTTCGTACTAGAATACAAACATCGTTAAAAGTAAAGGAATCTTATTGAATAGTAAATCACTTTACTTTGATTGTTAATCTTCGTACTTCATAATCAGTTCGATAAAGAGTCGATTTCACTTCGACGTGAAATGGACCATACTGTTCGGATTGAGCATCGGGAACGTATCGTTCACATTTTGTCTAAAGAAGAAAAGAGAGATGCCTTTCCGATAGATTGATGACAATGATTTACTTTATTTTTTTCGATTAAGCGAGTAATCATAACAATAACCGGGACATGTTCTTGCCAAATCATTCGATAAAAATCAATGATTGTATTTGAAAGTGGGCCTTGTGTAGCTATAAATGCGCGTTCACCGTTACACCAACCATGGATATAATTGGCGTTGATATATGATGAAATTGAATCACCGGATAACTCAGGGAGTTTCACTCGAGAATGTTCATCTGAAAAATGAAACTTGCGTAAGAATGACTTAAATAAAAAAAACCTCTGTCGTACTTGCAATGATTGTACCATAACGATTTTTGATACCAGCACCATAAATACGGAGTTTTTCTAAATGATTCGTTGGTATGGACTAAAAAAGAAATCTAGATATGGATGCGATATCGATTTGATCAAACCGACCCAAAATTCTTGATAGAGTGCTCGAGTATCTTGTGCGTGTTGATGCAGTTCATCAATCGTCAATTGACGTGTTGCTGTTTGTAGGTATTCATCAGATGGACTGAAAAACCCCAAGGCTATTTCAATCAACAAGATATCAATTATCTTCTTACGAATCTGTTGGCGGACTGTTCAAGCGCAATTGTATTGGCGTGACTGATATCGTTAAAGAATTGTTCGATCCTCGCCTAAAGTAAATCAAAACAATTATCATTAACTAATATCATAAAATTCGGCAAGAGAACTATGATGATATCTATATTTCACACGTACCGTCGTTTAAATAGAAGTGACGTTGATGTGCTCCAGAACTTATAGCTCAAAATAGGAGCGTCGATCTCCATCGAACTAGACTGTGCTCGATTGAAATCGTGTAAAGATCAGCTAATTGCAGTTGGAATGCTTTGTCATAGATATTTCAACTATCGAATTACGCTTAAATTTTATATGGAAAAGAAATATGATATCACTATCAAATAATCTCACTACACCCACGCTAGTAACACGAAGAGAAAAGGTGATAAAAAAAAATGCCCATGTGCAAACTCAACAACAGAAAGTCAAAAATAGGACCAACGTATCTTACGGAAATTTCTTATTCAAGTATTTGCCACCTACAACTTCATATGTATTCCTAACTGATCACTCAACCGTTCGGTCGTTCTGCACAGTATTGAAAAAGATTGTATCATGATAAAATATCTTTTCCGCCTTGGTGTTTTTTCCTTCACGACTATTAGTAACGACCGCCTACACAACCTTTATTTTCACTTTTAACTGATAAATAAACTACCTTTGTAACAAATTTTTCTTTCGAACAGGTTTCACTGTTTCACGATCAGATGAAGAATACGATTCTTCCATAATACTCGTTGGAATTTTCGGTGAGATTGGATATAAAATCGTTTCCTTTGATTTTGATTGAGCATGGTGAACCGACGAGAAAGGGGTCAGTTCCGATGGTTCACATTGGTTTTTCTTCGATGATCGTTGATATCTCGAACACCAGTAGATCTACAAGAAGATAAAACATTTCTTTAGTCAGAAAGAAGCAAAAGCGATCGAATTGTTTACCACTCCGAGAACGGTTATCAATGCAAAGATGATACTTGTACCGATGGATAAGACGAGAACATGTTCAGTCCAAAAGATAATCGTTTTTGTCTTATTTTCATCGATCAACTAAAGAAAGACACATCCGTTCAACTTTGTTATATGTTCGTCAAAGGTTATTAGTATGAATGTTAATTTCCGTCATAGCTTTTAGAAAAGTCAAGAGACAAAGAAAGAAAAGTGCATCAAACTCGAACGAATGAAATTGACGATCTTGTGTGCTTACCATTTGAGCATCGTTTCTCCAAGTAGGTCCATATGGCGTTTGTTTTACCATCGTTGTGAATCAGTCTTGCATAAACATTGTTAGGAACTACTTAGATGCATTTCTCCATACGAACGCAAAACGATAAATGATATCTAATAAAAAAAGAAAGAAAGAAGAAGGACGGTGATATTTTCTAGTGCGAGAACACAATTGAAATTTCACACTCACTCGTTGTCAATGCATTCGCGTTAGATTGCTTTTATGAATCTAGAGGAGAAATCTGAAACGAACTAAATGCATATGCATAGGCATGTTTAAGTAGCAGAAGAAGAGAAAATATGGATTTGCTTTTGTAGTTGAATACGACTAGATAGTAATTGGAAAAAAAAAGAAGAATATGGTGAACTATTGTAGAACGAAGTGAAAAATTTACAACTGGAATGGTGAAAGAAAGAGAAAAGAAAAGAAAAGAATTGTCAATAATCAAGATGGTATTTCTTGTGGAGAAGACGATGAAATTGGTTCGTCTGTCGTCATTTCATTTGTTTGAGACTATAACATAACAAAATTCAAGATTAAGATCAAATCATGAAAATCTCATTAGAAAACTAAGACTTATACCATCTTGTCGACGTCTTTTAATAAGTCTCTGAAAGGATTTTTCGTCATTTTCATGTATTGAAAAGAATCTCATTTAGATTAAAAACCATGATAACAGAAATACTTCGTCTAGTTCAAAAACAATTATTCCATTATTTACATTGACTTCAAACGTCTACAATCAAAAATGTTCCAGAAGTTATGTGAAATAAAGGAACAATTTTTTCCACATCATTAGTTTTGAAACGCACCTCTTGACTTTCAGAGAAATAGACATAACAAACCGTCCGACAAGTTATGGAAGCACAAATCATTTGTCTAATGACGTCGAAAATTAGTTTTCTTCTCATTTCGATACTCCTTTCAGATGAGTGAACAATTTCTGCTTTCCCATTCGTAAAAATTCAAGTTCAACGATGATTTACAGTACCTGCGCTGGAACAGGAGGTAATTGTTTGTGCGAATGCATATTTTCATGTACAGCAAGTATTTCTTTCAACCCACGATTTTCTAATAATAAAGCATTGATGCGTTTTTCTTGAGTGGCACTATTCGTATCATCAATAGTAATTGCACGTTGCATAATTGATGCCATTTCTTGAATTTTTGATGCTTTCTCTTGAATCTCCTAAATGTAAAGTTAACTATCTATAGTTCAAATCAATTAAATACGCTTGCTAATCACTGTCGACTAATCCTGATAAGTCACACTACAATCTTATCGTGATACAAGGAGGAAAATGTGTGTCTTTTCTTAAAATAGCTAAAGACTACGATCTTTGATGATCACTACTAATTACTAACCTGTGACAGACCAGTATTGAATAATTGCACCGCCATTTTTTCTTTCTCTTCCATTAATTGTAGTTGTTGAACATGTTGTCGGTATTTGAACATGATTTTTTCTAGTACACTTCGATGTTCGGTGACTAATTGCTTTAATTCTTCATTCTCTTTTTGTAATTGTCTAAAAACGACCAACTAGATTCTTTGATGTCTCATCAACGAAGTACAACGAACTTTATCAGACGATTTTCTTTTTGAATATTGTAAAGTATAGCTTGTTTGGGACGATGTGTACTTATGTCATTCAATTCAGCAAGATCATCGCCGTACTAAACAAAGAAAAAGAATGAAGATGGTTTCATTACACCAAAAGAACGAACCTGCTTCATACTTAGAATCTTCTCTTGAACGTATTGAGCTTGACTTACGGCTGTATCGGCAGTCGCATCGTCACGACGTAATCGCGAAACGAGTTCACGTGCATTCGTTAAAATGGTATCAAGCGATAAATTCATGTTCAATACATTTAAAAGTGATAATTACTAAAGAAGACAAGAAAAAAAAACAATTTGTTTGTTTGTGGTGAATCTGACAAGCAGCCAATTAGACACAGCTTTGGAGTTCAATCGATCGTTGTGTCCAATTGGGAATTAGTTTCGAAAAAACTTGTTTACTCGAAATATTCTATTTGATAGAATAGCGTAAACATTGTCTACTCACGCTATCAACCATTTAGATGTCGCTACTACTCCACATGTCGAGATTAACTAGAACTTACTTTCATAAATGCACTACATGGAAATTATTCTTTCATCTGTTCTTTTCTATTCTGTCAAATGATGAGCACGACCTTCTCGTTGCTTTCGACAAGATTGTGACAAACTGATTTCTCCTAGAGCAGAATATCTACTTCAGTGCTTCTGTTTGTTTGAAATGAACCATTTGCAGAGGAACTCGAATCAGAAAACTATGACGTCAAATGACTTTTTCTCTCTCTCTCTCTTTCTTTGTCTGGTGCAGACATACATTTTATTACTCGGAAACATGAATTTGACAGTGAGAAAGCTATGCCGTCAGCAACACAATACTTTATAATGATTAAATGCAAATAGACAAAACATATTTCGAAGAAAACAGCAAAATATAAGTTAGAAGCATAAATCGTTCTAACATATGTTGTAAATAACTACAAGACAAATGTAATTAATAGCACATTATTTCAGCAGAATTCCAGTCTGTATGCTGCCTTTCAAATCACACCATGGTGCGGATGAATATATATTCACTTCCGTCACTTCACCAAAGCAAATATTGTACTGAGAACGGAAAAGTGGCGTTCACGTTTTGTTTTCATACTCGATTCAAATGAATAAAAGGATTTTATTCAATATTTAAACACTGTAATTACAGAAAAATAGAATTATCACTTTTCTCTCGCGCGAAAGACAGAATAGAAAGAATGAAAAAGAGGGGAAAAAATCGAATTAAGGATGTTTTATTTGTTCTCTGTCACATCTGATGTATTGATTGTATGTTCATCATTTTCAGCGTTTACGTTTTCATCGAGAAGACTAGGATCACAAAAGAAAGGACGCTGGGTCTAAGAAAAAAACGACAATGAGACACAATCTGGGCGATACATACATATTTACCCGATCACTATTCGGCGATAGAATTTGAATATTGACAGTATCTAATAGGAACGGTTGTTCGAGAAGATTTACTGGTTGTTCGTGCCATTCGCATAAACTTTTCGGCGTTCGTAGCAACTGTGAACTACCTGTAGACGATAAGAATGAATGCGGAAATCAGAGGTTATGATTAAGAGTGCAAACCTCTTCGTGGTTTATCATGTTTGTCAGAGAGAGATGTTCGACGACTTGATGACGGTGTTGATGACCCACTACCTGTGTGCGATGTTTGATCTGAATGAGTACGGGACAATGAATAACTACGAATATGATCAACACTGCTGAATGTTGGTGACGATGCCGACGAATGGTCCGACGCCAGCGGACGGTTCGTAATCGGGATACTTTTAGGAATTGACGACCGTTTCAGGCCAGAAACGAGTGCAGCACGGCCTAATACAAGAAGAGAACGATGACGAAAAAATGTTAAAAAGCATAATCAAGTGACATACCAGGATGATTTGGTAATGCAGATGCATTAAGTCCTATAATGAAGAGAAAAATCGTGTAGTTTTAATGCATAATGTGTAATTGATACTTGCGCTCATTTGTCAATACATAACAAAAATGATATCACACCCCTTTTTTGTGTTCAGAAGACGAGCTTATTCTGTAAGATGATATTCACTATATGTATCGCGTCTGTCGACATATTAGTCGTGGTTATTCTATTAAAATATCATCTCACTGGTCACACTTATAGTAATAATGTATAATGATAGTGGATGTGAGACGTGTGCGCGTGAGTAAATGTGTACATACGTATGATACAGATTAATCAATCGCGCTGTACGATGGTGTGAGATAGAGAAGAGACAACAAGTGTCTATCGTGCACTTGACAACAAATCAGTTGAATGATACAAGAATTAATATCAATGCAAATTTTTCTATTCATACTGCTCAATACTTTGATTTTCCAATGTTCTTCTTCGAACTCATCGTGTTTGCCATGTACATCAACGTCATATCGTTCGTGTTACAACTGTGTCAATCAATTTCCAATCGATCGGTCACATGTGGAACAAGTAAACCTTATTTGTAATGAAACACATCGCGTTTTCACCGATCAAGAACGTTTTTATTCAATTATTAAAACTTACGTAGCATCAAACTGTACAATGAGAACCTTCTATTTCGATCAATATACTCTATGGAATTATCTTGAATCAATGTCAATTACTTATGCGCGTTTAGCACGTTTGTCACCTGTCATCTTTAATCGATCGCTATCAGTATCGCCTATTCTGTACAGTATTAAAACATTGAATTTCTCACACAATTCACTTCGATTACTGACGAAGAATTTCTCGTATTATTTTCCATCGCTGGAAAAACTTGATCTAAGCTATAATCAACTGATACTGATTCGAAAGATGACGTTCGGTAATTTAATTCATTTAAAAGAACTTTATCTGAATAATAACCATCTAAAACAGATTCTCGCGACAAGTTTTCCTCAACAATCACTCGATTTGATCAACTTACATCAGAACCATTGGCATTGCTCTTGCCGAAACGCATTAGCTCTGTCAATCAGTCGACCAGTACCTGTCTGCCATACTCCAATTCAATACAGAAACCACAGCGCCCAAGACATCGCCAGGCAATGCTTTTTCCGTCGAAAAGCGAACATACTAATTACAACAAATCTCAATCGAGAAGAAAATCTAACTTGCACCTTGTCACCAACAGCCGATGTATGGCAAAACAAAACAGATGACAACGTCACATTACTCTCTGCTTGGAATACTGAACAACAACAACCGATCAATATCGAACATCTATATACATTAGGTGCCGGTACGGAAAAGTATCTGATCTGTTTCAATTCAACCTCATCACCATCGGAAATGATTCATCTGATCGTTCCGCTAACATTGAAGACGACTTTGCTCGATTCGATGAATGTGACAAGATCGTATTTTATTGTAAAACCGTCGACAAAATTCACGTCGCTTCTTCGTTGGCTGCTAAACTCCAGTCGAAGAATTCTTCCGTTCTATCTTCAAACATCGGATAAACGTATTCTAATCATCTGGTTAACTATCCTAACTTCAACTTTTGTTTTCATTGCATTGCTGATCTATTTCATCTATTATCGACGATTGAAAAATCCAGATTATGAAGTTCATTCCTTCTCCAATCAATTCATACGTTTAGACGGCAAACCGGACACACCTCGAACAATCTTTAACATGAAAATCAATTGTAAAAACCATAAATGTCTATGTCAATATCGTCGAAATGAACATTCGTTAATCTATTCGTCAAATTCAGCAACGAATCTAAGCATTCGACCATTATTGATTCAACCAGCGGAATTACGTTATGCAAAAATTAAACGGATCTCATCAAGCAAGGACCTAGGTCTGGACGATTCGACGGGACACTTCCGAACGATAGTCAAACTGAAGAACTCTACCTGATTGATAAGTTGTAGTTGAAAGAGTTTTCGATTGATTTGTTGTATTTATTGGTGTGGTATCTAATCCAAGTATCGAAGCGATTTTTGCTAGTTTAATCTGACGTGCTCTACGAGAAATAATAAAGCTCGATGTTACGATTGCAAATCTTTCTATACCTTTGACGAGCCTTGATTAGATTTTGTTTCGCAGTCATACAATGAATATGATTGTCAAATGTAAATTTAGCATTGAGGATTGGTGGACTAGTTTTGACATAGATATTCGTTACTGGTTTATGAATGGTGATATGAAGAGAATGACTGTCTTCTTTATCATTAACAGCATCGACATCCTGAAAGAAAATATTATGGAGTTAGGATCTTAAAAATTTTCGATCGACGTTCGCGACGTCTTTGACCGTATTGTTTAAGTTACGGTTCATAAGGGTGACCGTGACCGTAATTCACGGTCATGGTTAACATAGATGTGTATTCAATCGCAATCATTGCATTGAATTATCGAGACAAACCTGCATTTGATCACAAAATTTGACAATGCCCCATGCAACTTTTTTGTTATCGGGCTCGATTAGTATGAATTGCATTTGATCAATAACAAGAAAACGACGGTCTTTTCTATAAGAATGGGAATTAGTACATTGAATTCGCTTTGCGAGAGCTTACTTGTCTTTCATATGAATTGTACATGCGATCAAGTCTCTGTTGTCTGTGGAAAAGGAAGAAAGTTAGGAAAAGTTCATTCGTTGAACATAATTACTTAGATCAAGTCGATCATTTTCTTGAAATAGATTCTCTGGTTTTATTAGTGGTAGTTCAGTTTCTGATATCGAACTTAATTCCAGAAATAATGTTCGAATAAGAAAAAACACTCGAATCGACTAAATAGATTGCTTATTCAAAACATTTTTTGTTCATTCAAAACTTACGCGTCGTGCTCTTTCGATGTCACCCGAAGGCAAACGTTTGATAAACTCAATTCCACTCAATGGTGTTGTCGTTGGTGGAAGTAACATACAAGAATCCTTTAATAAACAATCGATTCGAGTTGGATTCATTTGCATTTGTCGATATTCATCTTCGAACATATCAAGTAACAGTTCCTGTTGCTAAAAAACGTCAAATGGGTTTCTATGCAGAAACGAAGGAGTCGATTTTACTGGAAAGTATCGTCGCAAATCTTCCGTAGCTTGTTTGCGTGCTTGATCGATTTGAGTTAGATGTTCTTCGGACAAGTAGGAAGTTTGGTTCTCTTCGTTATAGACAAGTTTCTTCAAAAATGTTATCGCTAAACTCAACGTGGCTATGCGAATGTTGGAATCTGAAATAATTGATATTTTGGTTGAGAATGAAGGGAAACTCCGGATTCGCACCTTGTTTAGTAGCTAGTAGAAGTATATGGCAAAGTTTATCGACTAATAAGGTATTGTAGAAGCTTTTCTCCTAGAAGATCGATCGAGAATATCGAAATGAAGATGAGGTGAAATTGAACTAACCGATGATTTAGTTGTTAAACAAACGGATTCGATAATAACACTATCAACCGCTAATAAAATTACAAATAAATGATCGATTAATGAAGTGTTGGGATCCGTGAACTTACATGGATTTGTTGTCATCGTTAATAAAACACTCAAAGCATAAAAACACAGTTGATCATTTTCATCACATTCCAACGCGTCGATTAGAGCTCCGAAATATGGTCTAAAAACCATAACTTTGATCTTCTAAACGAATTTTCTGTACGAAAGCTTACCGATCAGCTAATTCTGTATTATTCAATCGCATTGGTTCTTTACTACGACGTGATTTTTCGTCATCTGTCCAATTAGAAACATAAAGCGAGGTGGGTTTTGCCATTGAATCAAGTAATTTCTTATTGGCAGATAATGATGACGGTGATCGTATACGTGAATGTTCACCTTCATACCGTCGCCGTTCGTCTTCATCATTGATATCGACTACTTTCAATGAAATGTCTAATCAACGGAGAAGTCAATCACTTCAACTTCCACTTTAAAAGTAAAATACCTGAGTCATTCTCAGCGTCATCGCTACTCTCTTCGTTCGGTTCATTTTTCGCTAGACAAACTTCCAAAGCAATTGGCGGTAAGCTATAGAAAAGCTGAGAAAAGACCACGATGATGATCATTAAGAAAGAAATCTTCCTAACCTGTTGACCATAACGAAGTTGAATCGCTTCGACTGTCTCAATATCCGCTGAAATGATTAGATCAGCTAATTCTTCGACTACAGGTCGATAATCAATAACCAGAAAGACCTAAAGGATACAGAACATGTACGTTATTTCTAATTCATCGTCTTAAACTTACTTCGGCCAGAAGAAACAAAGTCGTTAACTGATCAATCATGACTCGTGGATCCTGAACAAAGCTGAACATTCTCTATTTTATCGTCATTTCGAAATTTTTACTTTAACTCGTGAAAATTTTTCACGTTTAATCAATGAAAACACATAGACAGGTATCCACAATCGATTCATCAACTGTTCTTTCAGCACATTATTCAAACTGTGAACATCCAATGAGAAAATATCTTGAATATAATGGATATGATCCAAATATTCTTCTAAACTCGACGTTAAATGACCGCGATTATTAATCCTAAAACAATTCCTCAGATCAATTTTACATTTATGACTTTGACAAACTCTAGATTGTTTCGTATCAAACTATCGAAATCCAACACATGATTTCGAATGAACCAAACAAGATTCGAGAAGTATTCAGTTGCAGTGCAATCCAAGATGAATCGATGCATAGCTGGATCTGGTACTAGAAGGCAATCGAACAACTAGAGATTTTCAGCTTATTTAGAAATTAGATATGAAACCTTTGTATACATTGAGAGTTAATGTTCGCACTGCAATCCGAACCATTGTTTCTGGATGATTGAAAAATTTTATAGCTTCAACATACAGTGGAAGTTCACGGTTTCGCTAAAGCCAAAAGTTAGTCAATAGGAAAGAAAACAAAGCCATCCGTCCATACTTCGTTGTAAAAGAAATTAATCAATTGCTTATTCAGTTTTAATGAGAGTGTCTTGAGAAACGATATATAATATGCTGTTATTTCTTCATCACTAAAATCAAATTTGTGTAAAATGATATTATTCACATGATTATTGGACAGAAGATAATCTATAGAAGAGAAAATGACCAATGAAATGATCCTTGTTAGAAAGTTTCTCACAAAGTGAAGTTTCATTGCGAATATTTTCGAAGAGAATATTCAATGTTTGTAAGATTTGTACACAAATAAAACGGCCGTTCTTTTGACGCATATAATTAAGAAAATAGACCAGCATTCCATGTTCGAGAAAATAACTGAGAATAGACGAGTTATTGTTTCGCCAAAGAGATCGTTTGAAATGACTTACTCAAACACAGAACTGTCGTGTTGATCGCCCCAGATTAAGATCTCCGAGATACTTCTCAATGTTTCAATTAATAAATCAATATTCACATCCGAAACAGTTGGATTTCGATGCAAAACACCATATAAATACCTGAAGAAAGATAGAGATCATAGCTGATCGAACCTTGATCTTACTTGAGATTTTCAATCGAATGAGGATTTCTTGGTTGAGTTGCTCCGAACAGTGTATTTCTCGCTCGTGTGAATAAATCCATCAATATGGAAATGAAATGAAATCTACGATGAGATTAGTTTGCTTTAGTATTTGCTGAAAAAGGAAAGGGAAAGAGTGAGGAAAGATACGCTTTTATTTTTCTATCCGTCGATGGATGGATTTGTATTTTATTTAAAAGAAACAAGACAAAAAATACTGTTTCTCAACAAAACAACGGATGTTCCTTTTTGGTTTTCTTTCTTTTGTTTTCGTGTCACATGATGTTACAAGTCAACTGTTTATTCTCGATTCATCATCTTTTGTCGTTTAAGTTTCTTTTTCGATTCTTTCTTCTTGGCAGCTGGTTCGTCATCAATGGCGCCACCAGTGCGTGTCAACACGTTTTCTTTTTCACTAAGGATTAATTCAATGTGGCATGGTGATGATTGGTATGGATTGATACGACCATGAGCACGGTATGTTCGACGACGAATTTTTGGTGCACGATTCACTTGGATATGATCGATAACGAGATGATCGACATCCAAACCTTTCACATCGGCGTTGGATTCGGCATTTTTTAATAATTGTAAGAGGATCTCAGCGGATTTCTTTGGCCATCGTCCTTGAGAGACTTTGAAAACTTTAGCTTGAGCCTTGCGACTAACACCACCGTTGTATCGTTTGAATGGAACGATTTCTTTTTTGTTAATGACGTTTTTTAAGTAACGTGTGGCACGTCGTACGGTCATACGTCGAAGTGTATTTGCTGTCTCACGTGTATTTTTGAAATGAACACGTAAATAAGCACCTCGAGCTTTGCATGATTTAGCTGGATTTTCGACAGTACCTAGAGAAGAGTTCGCTTGCGATTTGAGAATCATGAAGTTAGACGCGAAACTTACGTGAATATCGAACCATGATGTTAGTCTCTTGTTCGTTTAGATACGATTGAGAATATAGAGAACAAGATCTAGAAAACCCGAAGGAAAATTAGTTTATAAATCAGGAAAGAGAACTATCTTTAAAGTAAAAGAAATGTTTGTTTGCAAGTTAAGAGAATAGATCCACTAGTAAACAACATGAAATGTTGATAACCAATCAAAAAAGTGACGCATTGTACCATCGCCGAATTGTATAGATGAAAATGGAACTATTTTGAGAAACTTATCACTATCAGATGGAAAAGATGAAAGATATCCAGAAATAGATGCCGAAGATCGAAATACTCTAGCATTTTCAATATAGATGGCGCTAATATATGTTTGATCGAAGAGCAAAGAATCCTTGTGCTCGAGCTGTTCATTGAGAAAAATTGCCTGTGTATTAGTATTATATTTGAATGTGAATATAACAACAGATATCTAACATTTGCTATAGGTTGTAAATTCAATATCGAATGTACGAGATATAATGACT
The DNA here is from genome assembly GCA_905250025.1 of Adineta ricciae. NCBI lineage: Eukaryota > Metazoa > Rotifera > Eurotatoria > Adinetida > Adinetidae > Adineta > Adineta ricciae. Next base: position 329,975 of record CAJNOJ010000056.1, on the reverse strand, counting down.
TCTAAAATACTCATGATGATCGCTTCACTCAGACTTAATTGAACGATGAACGTTCAACCTAGAATGACAACTCATTCTAGTGATTCTCAGTTTTAGGATAGTCTATTCTAGAGAAGATGTTTTCGTGACATAGAAATTACATCAATACTTCGCACTGGTTTGGTTTGGTTTACGTAGGAAGTCTATGGTTGGTCCATTGGACGATTTCGATCATCCAATCACGATCGATGAGAGCGCTACTTTCGTCGTCAAAATTGAACTATTGAGCATCTATTCCTATCATTGAATGATTTGTACACGATCTAGCAATAAAATTGTCTATAGGTATGAATGTAAAATATAATTCTAGAATAGAATAAATTTGTTTTTTGTATATTTTTATAGTGATTCTTTGTAAAGTATTTGAACATCATTGAACGCACAGTGCATAAAAGGAACGATTTATGTAGAGGACCAAGAGTCGGACAAATGTTTCTCTTCCAAGGTTAATAACATTCAACGAAACGACGGCAGCAGCAGCCGACTGTCTGTTTGTTCAAGGCGTTTGCGAAAGAAAAAAAGAAGGAAAGGACCTCCGTTGCATATATATATATATATATATATATATATACATATGTACACAAGGTCGATTACGATGAACGTAAATGGATCTGTTACATTTTTCTTTCTTTTACTGTTATACATATTGATAGGATGAATAGAAAAGGGATGTTCAGTTCGGAAGCGACCTTGGTCGAGAAGGTCATTGAAGGTCGTGACAAGGCTGCTGATAGTACAATGCAGCAATCAACGTGGATGTGTGCATGCGATAGCGATGCGGCAAAAATCAATTAAACCTTGTATTGTCGTTCAACTTATTTCTATTCTCTGTTTCTTTTTGTAGATGTTTGCCCTTAAAACACTTGCCAATTTATGTACTACTCAATCAAGTAAATATATTTATATCTCAATTGAAAATTCATCTAAGCTTGTTTCTATCAGCTCTTCAACATTCAATACGTACGGCAAAAGTTTTTAAACCAAATTTACTTCTTTCAAAACATCGAAACATAAAAGTTCAAGATGGTCAATGGGTAGAAAAAGATACCGTATTAACCTTACAAAACAATCTCGTTCTTTACCCCGGTGAAAATGTAAGGAAATTTTGAGAATTCTTCTTCATAAACGAGATTTTCTTCTGTAATTAAGACCTCCATCGCACATGACTATACAATCCGAGCGAATGTACCTGGTTTCGTTGTGCTAACAACTGAATCAGTCAAGCCGTATCCACACAGTCCATTATATCGTTATGTCAATAGTGGCAATGATGTGAAACGAAATTTTATTCACATTGTACCACCACGACGTCAAGCAGCTTTTCGTTTAGTAGATCAATTGTAGTTTTCATATGAAAGGAATGATTGTCTCCCACGGGTAGGATAAAGAAAAGATGAAAATCACCGTTGTTTCGTTTCGTTTCTTGTTCATATTTATATTCCGAAGTCTAGCTTGATGTAAACGTTTTCGATATTATGTGTCAATGTTGTTTTGTAGATTGTCGTCTCATATATATTTATGTGAAAGAGAAGTTCACTTTTAGCCTTGATGAATTCAATCTGAACAAGTATGAAAGTATTGATTTATATGAACAGTATTCGTCGTTAAGCTTCAAATTCGTTTATCATGACTGTTGTTGTTCAAACACGTGATCGTTGTCGTCTATGTTTTTCATTACTTTTACGTGATCGTTCGATCTGTTGTCAAAAATCTTTTCATTTGTTTAAGCAAATCGAGCGACGAAAGATCCCATTGAAGAAAATTAGTCCATATCAAATTAAATTACGAAATCAAACTGTATGCTTCCGAGACTTGGTTCTTCGTTATCTACATACTCAACTTCATCAGACGGAAAATTTGTCGAATTTCGTCTGTTATGATTGTTCATTGGTTCTATTGGACATTGAACAATGTGCAAAATACTTACGAAAAACAATCAATCAATTGAAAGTGAAGTTCAACAAGACTAATCGTCTTCGTACCGCATCTTTATCAGCAACGTTTCAAAAGAAGAGGCAAGAACAAGATCCGACTGTTAAAGATGAACAACTGCCAATCAATCAGTCAGATTCAGAAGATGAATTTGACGATATTGACGATGAAGAAGTGTGTAGAGCAGCTTTTCTGACTTAACAATAGAACCATTTCGACCCTTTTTTTGCTAGGAATTTGATGAAGAGCAAGATGATTCACATAAACCGAACTTATCTACCAATGCACCAGTTTCTCAGTCATCGAAATCTCTTCTTTACGTGCCGTCATCATCATCTTTGAAAGATGATTCTTCATCGAAGGTTCATACAACTACTAATCGTTCGTGCAATGCTGATGAAGACGAAGACGACAATGGTGATGATGATGATGAAGGTGAACTAAGAAAAGCTTCAATCGAGAAATCTCAACAACAAAACTTCAATGAATTACTTCATCGTTTACAAACAAACTCTATGAATGCTCTATCCGGTTCAAATGGTCTCATAACAACAGGTAATGCAATGAATCTATTGGATGAAACCAATCCAAATCTGCTTCAAATGCGTTTTGCACACATGATAGCAGCAACATCGACTAATTCAACACAACAAAATCCGATAATGAATACGTTGGCTAATATGCAAAGAAATTGGTTCTTACAATTTTTAAATGACCCTATGGCAGCTGCTCAAGCAGCACAAGCCGCAGCTGCAGCCGTTTCAGCGACACAAATCAAGGCTAATCTAACACCAATGTCATTGATTACATCGAACATGAAACAATTAGGAAGTGGCCGAAAAAGAAAGTCAACGCCTGAAAAACGCGTCGTGACAAATCATCAATCAACGAATAACAATGGCGATGTATGTATTCGTAATCATCTGTAATATGTTACGAACGATAGTTTAATTTAGATGTCACCAAAGCCTGAACACGACTCAACTAACAACAATACTAGTAACAATAATGGTATTCACGATTTTGCTGAACATCCGCTGAAATTAACTCTAAAAACTCTTCAACAATCCAATCAAATGTTGTCGACACCAGATGTTCACAATCTCGCGGTATGTACCGAACAGATGTTCACTAATCGATCAGCTGACTTTGATCCTCATTCTGTCTAGACAAATCCAAAACTGGAAAATGGTAGTTCATCGTATTCTCAAAATTACATCAATGCATATCAATCTATCGATGAAGGTAGGAGAATTGCATTGGGTTGGGTAAAATGTTTTCATTGACGTTTGCCGGTTTTTCAGAGCGCCGAGAGGGTGCGGCACTGAATGATTCGTCGTTATCTCTTTCTCCATCGTTACTTCGTCGGAATACACCTTCGTCTAAACGCCGGAAAGTCTCCACACCAACAGGTCAATACGATTATTCGAGCGATTCGAAAAATCATCTTTCTCAAACGTCAGCAAGCGATTTACTTTCACCGAATCATCAAACAATATCAAACGATGAACTCAATGGAAGTAGTCAACAGAAACAACAACGCAAATTAGATCCACGTACATGTGCCGAATGCGGTAAAACCTTATTCAGTGATAAAACGCATCTACTTCACTGTCAAACGCATGCAAAAAACGAAAAACAATGTTGGATTTGTGGAATAACGGATGACGATATTAAAAAGCATATTATCAGCGAACATGGAAATCAAAAGTTTACAGATACTGGTTTCAAGGTAAGATCGAGAATGTGTGCATATTCTTCTCGATGATCATTTCAATTTTAGTGTCAACATTGCGAAAAAGTTTTTCCCGTTTATGCCGATTTGGAAATGCACATGCGAGAGCATACTAAGAAAAAAGTAAGTTGAGCGCACACTAAATCTAAAAAACAATTCCAACGTATCTTTTCGTAGCCGTTCGAATGTCCGATTTGTAATAAACGCTTTGGTCAACAAGGAAATCTAAGCTGCCACTTACGAATACACAGTGGTGTTAAGGTAAGTCGTCTCAACGCTTTGAATGGAGATGATCGATTTGTTTTATTTATTACCGTAGCCATTTACTTGTACCCATTGTGGTAAAGCGTTTCGTCATTCGAATAGTTTACGGCGTCATGCACGCACTGTTCATTCAGTATCGCGTGGTTTGACAATGAGTCCAGGTTCAGGTGCTACCACAACAACGGCCACTCCATCGTCACTTCTTCTGACCACTGCTACATCTAGTAATTCAATGGTATCAATGGCAAACGATATACATCGGTTGAGTACAAGTGAAGCATATGATGATGCCAATTCAGGACTAATGATTCCATCGGACGATGCGGAATCGCTACAAGGTCCACCGTCAACATCGTCCGCTGGTGCACCGTCACCTTTAATGTCCAATGCACAAATCGATGAAGATTCCCACGAATAGTTCGGGAAATATTTGATCTATGTTCATATGATATGTATACATACTCAATTCGTGTGCATTATAACAAGGTTAAATCTCTTGCTTTGTCATCATTCATTCATTCATTGGCAATACGAATTTTTTGTGTTTGGGCTCCAATTCTACATGTACGCTGAGCATTGTTCTCGGCTGTACGTCTTTGTATAGTTTATTCTGATGTATTAGCGAACAGTATTTCTTATGTAGAATGGCCTTCTTCTCTTTTTTTTCTCTTGTTCTTCTATATGTTTGTGTTGTGTATGTGTATGCATGTTTTTCAGAACAGTGAAACCCGTTTTTCTCTCTTTCCCTCACTCCTTTCTCTTGTTTAGTTTCACTGTTGTTGTTGTTATTAAGACTATTTTTTGTTCTGATCTTGAGCAGTATTTTTCCATCTGATTATTCTTCGCAGTCAATAAGAACATTATCGTTAGCGTTTCTGTACTCTATGCCGGTGAAGATTAAACATCAGAAGAACGTTACACTGAGCATATATTGTTTTTTCGAACAGTGACTATGTGTGTATGTGTGCAGTTCCGGTGTGTGCTGTGAGTAAAAAAAACAAACAGAAAACAAACACGAAAGAAAAAGAAAATACACATATATCTCCGTCAAAAAAAAAGAATAACTAATGTCACCGGCCGCGTTTCTTTTCCTTCCCTGTATTCGTTTTCTTTTTCTGTTTTCCCGGTCCTGTTTATTGTTTTCATCAGTTTCGTCTATTCGATCTAGTCTCGATATTTTTCTAACTGTTTCATTGTGTATACTTACATACTCTTCTGTTGGCTATGGGTTGTATTTCTCTGCAACTTGTCATCTTGTATACGTATGTGTGCGTGTGTTGTGGGATAATCATGTAATTTTCATGTGGCTAATTTTCTTTTGGTTCTGTTTATTGTAGTTGATAAAAACTTTCTCTCTTTTTGTCTTTGAAAAATCTAGGACGTTGCGCTTTCTTGTTTTTTCTTTTTCTTTGCAACACTAGAAATCTTGGTGGTGCTGATTCTTTTCGTTTGTTAGATTGGTTTCTTTTTCTACTGTTCTCTTTTTCTCCCTTTAGAGATTTTTGTGCGCATACTGCGTACAAATTTTCACGTTTTTTCTTTGTTGGTTCTTCCGATTATATTACTCCTACTTTACAGTGTATCTCGTTTCCTTCCAGTTCTTCTTCCTCATCTTCGTTTATCTTACTTACTATAACTATCACAGCTTCCTGAGAATATTTATGTGAAAAAAAACGAGATCGTGTGCTACTACTACTACTATTGCTGTTGGTTCGAATAAATTCTAAATTGGAATATATATAGAAGAAAAAAAAAGGTGAAAATTCTTGTCTTTTTATGGATGATCTGTTGTTTGGATGAAAACAGCAATGGGAGACTAGACTATCTTCGAAAACCAAATTGAGACCTGTATTTTTAGATGATAATATTCGAAAAAGTGAGCCTGTATAGACTGTTGATAATCTGACACATCAAGATGTTCATTGTATTGAATGAAATGACAGTCAGCGATTCGTCTTCTTATCGAACAGTGATATCGTCAGTACTGATTTGTTTTAGATCGCACTCCTGTAGGCATCTGTATATCTGACTAGTTCATGACAATCACAGATCCATTCCACGATAGGCTATGATCAAGTAAGTAATTCTTGTTGAAGAAACATTTGTTGAGTTTATATTTCTAGGGTCATTGAGTGATGATAAAAGAAAACAAAGTCGAGTATGATTGAGAAGTAATTCATTGTTCTCCGCTTCTCTCTCTCTCTTTATTGCATTATGTACTTTTATGTGATAAAATGATCTCATTCATCTGATTAGTTCGATATGAGATTTTACTTGAATATTGAGAAGAACACATATAGGACAATTCGGTATTATTTCACGTTAGATGACAGTTGATTTTCTTCTATTTGTAGAAACTAGTCTTCTATTATAAACTGAAATAATGTCTGAAAACGAGACTCTAAAACCAAATGAGAGTGAACTCGAACCTGAACACAAACGTAAAGTATTTATCGGAAGCTTATCGTATAATATTGATGAAAATGCATTTCGTGATTATTGGACAAAATTTGGCAACGTTTTGTAAGTGTAACACAAATCATTGAACAGACAAGCAACTTGATTGTCTTTTTTCTCTCTTTAGAGATGCGACAATATTACGTGATCGAGAAGGTCGTTCACGTGGCTTTGGTTTTGTTACATTTGATAATTCTGCAAGTGTTGACGTCTTGATGCAAACCAGACCACACACACTGGACAATCGTGTTGTCGAGCCAAAGCGAGCAGTAATATATCTGAGTAGAATTAACTTTGTGAACGCAGTATTTTGTCTTTCCTTAGATTCCTCGTGAAGAAACGCATAGAGTCGATGTGCAATCAGTCGTGAAAAAACTCTATCTTGGAGGAGTAAAAGAACCAATGACTGAAGATGATCTCAGAGAGTATTTTTCCAAGTATGGAACAGTCACTGAGATTGTTATAACAAAAGATCGTGATGGAAAGTATCGCGGGTAAGAAAACATCCATACTGAACTCAAGAAGATCAATATGCTTTTCTTTACTCAGTTTCGCTTTCGTCGAATTCGATGAGTAAGTTAAATCGAAATGAAAATTGAAGTTTATCTTCTTTCGTAACTAGCTACGATCCGGTGGACAAAGTCATTCTAGAAAAAAATCATTTAATTGCTGGTCAACAGATAGTCGTTCAAAAATCTCAAGCAAAGAACGGTCCACAACGTTCGAATAGTAATATGCGCCCTCGGCAAGGTCCACCCACAATGTCCAGACCGAATTATAGTGGTGGTTACAATAACTATCAACAAAATTCATACAACAATTCGTACGATCAAATGCCAAATAACAACTACGACGGTTATAATGGAGGTTCATTTGGTCAAGGGTAGATTGAAATATTCAATTCAAATCCTCTCAATTCAGTCGATGTTGTTTCTAGATATGATCAAAGAAATTTTGGTGGACCTATGCGACGAGGACATATGGGTGGTGGTGGTGGCCATGGATATGCACCTTATAATGGTCGTGGTCGCGGAGGTCACAGTGGTGGTGCGAGTGGCGTTGGAGACGGTCATATTAGTCAAGGTCCATCTTGGGCCTCTTGGAATTGAATGAACCCTAACTGTTTTTTTTCTTGTAATCAGATATAACATCTAGAAAAACACACAACTCTCTTTTTCTATACATCTTGGATTTCTTCTTACTGATTCTGTCTGTAAATTTCTCCAAAAACAAAAGTTAATATGTTCTAGATGGAAAAACGTCTCGCCGATCTTGAGCAACGATTACAATCATCCATATCTAACATCTGGTGTCGAACTCTTCTAAATCAAATCAATCATCTATCGTCATCGCTCTCCAATCTTTCACCCATCTATCGATCACGCTTAACTCGTGAACAACTATTAGCATCCATAAAAATAATCCAAGATTTGAATTTGAACTCAACCAATACCGATGTATATCGTCGAGCACTAGCGAACTATCTTCTTCTTCTATCAATTCATACTCATAAACTCGTTTGTGGAATATTATTGGATCATGTTCATCATTTGAAACACCACTTAACCTATTGGAAAAACGATGAGTTGAATCAATTTCAAGTCGTTGAACAATTAAAAACAACATTTTGGTTTGATCAACAACGAGATGACATCCGTATAACAGAAAAAATTAAATATCTCAATAATCAACAAGATTTGTTAGCTAATCTTATCGGTCGTTTAGCTTATACAATAACGAAGTTAGAACAGCAAGAAAAGCTCGATCTTAACGAAGTCATGAGTGCAACAAATGAACTTCATAAAATCGTTTTCGATGAAGTCACAGTCGAGTATAATTCTCAAAGTGATTTGCTCGATGTCATTGAAGTTCATTCTCAAATACTAAATTCATTCGATGAGTTTCGCTCGAAACTAATCGAGAAAATTCATCTCTACCGACGACCAACACATCTAAAACGTTATCTCCCGTACTATATCGGTTTCACTGCGATTGGCATGTTCATCATCTATAAAGTCTATACAAACAAAACCGGAATATACAATTACATTACAACGACATACGAATCCTTGAAATTCTTTCTCAATGAACATTTAGTCGCTCCGTTAAAAACAATCTACACATCAACATTCGAATCCCATTCATCGGAGAGTGCCTACGAAAACTCACAGTTAAATTACACAAATTCGAAGAAAATTTTAGAAGAAATGTTAGAAGAATACGGACGACAACATGCCGGTACTTTAGCACAAGTGAATAACGTTAGTGTAGAAGAATTCTTAGCGACATTGAATGAACGTGCAAGAAATGAAGATATGAACGTCGTGATGAAGAACTATCAACAAGAACTCAATTCTCCGATTCGATCCGCACTTCTCGGAGATTTAATCAAAGGTATACATTCAAATCTGATTCGATCTATTGATTTTCATCTTTGTTGGTTTAGGTATATTGATTCAAGTACAAAAAGTCAAAGTCGACGGCGAAGGTTTAATCATACAAATTGATCAACTGATGAAACAAAACCAAATCAATTTCAGTTTACTGGCAACGATTCCCGCAATACTAATCATTACTTTTGTTTTCGTCGCAACGAAAAACGTCATCAGTGATCGACTGATCAATCAACGAAAATTCGATCTCACCACCCTTCGGGAGCAAATCATTCGTAAACTTCGCGAAGTCGAACATATTCTAATCATGAACAGTGAGACACCAGCATTGACAATCAACAACCATGAACTAATCGTTCCTGAATTCGATCGTCATGCGGCCACTGACCAAAAGCAATTGATGACATACACTACATTTGGTCAATTTCTTAGTCTAATTTATGAATTGAAATATTTTGCTAAACAATTGAAGTCAAAACGAATGCTATCAAAAGAATTCAATGATGATATTAATCTATTAACCTACACCCAATTTTCTGCGAATCAAAAACTTCTAATCGTTCAGCAAATCCACCACTCCTATTCATTTCTCGTACATTCATAATAGGTGATTCAGTTTAGTTTGTTTTTTCCTCGTCCTTTTCAATCGGTGCTACATAGTGTTTTGTTCGTTTTGCTCCGAGTGTATCCACTGGTGATATGACATAATAAACAAAACGAAAATCCAGCGAATGTTCATTCGAATTCTTGTTCTTCTTTGAAGTCGTGCATTAGTTTGTGATTGAAATCGATACTGAAATGTTGTTGTTTTTGTCAAACTATTTGAACCTTGATCGAAAGCAATGATATGTTAAACAATTTTCTTATTAACCGTGTAATACATGATGACAGTCTTGTTTCATCTTCTTTCATTGATCATATCAACATATATTGTTTCCTATTATTGAGAAAGATTTTACTTTCGATACCGAATAATTGTTTTTCTTTCTCTCGTTCGTCAAGGATATGTGCTCAACATCATTTTCATTAGATAGGAGGAGAGACATAATTGATTCGATATCTTTGAAGTTCATTGAATCAAATAGATACTCATCGATTTGACAATCAAACAACAAACAATGTTCATGTGAATGTACATTCCTCCCCATCGACATCGATCTCACTTGCAATGTTGACCTTTTTTGCTCCAAATGATCGCTCGGCTGAAATTCGATCTATTACTGCTGATTAGAGAATGCACATATACACGATCGGATATAAACACAAATGAGACGTATCTGTTGTTACATCTTGTCAGCAAAACGAGTTGTTTGAGATCATTTACATTTCACACAGTATTGACATACATTATCTCTAGTTATTCGGTGCTCATTAAAATGAAATTTTAGCGAAGTATTTTTATTATGGAAAACAAGAACTGTAAACATACAAGGAAATATGAACAAAATGAAACTACCATTAGAGTTGACGATGGATTTATTTGTCACTGTGAATTATGTACGATCGTCTTCTGCAGTGTGAAATTTTCATTTGACTAGATCGAATTTTCTCTAGGATGAACATGTTGTGGTAGCGGGTGAGATGAAATTGTACAAAGAATGATGATGATGAAGAACATTAGCAGCAGCCACGGCTAATGGATGTTTTAATTGCAGAAAACGATACTTCTCGGTATCCGCTTCAGCGATACGTTTTTCTTTCGCTCGACGATTTTGAAACCATATCTGAACAACGAGAGATCTTCCATTTTATGTTCAATCTCAACAATCAACACCTACTTTCACTTGAGTTTCTGTTAAATTCAACGAAGCAGAGAATTCTGCTCGTTCAGCAATGGTTAAATATTGTTTATCGCGAAATTTCTTCTCTAACGCTAATAGTTGTGATGTCGTAAATGGTGTACGTGGTTTACGATTCTGTTTATGTTTGCGCAATGAGCAGACTTTTGCATTGATCTTCGGCAATTCATTATTACCTAGAATAATCAAAGGAAATTACGAATTGATTTTTCAATTGCTATCAAATTCTTACGTGCTTTGTCGATGATTTCCGCGTCGGGTAGCCAATGTGATTGCGAAGTTGTATTCGTCCAGGATAATCGACCGGCCATTCCGCTACCCGCCGAAGACGATGGTGAATATTGTAGACTTTCATTACTTGCTGATTTCGATGGACTTGTCGTATGGCAGGATGAATGGAGAGTATCATTCTGCGAGCAATCGATTAATGAACGTATGCTAAAATCTATGTTGCGCTTGGACTTTTTCAATGGTGGTTCCATATTTGATGATTGATCGAGAGATTTAATTCTAATTTGTGAAATGAAATTTATTCTTTCTCTCTCTCTCTCATTTTCCCTCTTCTTCTTCTTCTTCTCCTCCTCGTCGTATTCAGAAGGAAGGAGAAAAGTAATCCGATTGGTTGAAAGGTTAAACTAACTGGAAGAAAATGTCTTATTGGACAAAAAAAAATGAGAACACCAAAACGGTTGCTCTTTTCTTTCTTCAATTATGAGAGTGAGAAAGAGGAAATCAACGCTTATCCTCCGAACGGAAATTACTTCTTTTTTTAGTACCTTGGAAAAAAATATAATATCATTGTGTTCATCTTTATTCAATGATTATACGTATGCATAGAGATAAAGTAGCCCTTCTCGAGAGCAAAACATCGACGAGATCAATCAATATAAAACTATCATTAATCGTATATGCAACTAATCCCAATAATTTCATTTCGACAGGTATACGCCTCTGACATTCGTTTGGAGCTAAAGACATTCAGCGCGAGGAAAATGACAAATTCACGTTTGATTTGATGTTAGTTTACTTTTTCTTGACGAGGTTAACTCTAATAGGCAGACTCGAGGGGGTAATTAGATGATAGGTGAAGAAAGCATCTATCACTGCGAGACATTTGACAAGCGCAACGAATGATGATATGCATGGAGATTTCTTCTCTCATTGACGATGAAATTTCATTATGATGTAACATAAACTGATCTCCAGGAAATACAAAAGCGATCAATATTGTAACGGAAGTAACTCGTTTGATCGAAAGCTTACCACCCAGATGCCCTAGATATCAAACACGAATACCGGTCTCTTTTAACAAATACAGACACATATTCATTCGAATGTAATAATTAAGAAGCCAGATGAAAATTATCCTTCTCTTTTTCGTTCCGTTCCCATGTAGAAATATTTCATTCTTTTCGACATCATTCACATATCATTAAGCTAAATGACTATTATGATATGCATTGAGACTCGTCGTCAGTCAAGTGTCGAACGGTTGTTGTGTGTTCATTGATCAAAATTTTATTTGATATATTTTTTTTTCTATTACCATGTGATTCAATGAGTTGGAACAGATTTTCTATGCGATTGTCAAAAATGGAATGGTTCACCTGCTTTCTCTCACATTCTTGCAATTAAATAATCATTGTTCGATTACAATCGAATATCGTCGACATTTTATCGAGCAAAATGACGGCGTGGTTCATTAATAAAGGCGAAGGAAGACGAATTTCATATGCAAATGTTCTCGTTCGTTGTTTTTTGTGACTTCTTTAAAGTAGCTGACAGATAATGCGCATGACTATTGAAAATTTATTCACTCGAATCGCTGAAGTTTTGACATTTGAAACATGCAAATAAACTTTTCAATTGACTTTCTTCCTCTCGTCGTCGTTCTTTTTCAATCGAATATGCGTGACAACAATACGCATGAAATTGATAATTGAGAAAAATTAATGGGGTTATCTTCATCGTTTGTTTTTCGAAGGAGCCCATTGATAAATGAGAGGATGATGGAGACAATTAACCAAATAAATCAAATAGTATACCTTGAGTAGTATTTAACATGAATGTATCTATCGATCAAATGAGAGATATATCTAAACGACCCATTCTCAAGTATAAGACGCTTGTTGTCAGTGTGATAGATGAAAAACTGCAAGGTGATAGTTTTCCATCGAGTTGATTACAATTTCTTCGTATAGTCTGGTATCCATTTCTAGTACAAACGATAGTAACTAGTTCATTAGTCGAATACAATAACGATCGTTTTTCTTTCTTCTAAATGCATCTCAGCATAAACATTGAATGGCTACGACGTGACACAACGAGTCAATTGCTATTCCCGATCGACACAACTAATCGACTATAGACGAATGTATAATAAGAACTTTTAATCGTCAATCAATAGACGTTGAAATATATATATATATATATATAAATGTATAAAACAAAAAAAAACGGGAGACTAGTTTAGACAAAAAATTCGGATTGTTATGCAAAAGGAAAATATGCTGATGTCATGTCGAATTGCTTGACTAATTGATCTTTGATTTGAATGAAACGATATTTTTCGAGTTCAGCTTCTGATAGACGCTTTTCTTTCGCTCGACGATTTTGAAACCATATCTAAACAATGGTAGACCTTCCATTTCCTTTCCAATCTCAACAGTCAACACTTACTTTCACTTGGGTTTCAGTTAAATTTAGTGACATTGAAAATTCTGCTCGTTCCGATATGGACAAATAATGTCTTTCATGAAATTTCTTTTCTAACGCAATCAGTTGTGATGTTGTGAACGGTGTGCGTGGTTTCCTATCATTTTTGTGTTTACGCAATGGACAGATTTTCGTGTCGAATTGATCTACAAAGCGATGATTAAGATAACTCTTGACTTCATTCGAAGAGAAATCTGTATTCTTACTAGATAACCAATAATCTGACGGAGACACTGTTGAATTTTTGATCATTGGAATCGATGACTTGCTTGGATATGTATTCAAATCACAGTCATTTTTATCACGTAAGAGAAACGCAACACTAAAATCTTTCTTCGTTTTAGTTACCATTGGATTGTGCTTAATGGTTAATTTGTTTTCTTCTAAGTTGAATGTGAGTGTATATATGAAATCTACAACACCAATGAAAAGAACGATGGATAAAGTTATTCTTTACATTTCATGATTGGTTGAATATGAAAAGAAAGGGTACGGGAGAGAGAGAGACAGACAGAGAAAAGGAAAATAGTACTTTGCTTGTCATCGTCTTAATGCGATTGTACGTAATATCGAATTAACAACTAACAACAATGTCGATGATGTGATCAACTCATTTAATAACTCATATATCATAACTGATTAATTCAGAGAATGATATGTCCGAAAGCATCGATATTTACGTTCGTTTTCCTTCTGCTCATTGAATGGAAAATGTATCAATTACTTATTTTTTTCTCTTTCTATTAATGAATGATCGATCGGATCAAATTTTCGCTTTCGACCTTTCCTTCTCTCGAACAACTGGTGGTAAACATGAAAATTTCCTCAAAGCGCAAAAAATTCGTCAGACGATCAATGTAGCACGTCGATTCTCTCGCGTACGCTCATCCAACGGAAGCATTCCACACATATTCGAACAATCCGAAAAAGTCTAAATGTTGTT